>JBBJLR010000001.1:43636087-43647801 GCA_037577145.1 Brachypetersius gabonensis | reverse complement strand
ATGTGTGTATGTGTGTATGTGTGTATGTGTGTATGTGTGTATGTGTGTGTGTGTGTGTGTGTGTGTGTGTGTGTGTGCGCTGACACATTCAGTACAAAAATGGTCTTGAGTTATTCTTATAATAGAAAATTATACAAAAACATCCATCAGTAAGGCCTTGTGTTGCATTAATTGTGTTGCATTAATTGTGCCCTAAATGTGTTCTAATTACAAAAGAATACTCTGAATACATTGATCCATAAAAACCTGACTCCACATCTCACATGTCCGGTTTGAGTGGTCAAGTGCAGTGGAAGGATAGACAGAAACACGTATGAGTTCTCTAGATCTGAAACAAAAGCGGAGCTTAAATTTCTACAATCTGTCCAAGAGGAAAGCTTAAAGTATTGTTTGTCTGATGATGACATTTTTGTTTGAACCTTAGTGTCTCTTAACGGGTTGCATTAGGTTAGTAAGAGATTTGGGAACATCTGGTAACTTGGGTTAGATTGTTATAATGGAAGAGTTAAAGAGACAGTAGGAGACACAAAAGTAAAGAAGCTTTTTTGGCCTTTTCTGATATAAAATGAACTACTGCTTATTTTGTATAGGAATTTAATACAAATATGTTCTCTGGCTTTAAGTAAGCACAGTATATATTATGCATATGGGACATATTATCATTACATATAAATGCTTAAATATTAATGGGGCATGTGTCTGACCCCCAGTCCTCGCAATGAATGAAACAAACTTCAATGCACTTCTACACACATGCAGTCTGTCACAGCGGAATTTCTCACACACACCGGAAGCCACATAGGCCAACATATTCAAATAGATTTTTTTGTTGTTTACTTGAATTGTGTGAGATTTGATTATTGGAACAAAGCAAGGAACATTGTAACATGACACTAGCCGGAGTGAGTGATGTTTGAAAAGACGTGTGCTGCCGCTGCCTCTTTTGCCCAGCCTCCGCTGACATGACATTTCCATACTGTGTCTTTTTATCCACACTTTATTACGCACTTTAGAGGAGATGCTTATCACAGCTTATCTTCAAAGCTGTCGTGTGGGAGGAATAATTGCACAGGGGTTTCGTAATAAACACGTTCGGTCCTGTCAGTTGTGCTGTTTCCTGCTGTAGAACCGACTACTTTATGTAATTCTAACATACTCATAACACATGCTTGGGCTAATAGCCAGATCTGGGTTAAATATTCAGTCATGCCTTTTATTGTGTGGATGAATAATAAGTTTAGTACTCCTAAATAAAAGGTGCCAGATTATTTCGAATGATGACATCCTTCCATGAAGTTTCATGAAGGGATGTTCCTCATCCAAATCTCTGCAAGAATCGCTAGTTGTCCTTTTTGGCTTTTATTATACAGAGGAAGAAATCAGTGAAACACACCTTTACATTTTGGTGTAGTCTTGACTCTACTAGGACAACGTTAGATGTAGGTGCTAACACTGAATGATGAGTTCTGGATCATAAACACTGCTCCAAATCATTCCAAAGGTACTGGATAAATTATGTTACTCCAGAAAAAAGCAGTATCGCCACTCAACCCAATGCTTTAAGCTTTCTAGCCAGTGACTGACATCAGGCGTATGTTTGAGTGCTGTACACATGTACACAAAACAAAAAAATGCCAAATCTCAAAACTATTGTATCATATAACACTATCACAATATCATGACATAAAGCAATAGTTCTCAACCTTTTCAACATTAAGCCCCAACAACCTTTACAGCATGTTAACAAGACCCACTTGGCCACATTGGATGATATTAAATAACCAATTGTGGACCAATGGCCTGTCTCGATTTTAGATTTGCGGCCCAAACAAAAGCATTTGCGGCCCATCAGTGGTCTGCGGCCCAGTGGTTGAGAATCCCAGATATAAAGCACATTCAAAACCATTTCCATTAATAGCTTTTGTTGTGGACGTCACCACCACTTAAAAGTTTCTTGTTAAACAATTCTGAATGACATTGTATGTTTGAATTATGCAACATTTTTTGAAAAATTCACTGGAATATCTCTTTAAAGAATATCCCATTCTCTCTCCCCCTCTCTAACCTTCTGCCTACAGATTTCCCGGAACTTGGGCAAAATGTACAGCGAGATGATCTTCGTAAACGGTTTTGTGCATTGTGACCCCCACCCTGGTAACGTGCTGGTGAGAAAGTGCCCAAAAAGCAATAAGACGGAAATTGTTTTACTCGATCACGGCTTGTATCAGGTGAGACATCGTCTGGGCTCGTGCAGCAAAAGCAAATACATCACATATTACACTCCATTATTCACTCGCTGCATAGCAGGTCATGCCTGCTCTCAGGCCTGCCCGTGCCACAACACCATAAAAGCATTTCATTAGAGGCGACCTGCTGCTTTGCTGTGTGTTTTAGGCCAGCACTCCTACACACACACACACACACACACACACATGCACTTACAACAACGAAGCATGACCACATCCATTTCCCAGGCCTCGGCAGGATGTGTGGGAGCTGTAAATGCATTCATGAAGATAATTTGGTGATAAATATGCACTTCTGATGCCCGTGTATAAAAGAAGAGAGCATTGGAGAGCTGTTCTACTCGTTCAGTCCATAATGGAACCAATTTGCGAGTAATGACTTCAGAGTTTAGGGCGACTTGGCCCAGAATGTTAATTCCTCACTGTATTTTTTGTTTTGTTTTGTTTTGTTTTGTCCCTACTATGCTTTGTAGCCATGTTAATTAAAATATTTATCTCTGTGGGGGATTTGCAGGTCATTTGCTTATTACATACCCTCATAAACCACTAAGGAAGACACTAATAAACTTCACTGAGATTGGACACGTTATAATCATGTGGACTTTTTATTAACACTAAAGCTTACATAAGCTTTACATTTACATTCACTTTAGATTTTATCACTGACAGAAAATGACTAATATGACAGAAATGTAATAAGTGTAATACATACACTTTGAGACCTAATAGAGTTAAAGGGCTGTAATCACACTTTCCTTGTTGCTTTTTGAGGAAAATCACTCGTCAGGTATTGTATGTCAAACCGTTTTGATCCTTCTGTTGCTCATATAATTCAAAATGAAGCCTTTTCTAAACAGTTCTTTCTCCTGCTTATTATAATGTCGCTATGTTTGCCCCTGTCCAAGGTGCTGAACCAGGACTTCCGCATGAACTACTGCAGGCTGTGGCAGAGTTTAATAAAGGGGGACATGAAGGGCATAGAGCGGTACAGCAGGCGTCTGGGGGCCGGAGACCTGTACCCTCTGTTCGCCTGCGTCCTGACTGCCCGCTCCTGGTCCTCAGTCAGCACAGGAATCAGCCAGACTCCTGTCACTCATGTTGAGGTACAGCTTTCTTTCTGCACATATATACACTCTTCCAAATGGTAGGGCCATGCTTAGATTACTGTATCTAATGTAATTAAGGATGTTTTTTTAATAGCTTAGTGTAGAAGATTAAGCTGATTTTAAACAATATCATGCTGGACTTATGCTAAAAGCCATGCATTCTATTCTAACTGTGAGGACAGACCTTACCATCCCTCAATCCTGTTGTTTCTCTATGTGCTTTTAACAATGGCAAGAATGTTATCTAGACAAAACCAACTCTTCATACTAAGCAAGACACATAGATGAACATGAAAAACCATTTACCACAGTGGTGTGCTTTTGTAATTTGCAGTTACAGATTGTAGTCCTGTTGTTTTTCTACATTATTTGTAAGCCTCCTTTACCACCTTCATCAATGGTTAGAACCCCTACAGGAACACCACTTATCTGGCTGGTGATTCATGCTCAGCACAGCAGTGACACTGACATGGTGGTGAAGTAAATAAAATTTCCCAAATATTTGACAGCATTGTTCCCTCACACACTGATGCTATCCAGCACACACTGCCCCTAGAGAACCACTAGAAGGTACTTCTGGACTTCCATCAAGTTCTTAATGGCTCACAAGATGCACCAGGTTTTATCTAGTTGCAAACAAGCCCACCTGTTTGAGTTTCAGAGCTGCTGTCAGAGCTGCGCACCTGGGGGCACAGGTGGGTGGCCCGTTGGCCTGCTGGTCTGAGCAGTCATGTGTGAGCTCCACTGGGGTTGTTTTGGGGTGGCGGTGGAGCTGTAAAAGCTCAGGGCAGGGCCAGGACCTGGCTCTTTCGCCTTAGCCGGAGCTCCCCTCTGTGGGGGAGGCCAAGCCATCTGTGGAGTGTCAGGGACATTTATTTATACATCCGTTACATAAGCCTTAACTGCACTCAGCTTGGCACGCTGACTCCAAGCACTTATGGACAGCTTCGCATCAAGCACCAGGCTTGAAGCCTGCAACACCTATAAAAGGCTAAAAAAAGAGGCAATTGAAAAAAATCTGACAGCCAGTTATAGTTTGATTGATGATATTTTTTCAAATTATAATACGTTTGGCTATTCATCAAGTACTGTACTTTCAACATTTGCCTACTAAAAACAGCCAAGCCATCACAGCACGATGGCCTTTTTTGTTTTTGGGACTGTCAGTATCAGTTGTTTTTGTCAGTGAATATTCAATGAATTATTTTGATAATCACACACACAAAACAGCAAATATGTTATATTATTTCTAGGGCTAGGAAAGTTAACGCGTTTTCGCGTTAACGCATTATTTACTTAATGCCAACAATTATTTTATCGCGCGTTAACACAGGTTTTTAAAATCCTTTTATTTTGAAAGTCAGTGCTTTCCCCGAAGTAATACGAGCAGCGACGGACTGGGACTTTCTTTACCAGGTTGGGTTTTCGCATCTCGGCCGCATCTTGGGCCTTTTTGCAGAATGCTTTGATTGCCAGTCCGCCCCTGAACACCAGTGCTGAGCTATTTACTATGGACAAAAGTAATGGGACAACTGACCCCCGCAAAAACCAGCCGACACATACGGCGCTACCATTACTGTTGTCCATATAAGACACCTGACTATTACACCAAATGTGACTTTAACACTGGCACAGATTAATCACAATTAAATATTTTAATCTATTGACAGCCCTAATTATTTCATATATATGGAGTTTATATCTATAAACACATTCCTTGGATCCTGTGGGTGGTGGGTTCATCCTTTTTACTGGTCCTTTCCTTGTGAAGACTGTTCAACATTGGACTACTTGAATGGAAAAATGTAAGGCTACTGTAGTCTTTAATAATGGTTCTTACAATTATGCCACTGAAAGTGGCAATATATTTCAGTCTCCTCAAGAGCTGTTTTGGTAAAGTTATATGAGTGTGAAGAAGGCATACAGAACCTACAGGTAATGACAGTTTAATGACCTTCTAAGACCCTTTACATTATGTGGAGGTTTCTTAAACTTAAAATGATTCTTCAAACTCACATCTCCTTTACAGAAAGTATTCTTTTAGGATCTACTTATTGAAGAGTTCCTTATGGAAGAAAAAGTGGACCTTGCGTGGCATCAGAGTCTGCCAAGTGTGTACAAAAATGTCATCATAATTTCTGTGCAGAAAACATTTTTATAGAAAACATTACTTTCTATTGTTTTGTTTCACTTTCATTTGATTAGCATTCTTAACCAGGACCAGGCTTGAAGCATATGGCCTTTTCAGTAGGTTGGCTATTTTGATGTACTCTATTTTGCCTTTTTGACCTTTCTAGTTTTAAGGTTATTTAGTCAGTTTGCTGTGTGCAACGTTTTCAGGGCTCCTTTCTGCAGGTGGCTTTTATTTATGGTTTCATTACCCAGAAGGCCTTGCAGAGATAATTACGACCTGGTCTGTGGTCCCTGGTATAGGGTGTGCTTTTGCTGAGCTGCTTTACCCCTCACCCCAACCCCACAACCCCCCCACACCCCAGCAGTTTGGCTGTCGCCATTGAAACACAGCGTCTTCTCAGTAGCACACACCCCCTCCCTTCCACTCCATCAAATTACCAGGATGTTTTGAAGTAGTCTGGTCTCAGATAATTACAGGCAATTATAAAGGCTGTTTCCAAATGTACAGCTGTGACATTCGCAAAAAGGGAGGCTGTCTCATTTGCATAAGAAAGCAGAGATAAGAACATATTGTATTGCACATGCAGTGAAATGGGTGTTAAAAACACAACAGGCAAAGAAAAGGGTTCTCTGTGTGTGTGTGTGCATTCTTCGTCATCTTTATCTTTGTCTTCACTTTTGTCATTTTTTTCTTCTTCTTCTTTAATAATTTAATATTTTTTCAAATTTTTTCTTTTCTACTCCATGTCCTTCTATTTATCATCATTGTGTAACAAATCATGCTTATGATCCACATGTGCCTAAACACAGGGGAATGTGAAAGAAAGATAAATTGTCTGAATTGCTTTTTTCACTATTTCACAATTTTATGCATTTTTAAGGATCCCTTGGGCATTTCATTCTATGGCTGAAGATTTTTATGTAAGCGACCACAAGTGTTTTTCTTTTCTTGTTATTCAATTACCACCATTCTCACACTCACAGCGTTTTAGAAAACATATTCCCACTTTATAACTCTCTCTCTTTGTGTTTCTCTCTCTCTCTTTCTCTTTCTCTCTCTCTCTCTCTCTCTCTCTCTCTCTCTCTCTATCTATCTCTATCTCAATCTCTCTCTCTCTCTCATACACACACACAAACACAGGCCGGTTCAGTCTCATTTGGCTGTATCCCTTAGAGGATCACCTTAGAGGCCAGCTTGAGCAGATGGGGGCAGCGTTTTGTGGCTGTCGATTGTTAGCTCACACCTGGCTGTGCTGACCTCTCCTTCAGTCACATTTCCACTGTCTGAGCCCAGGTCTCACTACTGGAGTCCATTCACCAGACAGACTGACCCCACGCCCAGTGCCAGCGGCTCCAAGATGACATGTGTTACATGGTGCATGATTCATATTCCATTTATAATCATGACTGATTATAATTGATTTCAACACTTTTAAAAATTGATGTAGTTCAGTCGTTACCTACAAATCAATTTGTCACTATGCATGTTCACATAGTCAGCCTCTGTATTTGTTCTTCAAAGCCTTTACTGTGATTGCTTGGAGTTGAGACTTTCTTTGTCATTTTACATGTGGCACTTTTTCTTAAAATCATCTTAAGTGTAAGATGGCAGAGACTTCAAATGAAGAGATGAATTGTGACGCATTAACGCACAAGGCATAAGGAACTAATTAAAGTGCTTCAGAAAGGCTTTATTATTTCTGAGAGACTAATTAATGTGATCATGTGCAGTAAGCAAACAGTTTAAAGCAAATTACATATTAAATGAATGCTACTCTGCAGCTAATTTGACTGCATCTTGGATTGATGGGCTGTTTTTAGGAACTTGTGCAACTTATAAAAGAAGTTTGTTCAGTTTTCTGGGTTCATCTTTTCTCTCTCACGAGCCTTTTTTTTTTTTTTAGCATAAGTGGGCTAGAAGTAAGGATGCTTTGTCCATAGAATGGAACAATACAAACATCACATGAAGCACCAAATGAAAAAGGACTTTCAATCACAAATACAAAGGCAGCTATACTGATGAGTCATATTAGTTTGAATGCCGATTAACAGTATGTGTCAGCTTTGAAAGCAGCCTGACAATCAGAACTTTGATATGCGAGTTTTCAAAGTAGCTACACAAAATTGCAATATTATTTAAGAAAAACAGTCTCCAAAACCACCACCACATATCATATATGATCAGTATGCATAGGTGAAGAGAAACAGTGCTTCACTACACTTAAAAATTTATTTATTTTTTTTGTATAACAGTTAACTGCCTGCTGTAACACTTTATATTCACTGAACTTCTAGTAGCAAATTAATCCTATTGAACCAAGGTCTCCTGGTCTCCTTAACTTATTTGCATGTCTATATTGGTCAGAGTGAAATCCATAAGCATGTTAAATCTGCATTTTCCCCTAATGGGAAAGAACTAATTAAGCAGCTGAAATAGCCACATTTTTGCATCACTGTTAAAGTACTGACAGAACAGTAATCTGTCTTATACTTTAGCCAGGACCCACGAGAGAGTGCAGACATTTATTACATACACTCTCAAAAAAGCTGTTACTTCAGGGAGCAAATTCTGCTCTCCAGATGTTACCCTATGTCTTCAGTACCTAGGGATCATGTGTTTTTATATAATTTTTTTGTTGCATTGATTCTATATACCCTGTCCTAATTTCAGGCTTTTTACAGTATACTTATGACCAAGCAAATAAGAAAATGAATAAATTGACATTGTAGACTTTATTAAAAATATGCAATTTAAAATAGTTTCAGTGGTTCGTTAAATGTTTATGATAATCGTAGTTTTGATCACCGGGGCAATTATTCCTTAGTAATCATAGATGCATCCTTTCTGATAGAGCTCAGCAATCTGTTCCATTGTAGAGTGCATATAATGTGTCTTAACTAGCTCCACTGTAGTCTTCATCCTTTGGATGCTGTGCAAAACAAAAGATGCAGATTTATACAGACAGGCTTAGCTGCTAATCTATGGTGAACAAGTTGTCCCCACCTAAATTGCTGTGGTTTGCCAGTAATGGAGTGCAATATTACAAAGAGAGTGAGGCAAATATTTGCTCATGTTAGGCCTGCACTTTATGAACAAGCACCCTTAGTCTCCTGCCGCACTATGGCTTCATCTAGTGATCCTTTTTCTCATGTTCAGCTACTGCACTTAGCATAGCTGTTAAAATGTACGAGATGAGCAATATGATAGGCTGAGATGATACTTAAGCAACAGAGCATGAATAGATTACACACAAACACTCGAAGTGATTTATTTTTAAAGTTTCCGAAGTAAAAAAAAATATGAGTAATTCAAATCGCTACAAAACTCTTAACCGTGTTGTTATATTGTGAGGTCAGAAGTTACTGTTGAATTAAAATTCACTTTCCACAACCCATTTGTGCACAACTGGCAAGGAGAAAAATAAAGCAAAACACATGAGCAAGATTTGAGATTGATCACTTTCTTTATTCAGCTATTAATCTTTCTTTGAACAGAAAACACAGAGAGGATGTACTAAGCTGTTTGCATCAGTTACAGTCATAGGGTAGACATAGTCTTCCCACATGTTGTGTAGATAACCATGGCTCTAGCCTAAATGTGCAGTTAATGGTCTGTGTGCTTGCTTAAACACCAACATGTACTAAAATCTGAGTCATTCAGCCTTTTTTGTTAATATAAGTATAAATTTCACTGCCTTTTTAAATCAGATATAATATTACATGGCTGGAGAATTTTTGGATGGGAAAAAAATCTCAAAACCTCTTTCTCTTCATCACTGAGATTTTATTTTCTCTTTTGTTTTGTACTTGATTATGAACCTGTGCCCTTTAAACCCCTGCACCTCATTAGCATTCCGTTAGTGGGCGTGGCTCTGCACAGTTTCATCATAAACTGCAGTTTTAGTAACTCAGTTTTAGTAAGCATTAGATCCGCTGCATTGCAAGTGTATATTGCGATCACATCAAGACTGAAATTACTTACACAGGTTCTAAAACCATGCTTGTGTGTATCACTGGAAAATGGAAACCCACTCCAGCAGGATCTCAACCTGAGTGCAAGTTACGTAAGGTAAAGTGTGTATATATGTATATATGCGTTAAAGGACTGGAACCAAACTAAATATAACCCCGGAATATGGGTTTTATGAGTTGTTATAACAAACAGATTAAAACAACAAATCTTAGGTTACATTGTGTTATTTAGGTTAAACAAAGATATTTAAAATAACTAAGGTTTGAAATTTATAATGAAATGTACAGCTGTGTCACTTTAATGATTAGATCATTATACTCTTAACCTTCCTAAGTTACCCTGTTCTCGTAAATGATTTGTTAAACCCCCAAAAGCTTTTGCTTTCTAAACTGAATCTGAATGTAAGCATGCTTTAAGTTGTAAGTCTCTGAGGTGCAAGTCTGAGAAAATGCAGTAAAACCCACACAGCCTTATTACTTAAAAGGATTCCTTCGCCAGCTAGCATACGTCCAACCCAAACTACAAGCTAAGCACCTTTTCCGGGTGTGTTTAATGTGTGTGTGCATACGTGTATGCTTGCATGTGTGTATTTGTATGTTTGTGTGTATTTTTTGCACAAGGGTTTTGTAAAAGAACTTATTTAAAGTTATTCTGAATCTGTCACCACTGCAAACTACAAGTTAATGGTAGTGCATCACATTACTGTACATGACAGGTGCAAAAATGCTTATTGTCCCCATTAGAGACAATATATACCTGACTTCCTCTCTCATCCTCTATCATTTTCTCTACCTTTCTTTTTTCTTCCTTTCTGTCTTTCTATCCCTCTTGTTCATTCTCCCTCCTTCTCACTCTCACTCTCACTCTCTCACTCTCACACTCTCTCTCTCACTCTCACTCTCTCTTACTCTCTCTTTCTCTCTCTCTCTTTCTCTTTCTGTATCTCTCTGACTCTCTCTTACTCTCTCTTACTCTCACTCCCTCCTGCCTGCAGACTGTATGTAAGCTGCACAGTCAGTATGGTCCAAAGGGGCAAAAAGGGATTGGAAACTAATCTGTTTGATAGTCTTATGAACTCAAAGCCTTTTACTGACTCTAAGGAGCTAATACCTGTGCATACACAGTGTATGTGCGCATGCGTGTGTGTGTGCGCTTATTTTGACACATTTTCAGGACGGAAATATCCCAACTTTGTAGGACAATGAGAGCAAAATAATAAATTTTTCTAATAAGTTTTTAGAAAATCCCTACTATGTATAGATACTTGTTTTGTATATTTTGGTGCAAGTTTTAGTTTATAAATGAATTTTCCAGATATGTTATTGCCAAATAAAAATGTAAAATATTTGTCTTTATGTATTGTATTCACATAGAAAATGTTTAGGAATAGTTTAAGTAACATAACAGGCGGTGACTTGATCCCTCAGTTCTCTGGATCTCAGTTCAATCAAATATCTGTGTGGTGTACTGGACAAACTAGTATAGTCCACAGAGATCCCACCTTGCAACTTCCAGAACCTAGAGCACCTGCTGCCAGTGTCTTGGTGCCAGATACCACTGCACAGCTTTAGAAGCTTTGTGGAGTTCATGTCTTAATGGGTTGTTTTTTTTTGGTGGCATGGAGGAGTCCTACACAATATTATGCAGGTGGTTTTAAAGTTGTAGCTGATCATTGCACAATACTGCTCAGGACCGTATATCCCTGCGCTAAATGGGTTTGTGTTTATTAAAATTCAGTATCACGGAAGCATTAATGCAAATAAACAAGTCATGAGAATTTTGTGTAAAAAAAGTAGTTGAGGTTTTGCGAGCTTGTTAGTAGAGCTCAGGTTTTGCTCCATATTCCAACCATCAGCAGCACAGCACGTTTAATTTAGTGAAGCATTGATGAGATAGAACAGGTCTTGGTTGATCACCCCATGTAGCAAACTTCTACAAGGACATTGGCAGTGCAAATGTACATTTTCCAAGTAAATTAGTTAGCTTTTTTAATTATTTTTTTGTGCTTGTAGTGTTTTCTCAGTACTGTGCATTTAATAATTACTAATGGAATGTGTTTATGAACGCATGTCTTGAAATGGTGTGTGCGCAAATGTGCTGAAACACCGAAGAACAGAAATGTAATAGTTCTTACTCTTTGAATCTGGTCTGGACATCTTTGCTGTTATATTGGAATGAGGCTGTTTTTGTGTGTGTGTGTGTGTGTGTGTGTGTGTGTGTGTGTGTGTGTGTGTGTGTGTGTGTGTGTGTGTGTGT
>JBBJLR010000001.1:43623813-43635232 GCA_037577145.1 Brachypetersius gabonensis | reverse complement strand
TGTGTGTGTGTGTGTGTGTGTGTGTGTGTGTGTGTGTGTGTGTGTGTGTGTGTGTGTGTGTGTGTGAGAGAGAGAAAAAGAGTGAGCGAGAGAGCTGAAAGGAATAAATAATTCCTTTCTCGTTCATCCTCTCACAGATAAAGCATCCATGGTGAAATTAGTCGCTGACTTAGATGAGCCAGGCTTTGTAGACATCAAATCCCAATAATGAGGGCTGGCAGCTGAGAGAGCACCACCAGATTTGGAGTTTGACTGACGGGGCGTCTCATGGCCTCGCTTGCAGTTATTACCAATGCTTTCAGCATCACCTTTTCAATCACAGCCTCTGTTTTGTCCTGCTGGGTAAGAGGAACATTGATTGGCTACATGTACAGTGCACAGTGAGAGCTAATTTGTGCCACTGCTTTTTAGCTAGTTGTACAGTATTTCAACGCACTTTGCTCTTATCTGTATGCAGGAATGAGGATGTCTGTACCAAGTTCAGCACTAAAGAAACAGAGAAAAGCAGTGTGTAAGAAACAGAATTATTTTTAACAGAACTGTTGTTGTTCTACTTCAAAGCAATACTTTGGCCAAAAAGATTCAAATGTACATCCTTTTTTTGCCAAGTCCTAGACTGTTTGTGTCTTTCAGTGTCTGAATTTTGCTTTAGGTTTGTACTAAAACTGGGAGGTTAATGTAGCTTAAAAGTAATGCAAGCATATACCCAGCCAGTGACCTTGCAATGCCAGTTGCATGCCTAAATAATCACACCTTGACTCAAACTACATGGAGTTGTTAAATGATCAATTTTTGCAGCAGTCATCCTGAGTTTAGTTCATACTATTGTCTGTTTCAATATATAACAATATGTAGTGCAGTGTGCTGAAGTCTTTTGGGCTGAAAGATCCTTGTGTAAATCAGATTTTTAGCCAGTTCTGTATCATGTATTTATTCATTAGTTCCAATACAATTCAACAGGGGGATGATTTACTCTTGATTCTAAATTTTTTTTGCTAAATTTGCCATGCTGTGACTGATTAAGCGATCATGTCAGAGCTATAATATTCCCCTTTAGTAACACCAGTAACTCCACTGTGGCAGTTTTTACACGACCAACAATGACAAAATGAATGTTTATCAGTGAAATAAGTTAAACAAACTTCACAGTCATGAAAATGAGATCAATAGCAAAACCTAGCACGTTTTTGCTTCCATTCACATCAACAGCCACTGAAATGAATAAATAAATAAATGCAAAAATGACTTGCAGCTATGTGCTGCAAGAGCGCAGGCAAAAGCACTCAAACATTTTGATAAACACACACCATTAGTGTTGCAAGCAAAGTAAAGTGCTGGTCAATATGGGCCTGCCCTCTCGTTAGGGCGACAGCGGCAGGCGTCCTCAGATGAAAGGCCCGGATCTCTCTCCATCAGACACTCCGGCCTTCCTCCGCAATTATCCGCCACTGCCTGCAGCCTCAGCCCCTAAAACCCCAGCCTTATTAGACCTCCATAGGGCTCAGGCTGCTGTGTACTGAGTGGTGTGTATTACACCCCTCTGTCTGTATGGCACACACTGAATTCTCCAGCCTTTTAACATCTTTCCTATCTGCCTGCCTGCCTGTCTGTCACTGTGCCTGTCTCACTATCTCTGTTTGTCTCTATATATTCTCTACCATATGCTGCTACAGATGTGTGAGAAATTATTGAAGACATATTAAGGGAATCATGTTTAATTAAAAGGCTCTTTGGGTAAACACTGCAAATTGGCATGCAGCTATAAGAGTTAGCATATGTGGAATATGATTATTATAATACTATGTATGATACTGTGTCTATTCATTTTTAATGCGTAAATAAAATACTTAATTTTAGGTTTTTTGCGATGCAGGGCCTGACCTGTGAGTTTGATCTGTTTTGTCTATGATCTATGTATTTATAGAGTTTAGAAAGTATTTGTATTATAATTGTTCAAAATAGAAATGTGAATAATGCATGGGCAAGTATCAGACAATGAATCATCCGTTAATAAGGCATTTTAATAAAAGTATCTGTAAGAATCAGATTTTTATCTGTTATTGACAGATACATATTAGCAATATCAGTTTTTCAGGGTATAAGGCATGTGCAAATGTTTGAATGATGTTGGATGAGAAGGCCTGGCTCTGTTCCCGTTCATTTCAAAGGTTCTGGGTGGAGTTGAGGTCAGGGCTGTTACATAAATGTTTCAGTGTCTAGTGTAGAGTCATTCTAGAAGAAGAGGGGCTATAAATGCAGCAAAGTGGGGAAAGACATTCTATTATTTGATTTCTGAATGCTGAAGGAATAAGCATCTGCACACTTTTGGACAAATGGTATACATTTTTGAAGGGTATTTTTAATTCTTTTGTATGTGTAATATACAAAATAGGTATGAATTGAGCTTAGACTGATGAGGTTCTATCAGTTTTGGGTTTTTTTTGCGTTCTAAATTGAGTTAGCACATACATGTATTCATTTAGTGCTGTTTATTGTTTCAGTGATAGTCTTTTGACACCAAGTGTGACATTCTCCCTATCTTTTTGCTGTTTTCTAGTCTATTTTATTGTATTCGTCCTCCCTGTATCACATGCTTCGATTGCGACTACCCCAGCCACGTATCTGTCTTCCATGTGAGTTTTGTTGTTGGTCTGGTCAAGACCCACCTTAGCCCTGCCCTTTCTTTTCCTGTTCACCTGTGTCTCATTTCTGCCTCCAATAATAATAATAATGATTGTTGTTCTTAGTCATAGAGAAGCACTAACAGGATGGAGAGTGGAGGACAACACATCCACACACAGAAAAAGCTGCATTTATTGCAAAAAATGCATCATAAGAGATGATTATTTGTAGTTGCTTGTTTCTTCTTTATGCCCACTTCCAAACCCCTAGTAACAATGTGTTGTGGTGCGTCTCAGTGATTCTATCATACTGCTTTGCCATTGTCTAATACAACAGTGCATATCAGTACAGGTGTTTATTCATTGACATGTATTTCTAATTACATGTACATTAGAATTATTTCATGTCTTATATATTTTTTACAATTCTGAACACTGAGAGCTTGCAGAATGAAAAGGTTCTATCTGCATTCGGTCCATTCTGGAAAAGGCTATTTGCTGTTTCCTTTTATGTCCTAGAGAAAAGTATCTCAAGGCAATGGTTTGAGATATGAAAGTTAATTGTACTATATATGTAAAAGTTCAGCTATTTTGATTTGCTGTTTGATCCTCAGTATCTCAAAGCTCCTCTGAATGCAGATAGAACATTATTCTAAGCTGGTGAATTATTCATGAGACGTTGTAGATTATATTGTTTTGTAGCATGCTGAGGTCAGGCCTGCCCTGTTGACTTAAAAGTTAATTAAAACATCCACTTTTTTGCATTTGACTGTGTATATCTTACTATGTTTTGCGTAACCCATGGTTAGTTCTTTTTCAACAACACTGGTAAATTTTTCTCCAAGAATGCCATGTTTTCATTACATGCATGACTGAATGGAGAGTAATCGGTCATTGCAGAGCTACTAAATGAACTGGAGTTATTGTAAGGAAAGAGACAGAAAAAGGAACAAAAATAATCTCTGTCTTGCAAGAGATGCACTGTTCTGTTTTGTTTGTGCCGTGAATCAGGAACAAAAGTCAAAAACATTAGTGTGCACTGAAATGAATGCAATTTGCATTCATTGTGGCAGTGCAGGGCTTGTTTTGAGCTTGAATAGTGAGCTGCAATCACAGCTAGTGATGGACAAAGAGGAGAAAAAGAGAAAGCAAGTGAGAATCGAAGGAGACAGGAATAAAAAAGAAAATACACTGCAGAGCGCACTCTCTTCCCAATGAAGTAGAAAATACACACAATATCAGGCTGTCAATCAGAAACACTTTGCTGTCTGGAGAATGCCATGCTCATGTGTTCTCTCAACAAGTCTAAGCCTTTCCAAACCTTTCTGCTTACTCAGGAGTCTTCTTGTTCAGGTGGATTCAGTGTTCAACAACAACACGGATGATAATGCACTACACTACACTACAAAAACTCTACACCCCTAAGAGAGCATCCAAACAGAGCTATTTTGGTCATATATTTATTTTTTGACTTTGGATTGTCCTTCATGAAGATTTTAAGCAGTAATAATAATGTCATGAAGGCGTTAATTCTACAAGACCTTTAAAGGGTGTGCTGTGGTATCTGGCACCATGCTGTTATCAACAGATGCTTTAAGTTCTGAAATTTGTTAGGCCTTCATGGATCTGAGATGTTTTTCCAGCACTTCCCACAGAATTCGGAAGCCAAGTCAACGCCTTAAGCTCTGTTGTGTTCCTCAAACCATTCCTGACCAAGTCCACATGAATGACTAGACCCAAAGAACATTTATCACAGTGCTCCCACTAGTTTGCTTTCTTCCCATAAGTTCATCCTGGTCCCACCTCTTCCCCAGGTAAGCAACTCATACACAGTATCAACCCACATAAGGTTAAAGAAAACATGGTCTATCAGACCAGGCACTTTTCCGAATTGGTCACAATCCCCTTTGTCTGCATACAAGTAGTGTTGGAACACACTGTGGTACTATACCCTTATGAGCATTATTTGACCAGTATTGTACTGGGTGGAGGTATCTCAGTGGGTAGGATACTTGCCTCTGGACCAAAAGGTTATGGGTTCGAATCCTACCTTCAGGACCACCACTGGGTCCCTGGGTCCCTAAGTCCCTTAACCCCAAGTTGCTCCAGGGAGACTGTCCCCTGTAGTTAGGAAATGGAAGTCGCTTTGGATAAAAGGTCAGAGGATAAAAGGTTAAATGCCATAAATGTAAATGTAAATGTACTGCAGAAAATGGTGAGAAAAGAGCAATTAACATTGAAAGAGTGACAGACCGTCATAACATAAACGCTTAGGTCTGTCCTACAAAGAAATTGCAAAGAAAGTCAACGTGCCGGTGAGTACAGTCTTCTTCACCATCAAAAGGCACTCAGAAACTGGGGGAAACTGACAGAAAGAGGTCTGGCAGACCCAAAGCCACAACAGCATCAGAAGACACATTTCTGAGAGTCGACAGGTGGCTCACAGGACCACAGCTTAATAGTGGTCGTAGTAAGCAAGTCTCAGTTTCAGCTGTAAAGAGGAGACTTCGAGTTGCAGGTTTGACAGGTCAAGTTGCAACAAGAAAGCCATTGCTAAGATGTCAGACTAAGATGTAAGAAAAGGCTTGCCTGGGCCATGAAACACTGGCAATGGACTACTGGGGGTTATGGACTGATGAATCCAAATTTAAGCTCATCGGTTCATCACGCAGAATTTTTGTACGCTGCTGAGTAGGCGAAAGGATGGTTCCTTGGTGTGTGACATTAACTGTCAAACATGGAGGAGGACGTCTGATAGTCTGGGGCTATTTTTCTGGATTCAGGGTTGGCAACTTGTACAGAGTAAGAGAAACCCTGAACCAAAATGACTACTACTGCATTCTGTAGAAAGAAGTAACCGCGTGCTTGTGGGTTTGTGTGCTCCTATTTGCATGAACATTTAAACTTGATTTTTTTTCCAGTCATAGGTACACTAGACAGGTTCCTAGACAGAAAACAGAACATGGAGAGTATAGTATGGTGCTTTGTTTATTTTTTATGTACAAAAGAAATTCTCAAGAGTTGGTCTCTTCCAACCCTGAGTGCACATTAATACATAGGATACATAGGACACTGTTCTAGCACGAAAAAGCCCTAAATCATGATTTCAGAACGTATTTTGATTAAATTGTATTTTGTGATGGCTGCACGGAAACCGGGAGACCGGACTCTCTCTTCTTTTCTGAAGTCTGAGGTGTAGTAATGGTCCATTTCCACAACCTGGAAGATAAAAAAAAAAAAGATGAGGTAAAATTATACATTTTATCAGGCTGTGTTTTAATACGTTTTAAGAACATTTGATATATTAGATTCACTGCATTTTCTTTTAGCCTTAATTACCTCTCTTACTTCACTAATCTGCTCCTGGGTTGTTACTTGGCTTTTAACCACTTGCCAAAAATTAGGCCTCCTGTCTGGCTGGTGTTGAAGGCATCGTCGATTTACGTCACGGCATTCTGAGCAAATAATGGGATTGAAAGGGAGATGCTTTACCTGCAAATTAAAAAAAAATACTACAATTAAAAATATGCTATTATGAACTAGTATTCCTCTTTAGCATTTTCCGTTTTTAATTTTAGTTTTCTGCACTTAAAAGATAAACAGAAAAAAGAGATCAGAGCAAGGAAATTAGTTTTAGTTAAGTGGCAGTGGGTCAGTATGCACTTGTCAGGGCCAAATATTCAGGGCAATATGATAAAATGATGATAGTCAGATTTCTTAATCAGGTCACCGCAGCCAAAATCAGTCAGTGTGACTAAGATGTCTGTGTTTATCAGTATTTTCTGTAGTTTCATTGCTTAAGGCACTGTTTTGCTGCCTC
Organism: Brachypetersius gabonensis; assembly: GCA_037577145.1. NCBI lineage: Eukaryota > Metazoa > Chordata > Actinopteri > Characiformes > Alestidae > Brachypetersius > Brachypetersius gabonensis. The sequence goes on along the minus strand of JBBJLR010000001.1, from coordinate 43,628,791 downwards.
CACTAACTAGATCTTTATGGCCCGGGCTATCGTTTCTTTGACGTGACTGCCATAGAGATAGATGAAGCTTAACTTACCTCTCTTACTGCACTAATCTCATCATGTTGTCACTTGGCTTTAAACCACTTGTGCTTCAAAATTTTTCGAAAATTAGGCCTCCTTTGTGGCTGCTGCTGAAGGCATCGTTGAATCAGATTGCAGCATTCTGTGCAAGATAATGGGGATTGGATGGGAGATGCTTTACCAGTGAATTTAAAAAATACTGTCATTAAAAATGCACTGTTATGAGCTATTATTCCTCTTCAGCTCTTTAAGAACATATTCTGTTTTAAATTTTTATTTCTCTGCACTTTATTACATAGTGAGAGCTTGTCAGATGTTCTCTAATTTCCCAAGATGCTCCCATGTATCTTACCTTTGGACATGTAATCTCTGAAGTTTAACAGTCCATCAACAGTTTGCAGAGGACCATTAAAGGGAAGATACCCGCATACCATCCTGAAGAGTAGAACTCCCAGGGACCAAACAGTTAAAGACTTAGCCTGATACCTCCCATTAAAAAAAAATTCAGGCGGATAGAATTGTAATGTGCCTGAGAACATCAAAGAGCAACAGAAACAAGGAGATCAGAGCACAGAAATGAATTTTAGTTAAGTGGCTATGGGTCAGTATGCACTTGTCAGGGCCAAATATTCAGGGCTGTTCCCTAAACTCAGTCTAACCTTTAAAATGATGATAGTCAGATTTTTTAAACCAGTCTCCGCAGCCAAAGTCAATCAGTTTCACTTCTTAGGTGTCCGTGTTTATCAGTATATTCTGTAGTTTGATATCCCGATGCAGGACTCCTCGCTTGAGGCGTTGCTTTGCTGCCTCCACTACCTGAAGCATTATGGCCTGTGCTGTTGTTTCACTGATGCGACCTCCATAGAGATCGAGGAATGTCTTTAAGTCTGTGGACGGGGGGTCAGGGCGCTCCAGGACAAGGATATACTGGTCAGGTTCATCAAACCAGTCAAAAAGCTGGATGATTTTGTTACAGATGGGAGGCTGGCTGATCATCTGCATCAGAGCCACCTCCTCAGGAACATCCTTGGACTCAACAGGCTGCAGGAACGTAAGGAGTTAGATGAGGTATTATCAGTGAAGAACCGAAACGAATAGGGTTGTTTAAGACTTCTGTGTGTTGCTACTAATAATGACTTTTGTGAATTTTAAAAACTGGTTTGCACTTATGCTTTTGACATATGTCACTCCCCGCTCTTTGCTGACATATTTGATGGCCACCTACAGAGACAAATTGTTATTAACACTGAAAAAGAAGTAATTAAATAAATAGAAATTAAATGTAATTTGTAATCAGAACCTGTAGGCCATCAGAGACACGTGTTCCCTCGAAGACAGAGCCAAAGCCTCCTTTGCCTAGTTTTTTTCCAGTTATGTACTGAGAGGCAAAGGAATCTATGAAAAATCAGTTTTGGACATGGGAATCAGCTCTCTTTAGATAATTTAACATAATTAATCAATCAGTGTTACTGACTTTGAAGTATTCTGACCTGGCTTGGTAGCCTCCCTCGCTTCTGATTCACTGGGCAGATTCACTGCCTCTGTTCTCCTCTTGCTTGGAGGAACTTCAGTGTTGGAAACATTGCTGTTTCCTTGTGCAGCACTTGGGCTGCATCCCACCTCAGTCCTCTTTCTTTTTCCCAATGGGACATCTGAGTAAAAGATGATAATATTAATATTTTGTAGAACAAGGAACCAAAGTGAATTTTGCTGAACTTGTAGATTTTATCCAGTGACAAAAACTTGCCTTGTTCACAGATGATTAAACTAACTATAAAACATAAACATGATTCCATAGAATTACCTTTGGGAATGGAGTGCTGCTCCATTATATTATGCTACATAAACTAAAACAGAACCTATGGTTTGCTCTCGACGAGGATTACAAACTTGCTGCTTCTTCCTAATCAGTTTGTGACCTCAGATTTAGAATTCTTCAGGTCTTGGGTTGCCTTGGTGATATTTAGAATGGTCATTGTTTTGAACCCCGCCCCCCCATAAATACACACACTTTGATGTAGAGCCCATGGTTTAAATATATCCAATTAAAACTCTTTTAATGGAAATTATCTGAAAATTATCTGTATGAAATACACAAAGCTATATATACAAAGCTTGGGATAATAATACTATAGATTAGTAACACAGATTGCTGTAAGGAGTATGTTATTAAGCATAATACAGATATAGCATACTAGTAAAATTGACATAAGCAGTGATATTTCACATGGTAAGACTCACATAGTACTGCATATCATAATACGTTATTGCACAAAATGGAATGATTTAGCACCCAATATTAAGATGCACATGATATTGCTCATGGTCAGATGCACATAATAATGAGATATTGCAGATACCAATAATGTTTTAGCACTGATAAGAAAATTGCATAGTATTGCACATAGAAGACTGTTGCACATCATAATGAGGTAATAATGCACATAATAATAACGATTTAAGCCAGTAGGAAATTGCACAACAAGGTAGCATCAGGTTATTGCACAGACTATTGTGTGGATGTGTGACAGATGGAGTGGTTATGGAGTCTGATGGCACTTTCCCATTATTCCTGCTTCCAGCAAAAACTTCAAGAACTGTCTGTTCTCTTGCAGCCTAATATACTCAACCCCAGACAGGTGCCGTTGTAACAAGATAATCAATGTTATTCACTCCAACTGTCAGTGGTTATAATGCTGTGTCTGATCAGTGTAAGTGTAGCACTGTGCTCCAGTGAAAATTTTGTTTTTCACTAATGCAGTGCTGTGGTGGGAATGACGAAGTGTGGCTATTTTCATGCATACAAAAAAATTCTGTAGCTGTGCTATATTTCCACACTGCAGCTGTTCCTGATCAGGGCCTGAAGCCTTTCTGAGCATCATCTCAGTCTCCTTCTACGCCACTGCTGTTTCTCACAGTAAGTTAGAGACCTCCTTTTAAATGGATCCCCTTGGTGGAGAGGCACTCTCTCCTGCAAATACACTCTCACCTGCACAGGTTCCTGCTGAACTGCCGCCACCACGTCCTCATTGTTGGCCTCGCATCCGTTATCTGAAATTGAGTTTATTCTGAAATGAAAAAGTAACTGCTGGGCTTTGAACCAAAGAAAGCAAAGTGAAAATGAAGCGCCCGGAGGGCCCGTGAAGGGATGAATGTGAATGTGCTGTTAACCCTTTTTCTCCACTGCAACAACACGACTGCCAAGCCTTACTGAATTTCATTAACTTTTGTGGTTCATAACCACAGTGTAATTCAGCTAATTATCATATCTTCAAGGATGCATTCTTATATGCAACAATTAATGAAAAGTGAAGACATTTAACTGATTAGCTATCATTATACTAACTGCCTGTAAGGACTGCTGAGGTATTCAATTGGGTTTTAGTAAATCTCTATTGCCGCTGGACTAATGAGGCTGTATTGTTGTTTTGGGGTTTTTTTTCGTTATATTTCAGTGCAGATTTATGCAAAATTCTTTTTTGTTTTACGGTTTTTGTTCCGAAATGCACTATAGATTATAGAGTGGGAAAGGTTAAGTAGTATGAGAGTACAAGGACATTGACAGTGCAAATTTACATTTTCCAAGTAAATTAGTTAGCTTTTTTTAATTATTTTTTTGTGCTTGTAGTGTTTTCTCAGAACTGTGCATTTAATAATTACTAATGGAATGTGTTTATGAACCCATGTCTTGAAATGGTGTGTGCGCATAGTTCTTACTCTTTGAATCTGGTCTGGACATCTTTGCTGTTATATTGGAATGAGGCTCTTTATGTGTGTGAGTGTGTGTGTGTGTGTGTGTGTGTGTGTGTGTGTGTGTGCGCGCGTGTGCGTGCATGAAAGAGATTTGAGTGTCTGTGTGAAAAAAAACTTGGTGTAGTGAGAGTATAGTGTGTGGGACAGGTTCATTCATATAACTTAATTGTTAATAGATAGAGCTAAGCTTCTTTAGGCAGATATATGTAAATGTGGCAACACAAAACAATAATTTTGCAAGAACATAATATTTTTACACACTATGTCAAAAACCTTTATTTTGCTTCTCAAAATTAAATAGGAATGATACACTGACAAAAGAGCTGATTATGAGGCAGGGTTACAGTCTAAACCCCGGTGAAACCCCGCCTCATAATGAGGAGAATGGTTAACAGGGAACTGTCCAACCACAGGCACATTTATTGTTTATGGTTTATAATGTATACCTTTGTCTGAATATCAGTGTAAATGAACATAAGATAACCCAAATACATGTTTTTGATCATCTCAAAGACATTTAAATTAAGGCTACACCTAAATTGTTGACAAATATATATATATTACACATGTGTATTACAGAAGTCAACACAGCCTCAATAGGTGCTTTTTCAGTCCTGTTGGGGTGTTGGGGATAAGGTAACTCCCCATGAAGCTGTTTGACAGTATAATCAGTAGTGTGAATCAAAATACAATTACTTATGTTATTTCACTATTTTTATGCCTTCACGGTTGTCCACACTAAAATAAATGAGGAAAGCAAACCTTTCATGGTGGTGGGTGTGTAAAAATCTTTGACTCGTACTGTACATTAAGTGAGTTTGAACTTTAGAATCCTGTATAATCAAGTGGCATCTTGCATGTATTTGATCATTCTGGGCACTTATGTGTTTTTCAAATGCCCCTCATTATTTCAGCCATGTACTTCATAAGGCTTTTTCAGAGATTGTGATGACTGCCCACCTCCTGCTGAGTCTGATGGCAGGTTAGAGAAAAATATGCCTCTCAACTAATGCGCACAACATCATTTCTCTACAGCGCTCTGCATGAATTGTAGCACATCACAGTAACCTCAATAGGTCATGATCTTGAGAGTGTGTGTGTGTGTGTGTGTGTGTGTGTGTGTGTGTGTGTGTGTGTGTGTGTGTGTGTGTGTGTGTGTGTG
>JBBJLR010000001.1:43611184-43623713 GCA_037577145.1 Brachypetersius gabonensis | reverse complement strand
GTGTGTGTGTGTGTGTGTGTGTGTGTGTGTGTGTGTGTGTGTGTGTGTGTGTGTGTGTGTGTGTGTGTGTTTAAATACAAGAACAAGAGAGAGAAAACAAAAGGAAACCAAATAAGTATCGTTTAAGTTCTAAGAAGTCATTTGAATGTTCTGTTTTTTAAAGGAACCAAACATTTTCAATTTTTATTCTAATTGTTGATCATGTCTATTGTTTCATTTATAATGAACGTTTAGCGCAATATAATGACTGGCTCGTGTGAAAATAAAATTAAATTTGAGCAAAAATATAAATTCGTTTTTCTTTAAATTATAATATCAATATTTTAGTGTTACACACAGTCCATATATAAAACAAACAAACCTTAAAAAATAGCCCACTTGCAATTTTTGTGCTCAACCCACAGTAGTTTAGCCCCACCCATTAATGTTTTTCAGAGTTTCAGTATTGACTTCTTTTTGAATGAGGTGCAATACCCAGCAGTCAAGCAGAAGAGAGGTTAAGTACATATATTAGTCTGTTTCCTTTTATGAGGAGATTGTAAATGAATAATAAAGAGGGAAAATTCATTATGAAAACCATGCTTCAGAATGTAAAACCTCCAGAACTGCTGGTAAACAGCCTAACCAGGTTGTTGGTTTGTTAAAATTATTGTTAATGTTGTCTAGAGTCTCATCTTTCTCTGTAAAGCCAGCCCAGTTAAATTGCACAGGCCGGGTGCTGTGAAAGGCCTGGATGTGAATAATGAATTGTAGTGGCGGATAGGAAGAATAGCCTCCCTCCTGCGTAATTGCCTTTGTGTTTGTCCCAGGGGAGCGCTTATTTTGGACTATTTGTACCGCTGTCCTCGCTGATCAGCACCATGTCTCATAATGGCTGCCCTGGAGCTAGCTATATTCACAAGCTTAGGGGAGGAAGAACTGTTCCCAGATCTGGAAACATGGACCATTCCAAACTGTACAGGGCTTTATTCCACTCTGCCCTGATCACTTTGTCTTCCTTGACTGAGAGAGAGAGAGAGAGAGAGATGACTGGGCCTCCTTTTCTGAAGTGCTCTTGAGTAGTCACTGCCCAGTGCTGAGCCTTGGGGCTTTTGTGGCTGGAGCACACACTCAGCTAAAACCTAAAAACTTAAGCTCTCTCTGACCGGCTCTGGCCTTTTCATTTGCTCAACAGCTGTAGAAAATTCGGAGTGTGTGTTGGCATGGCTTACTGTCACAGGGCCAATCTGAAAATAGCCCTCACTTTCTCCCTCCCCAGGGATGATGCAAGTTTGTGGTAAGCAGTTAAATCAATTTCTGATGTGTAAAGAATTAAGTGGATGCTGCCCTAAAACCTACGAAAAACCTCACAGATCCTCCAAGGCAGGCTAAAATAGCTGACATTAGAAAACCACCACAAAAAAAACACACTGAGACGGGGGTGCTGAAATAATGCAGAATAATTCCTAGGATTACTAGGAAAGCACTGCAAGTGAAAGCTTCTTAAATCATGCAAGTCTATCTAATGTTTCCATTATGGGATTGTGGCAAGACAATAATAATCTTTTTTTTGATGTCTTCCTTCTTTTAATGAATTATATGTTGCATGTCAATGTGTTATAATATTGACAGATATGTATTATTGTTTTTTACAGTCTTACACTATAAACTGACTGACTTAAGCTAATAGCATCTTGTAGCTTTAGTCTAGAGTGAGCTCCATAATTATTGGCACCTTTGATGGAAAAGGCCAAGAAATGGTTATTAAATGTTGTTTAATGGTTGATTGGCTTAATATCACACTAAAAATAGAAAAACCAAACCTTTAATTGGCATAAATTAGAGTCCAAGTGGAAAAATGTAAACAATAACATGGCATTTGATTTTAAGTTATCTATGAATTCAGTTGTTTCACTGGGCTATAAATATGAAATCACACAGAGGACAAAATTCCTTGGCTTCTCAGTCATTTATCAACATTGGGAGGATTAGAGAATAACAGACAGTAGTCTGTTAAACGTCTTAAATCATGTTATGGCTATAAACTGCACAGCTTAATATATCCATGTCCATTTCAAGGGCAACAATTAAGGAGTTTTAAACAACCAGAGCTGTAGTCAGGTCATACAGAAAACAGCCTCCACCCTTAAGTCTAATGGAGGATCTGTGACATTTTGGGGCTTCTGTTACTCCAAAGGTCCTTGACATAATAAACTACCATCAAGTACCCAGACATGTCCAATCCAGTCCCCTGACTGGAAAATCCTGAGAAATTGAAATCCTGAGAAAAGAACATGCAAAAGAGAAGACTAAGGACCCTGAAGGATACACTGGAAGATGTACTGTAGAAATCTGTATTGATTATTCTCCAATCACATCATTAAAGGAGAAGACTCAAGTTTTGTTCATATATAAGTTATGTTCGAATATGCGGAGAAACAACAAACTAGCATTAACCTGAACTGGATCTTTTTGTACTTATCAGTTACTGACCTTCGCATTTACAATGGCAATTAATTTTTTCTTTAAGGGCCAGAAAGGACAGAAATTTTTGTGATGAAGTGAACTGGGTTGGGGTTGGCATTAAGACGTAGCTTGTACTTTAAAGCCATGCAATCCTTCTTCGCTTATCTGTATTCAAATCCATGTCTTGCCACATGCATTATCTCCTTTTCTTACCATCTGTTTAATGAAAAATTTAGGTGAAGAATATAGGAACTTTTGATGTTTGATTTGCAACATGGAGAACTGTAATTTTCTTTTCTCTCTTTAGCTTGGCTCAGATGCAGACTATCTCAGGTCTTTTAAACCTTTAAACCTGATCTGTCCATGCCTCTGCGCTATTGGATCGACCCAGTTTCTCTCCGGGCTCTGCGGAGGCCTGTGGGGCATGGAGAGCAATGACGTGGCCAGCTGCCGGGGGCAGCTAATCCCTTTATGTTACAGTTTTCACTTCTCATGGGGATAAACTTGAATGAGTATTTCAGGCAAAGTATTACAAAAAGCCTGCTGCTCTGTCACTCTTAAACCCTTTCCGTTTTACTCACAGGCTGGGCTCTTTTTTTCCCTCCATTAAGTGTGTGTGAGTGGAATAAGTTTTAATGGTCCCAGCATTCAGCAGGGGTGAGTCACTAGTGCTGGACATTATTGACCAAATTCAATATCAATATTTTCCAAGTCTATAATTCTATCAAAATATCAGGTGATATTTGGGTTTAAAGGAGCCATATCATGGAAACATCCCTTTTTTGTATGTGAGTTTGATGTATTCTAAACCCTGTTAAAGCCGTAAAACCTTCCATTCTTTCCTCAGTCTGTATAGTACATGAAAAGCTGAAGGCACCTTGTTTTCAGTTGAACTTTGGCCCATTCCATTCAAAAAATGACTGAACTGATACATAATGTTTCAGTCTGTACAGTGCAGGATATCAATGCATATAATCTATCACCTATTCATTAATATTGCTGTGAGACACAGGGCCAGGGTCCTAGCTACATGCTATTGCACAGGGTGTCCTGGGCTGCTGGGATATTGTTACACTGAACACTTCATAATACAGACGGAGACAACACTAATCACTGGACTGTCTCTCTGCTACTCTCTCACACTACCCACACTCTGCTTTGTCAGGAGATGTCTAATTGGTATGCGCTTCAGGCCGGGGGACTTTCACGTCTCTGCTGTCAGGCTATGGTGGCCTGACGTGGCCAGTCTGTCTCTGGTTTAGTCTGAATCACACTTATGGAGGGTAAGTGACCCCTTTAAACAGCACCCTGTGTCCTACCAAATAGCATCAGAGGACAGTGGGCCATGAGTAGACTGGCAGAGTGAGTTAGCAGCACAGTGGCCTCAATGAAACAGAAGAGATGTCTCGTGGGTGAACACATTTCAAAGAGGTGGTGGTAATTGGTGGGTGTGGAAGGTGAGAGCGGTTGAGCGAGGAGCACAATTCACCAAAATAGGACATAAAAATAATGTATTGCTCTGAATGACATAGTAGCTCTTTTCTAACAAATGAATCCCATAAAGCATAACTTATGGAGGGAGGCCTCGTGTACTTTGTCCACGAACGGATCTCCATTCATCGGAGAGATTGCGGGGCAGCAATTATTTGTGTTGACAAAAAAAGTAAATCATTGCATAAATCTACAAATAAGCGAGCCGCTGTGCGTCACAGGAGCTTTTAATCTGTGCTCGCTTACTGAGTGAGGGAGGGAGCCACAGAGCAGGCCCATATCTCACAGACAAATGTCCTGGAGTAAAATCAGCGGAGTTAGAGCCAGAACAGATAAGGCAGCGGTCCAGGGAAGAGAGCCATTTCTTAAAGAGAGAAAGCTCAAACAAGGACGAGCCTGGCACATGTTTTTTCGGCTCTGTGTTGGCTCTGTTGAGTCAGGATTAGGCGATGGAGAGAGTGCCGGGCATATGGGCGAAGCGCTGGAGCAGCGTTCTGGGTCGAAGAGCGTGTGTTCCCTGTCCCATTTTAATCTGAACAATCGCTCTGTCATGCCGCCAGCGCCTGCAAATCCCGCCCAAGCAGTAGCAAACTTGAATCCACTTAATTTAGCCCCTAATCTCCACTCACCCTCCTCTTCTTTCTCAGATTTTCGGGGATAAGGATTTTCAGATTATGAGAGAAATGCAACAACAAAAGGTTTTTGCTTGTTTTCACAGCACAAGTTGTAGAGTAGCAGTCAGTCACTGAAATACCATAGTAGCTCTATAGAAATGGGTGACCAGTCATTTGATGCATCAGGGAAGCCTGTAATCTTCTTGACAATACAATAACCCCCCACTTTTTGCGGGGGTTATGTTCCAAGAGCACCTGCGTATATTGGAAAAAACGCGTTGTTGTGTTTTATATGCCTATTTTTATAGTGTAAACCATAAATATTCCCCCAAATATGCTCCCAGAACACTTTAATTTCATTTTAAACTCAGTTTAATGCATTACCCTTAAAGAAAATGTAAAGATATTTAATTTACAGTAATAAAATTACAAAACGAAAAACAAGACAAACACTGAGATGATCCACAGGGGAGATTTTGTCTGCGGTTGTCACATATGATTCAAATGGCAGCAGCCAGGAAAAATAAAGAATCAGAAACTTTATTGATCCTGGAGGAAATTGCATTAGCATTAGCATTACTATTAGCAGCGCATGGCAAGCCAAAACAAAGACTCGCTGAAATAACTCTCTCTACCCACATGTTTAGACAGGGCACAGCTTACTAATACTAAATAAACTGAGATAACTTGAAAATTGTGGAAAAATGTTAACACTAAGCAGTCATGCTGCAGCATTCTCGGATTGGCTACTTTTAAACCTCCCACCTCTAAGTAAAGCGAGTGTGGGATGCTCCCAGTCAGCAGCAAGGAGAAATAATGTTTTCGGATTGGCCACTTTCAAACCTCCCTCTTCTAAGTACAGCGGTATTTTACCATTTTAAGTTGCACTTTCTATATTTATACAGTTATATTTTATACGGAAATGTTCTCAGAAAAAAAAATCAGAGTTAGACTGAATCCACGACTACTGATTCACATAGAAGTGTGGGGTCAGTGTATATCATTTACACCATTGAAATAGTTTCATAACTTTACACATCGGTGTGCTCGCTGAAAATATGCTCGTTTGCTACTGCAGCACATATGCTAAATTTTAAAATATTATGATGTAAGGGCCGTATGAGGTTCATGACAAATCAAGAAAGCTTAATCACTTCACACCAACATGATTTTTCCTTAATCTCCTTAACTAATCAGTACAAGTTAATGCCTTAAAAAATATTTTTAGATCATGCATAACAGATAAAAGTCAAATATCACTTAAAAACCATACCGGCCATTTTCTATAACAGTGTGAAGATCTATAGAATTAACCTTTTAATTTCACATACCTGGATGTAATTTATTAATTATTTTATGACTTCAGATGCTGTTTGGTGATTACAGGGAACAGGTTACTTGTATTTCAAGTAACCTGGAAATACTCAACTCTGTAAATGTAGTTGTTTTGGGTTGCTTAGTTATATTTGGGCTCGAGCTGCAACCAGTCTAACCAGTCTGCTATTATTTGGCACGGATGAATGTTATAAAAAGCAATGGAATGTAGAGGGTGTACAGGGAATGTACACACTATACGTTCCCTGTATTTCATGTAACCTTTATAATGATGTCAGAGACAATAAAGCACTTTTCAAGGTAAATCAGATTTTTTCTTAATCATTTTCTCAATTATTTTCCATTAATAATGAACCAACTCATATTTGCATTAACAAATCTGTTTCTACTGTTAATCATTTTCTTCATTGTTGTTTTTTCCAAGGAAAAATGGTATAGAGCATATTTTGTTGACAATAAACCAATAGGGAGTGTGGGCCATTCTGAAATGCACAATGTTGGTAGAAAGGCATTTTTTTTCTTAAATGCTGCTCCATTGAGAACAGATGCTGGCAAGCATCTCCTCCAGAGACGTGTGTTTGGCATGGCCGAACCCTCTGCACACCTGGCCAGACTGTTAGAGCAGCTTGCTGTGGACTCTTCAGGCTTCAGGGGGCCTTCACTAGTCTCTGCAGGCTCCAGCCTTGTCTCCTGGCACTGGGCCTCCAGAGGGGAGATTAGCCCTGGGCCAGGTACAGCCATATACTCACTCAGCCTTACTGCAGCCAGTCCTGGGAACCATTCCCAGGTGAGGCCATTAGAGCCCAGACTGGACTCCTGCAGTACTTGGAGAGTAAACAGGAGTTTTGTTATAGTAAAATTGAATCGCTGTCTAAAGTTAAATGGTTTTTATATAAGTATTGGAGAACGGCATGGATCAAATTTAGGCCAATTATATACAGTCTGTAAACCAACATCAAGTATGTAGTAACAGGTTGCTGATTAGATATTAGTGTAAAGTGTCCATTTGACATACCACGGAGCAGCACACAGTGTGAACAGCACAAAGTTGTCCTCTGTATTTAACACATTCACCAAGTGAAGCAGCGGACAGCCAGGAACACAACGCCCAGGGAGCAGTGTGTAGGGACACAATTTTGCTCAAGGGTGCCTCATTGGTGCCTCTAGCAGTCCTGAGATTCAAACCCACAACCTTCTGATCACAGGGGCAACTCCCTAACCACCATGGATGGTCTATTCTAACTTATTGCAGCGTTCATGTGGATCCTTAAAAAGCCTGGTAGACAGAAACAGATAAAAACATTTTAAGTTTGAAATGTGATTTTTTTTTCTTTTACTGTTAGTAAAATTAATCTTTAAAATTGCACCACAAGACTGAGTTGAAATAAGTCATTGTGTTATAATTAACTCATTCAGAGTAGTCCACCCACCACGGCTATCTGACAGACAGTGGCCCTGTGGTTAGAAATTAACCACTGATGAATGGTTTAGAGGACAGAAATGATAAAGTGAAATACCCTGAAATAACTGCAATAAAAAGGGAGAAAAGAGAGGGAACTGAGAGCAGGACTAGAGAGAAGAAGAATATTCATGTTTGATTTTAAGCCACTGTTTGTAGAAAACAGACATGCATGCATACTATTTTTGGTTGTGCAGTGGAAATGGAATTATTTTTATTAAAAAAACAATGTCCTGTAATATTGTTTGCAGTAAAAATGTCTTCAGACATCATATATCAGTCGAATCTAGGATAATAAAAGTAGTGCCACTTATTTGCATATGTTTTTCTGTTTGTAGTGTCTGAGGCTTGGTCCAAACAGGGCTCTTACATTTAATGGTTTATGCAGACCTCATTTTCCACAGAGGTGTTACTGAGGGCCTTTTTGATTTACTGTTTTGACTTGGGGATTATTGCATAGTGACTGTTGTATAATTATGGATGCGACAAGTCAATACGTGCTACAAAACAGCAAATGGCACAGCGTATTTGTGTTTAATTTCAATGTTGTTCTTTGCGGTATTGACAGTCTATTGAATTGCGGCTCTGTAATTTGCCAGAGCAAGTTGTGATTGATCGCCGTCTCTTGGCCTGTTAACCTGATCATTGATGGATTAATGTAATGAAATTCATTATTGCCAGTGAAAATAGATACATGTTCCAATCGACAACAAGACGCTATAGTAGACAGCAGTGTTTTCAGCCTTCTTTTCATTATCCCCCATTCCTTTAAATTTCATTTTTGTGTTTGATGCTAAGGGAGTGCTGAGGGAAAAAAGAAGTTCCATCATATTTCACATGGCAGGAAGGAAAATGTGCATGCTTGATTACTAGCAAAGATTTGCTGGGAGTACCAACCTGGAGGTGAGACACTGCTCAAGTGGCCTAGCCAAAACAGCTAATCTTTACTGTCGCAGTTTCTTCCACTTACTTTCTCAGCTGCCTGCGAAATAAGCTCCTCCATTTTCCTGCTGCTACTCTTCCACACTCTTGAATGTGGATATTTCATGGCACATGGACATATCCAACAGCTACTTTCTCACAGCCTGCTGAAACATCTCCGTGCACTCATTGAAACAGTTTGGTGAAACGTGCCAGTTAGTGTTCTGCAGATAATGTATTCTGTTTAGCAGCCACTGTCATTACCTGTTAGCACAGGTACTGGTTTTTTTTTTGGCTGAAGTTAATTGCGTGCATAGTGAGTTTGCCAAAAGCATCTGTAAATATTCTGCCCTGTGCGTGTTTGCATGATACAAAAGTGTGTAACATTGTATTTGTCACGTTTTCTGATAAACAGGACTAACCTACAACACCAACCACATGGTCCTAAGTTCGTAAAAACCTTCTTATAAAATGTTTGTTTTAAACTGCACAAGCAAAAACAATTCTTTTTAGTTAAGGTTAACGCTAGCAGCATCATGACACATAGATTCTTACACTCGCTGGAATTCAGGTATTGGTTAAAATTTTGAAATATTTTTTGTGGACAATTGTAGAAAATAATTTTAGCATGCTCATCCTATGTACATTTTCAAATTATTAGTACTACAGGAAATTCAAATTAATAAATAGATATAGATGAGTGCAGATTCATGAACAGAGATGTAGGAGATGCTATAAAAGACTGGGAAAGATTGTTATATATATATATGGGTGGAGGTAGCTCAGTGGGTAGGATACTTGCCTCCGGACCAAGAGGTCATAGGTTCAAATCCTACCTTCAGCATACCACCATTGGGTTCCTGAGCAAGACCCTTAACCCCAAGTTGCTCCAGGAAGACTGTCCCCTGTAGTTAGGGAATGAAAGTCGCTTTTAAGCGTCTGATAAATGCGGTAAATGTAAAAAAAAATATATATATATATATATATCCAGAATTCACACAGAATACAGAATTTCAAAAGTGGAGACAGACTGAAAACGAATGCAAGTAATGAACTGCTGTATGCAATTTTATTATATTTCTCTTCTTGATAACAAGAAGAGCCTGAATAAAACATCTAAATAAAGCAGAAATGCGTTTTCTGAAGAGGATGTGCTCTTCTTTCACGTAGAAAATCACGTTTTACCAAGGCTGCCAAAACCTTTGCATATGTGTAATAGTGAAGATGTATCTGCGTGTGTTTCTGTTTCCTTTAGGATGTGGAGATTCGCACGAATGCTGCGCTCTATCTGCCTCAGATCAGTGAGCTGTTGAACAGAGTGCCCCGGCAGATGCTCCTGCTGCTGAAGACCAACGACCTGTTGCGGGGCATCGAGACTGTCCTGCAGACCCGTGCCAGCTCCAGCTCCTTCCTCAACATGTCCCGCTGCTGCACACGCGCCGTCGCCAGGTAACACACACACACACACATACACACACATACATTCAAAACACGAGTTTCACATACAGAACTCATTTAACACACTAAAATGTCACATGCATTGCATACATACTAAATTATCTTCACACTAAAATACTTGCAAAACACATGCTTTCCACAAAGACACAAACACACTTATCTCACCAGTTTACAAACATGAACTTGTGCTTGATATAAATGTGACTTTTTTTTAAAACATTCACACAGTCATGCAGTCAGGGACTGAAATCCAAAAAATAAATTAAATAAATAATTTACCTATATAAGTGCAAGATACAATACTTTTGTCTTTTCTTTTCAGATTAACTTAAATGCTTGCTATCAATTGTTTATAAAATATGACATGAATGAACATATAGCTGAAAATGAACATTTTAAGAAAATAACTTGGTCAGATTTATCTGTTTATATATTCATTCATCTGATGCTTTGCTCCACCTTAATGACACTACTGTTCTTAGAAATAGAAAACTGTTCTGACTGTTATGATATGTATGATATTGAACTTCCAGAACTAATATCATGAAGTTATGAAGCCCAGGAAAACGATAAAAAAAGATTAATTTGGATTTCAGAAAGCGGTTATGTTAATGCTGATTTAAAACTTTTCTGTTAATACGGCTGTTATTACTATGATGACTATTATTTATAAGTTTTATAACTACCATTAACTACCTGCATTACTAAGTGGTTTGTAAAGTAAGAAGAAAAGTCAGTTTGGAAGAGCACCGTTATGAAAATTTTTTTTATTTCAGTGCTGATTTCCGAAAATCTGCACAAAATAAATACGTTCCTCCTGTATGCCATGAATGAGTGATGCAATTGATTGTAATGTTTTTATCGTCATGCTACATTTTATTCATTTGTTCCTTTAGTGTTGGCTGCTATGTGGCTCTTGTAATTACAGTGACTGACTATGCAGTCTCGTCATTGCTCGTCCTCTTGCATGTGTCACATGTTTGAAGGCTGTCACGGGTTAATGTGTACAGAATATCCCAGCTCCAAGGTGTCCCCTCCACTCTCTTCCGTCACACACCTGCCTCCCACAGGCCCCATCACCCTCACCACAGCATAACTAGCTCAGGAGAGGCCCTGCGGGATATCTCACAGCGCACACACACACTCACTCACTCACTCACAGAAAGACACACACACACATACACACAGAGTAGCAGGCACTGTAGTGCATGTCATACTTCTGCTGATGGTATGATACTATTTTTTATCAGTATCAGTATTCTACCGGCTTATGCAGATTCCATACTTTAAATGATTTTACAATCTTCAAATAATATTAAGTGCTTTGCTTAAAATGGCTTGACTAAACATGTTAAACCCTACTGATATTTCTCAAAGACATCATTACTAAAGAGACAACATCTTTTCAGATTAAAACAAATAAAATTTCCACTTACAGGACAAAATTAGGCTATTAGATAATTGTTAATGTAATCAAGTGACGTGCTTTAGTTCACTTTACATTATGTTGGGGTATATACCACCCTGTGACCCTTTAGACTACACTTTTTAAACTAGGTTTTTTTTTTTTTTTATGCCTGCGGCCAATACCGATACTCTATGTTGGATTGGTCCCATGTAGTTGAGATGCTTGGTCCAGCTCTTTTCTGGATGCTGTGATCTTGTACTTTTCACAGCAGTCAGCAGTGATCATATTGATTTATGCGCACCCTTTTAATGAAGAACACTGTGATTGTAGGAGAAAATCAGTGACATGGGTGGGGGGTGGATGATGACTGTAAGGGGGGTGCTTGTGAAGGTGGTAGGAGCTTGACAGAAAGAAGAAGTCATCCGGACATGAGACTCAGTGTCTTCCGCCTCAGCGCCTCTTTATTAAAGCTAAATGGCAGCAGAGTGCAGAATGCAGATTTAAAATCCATTACTAGTCTCTGAACACACCGTCATAGCGAGAGAGAGAGAGAGAGAGAGAGAGAGAGAGAGAGAGGAGCACTCAAACATAGCAGGACTGTCACACTGATTTAGTCTGATGTGTACAATTTTGCAGCATCATTATGTCATGAGTTAGCCTGAGCACTTACAATTATGACCTAGTCTCTGACCTCGCCTCTGCAACCTGCACCTTTTTTCGGTAAGAATAGCACAACTTCTAAGGACGGTTGGTGCACTTCCCTTATTTCATAAAGTACAAGCTTCTGTCTGAATCAAAAGAACCGACTTTGCAAAGAAAATTGGGGATTATTTATCTTTGGTGGTTCCCCTGGGCCTCATTTATAGAAAGTGGTATTAGTCTTCATCGTCCTGTCTTGTACTGTTGAGTATTATTTTCAGCCTGACTGTACTAATAGCTAATCTTGTTCCTCTATTCACAGCTCTGTAGTCGTGCCTCTGCTTTTGAAACTGTTAAATGACTGTTAAAGAGTTGCATCAGCCCTGGAGCTGTACGGGTGCCTTTGCCATTTTCATACTTTATTTTGACATGCAAGCAGAATTGAGTTGGTAAGCTGTAAACCAGCTGTAAGAAAAGACAGTCCAACCAGACTGCACACACATCTTTATTTAATTATTTAATTTAATAATTACCTATGACTAACAGTCAAGGTCACTGGTGTAAAACATATTAGAAATTATTATTTAACATTATTTCATTTAATTAGCTAGTGATGTCTGAGCTATTTTCAATAAAACAGTTTTTTTCACTTGCTTCTGTCGTCTAAATGACCTGATACACTTGTTCCACACACACACACACACACACACACACACACACACACACACACACACACACACACACACACACACACACACA
>JBBJLR010000001.1:43557672-43571404 GCA_037577145.1 Brachypetersius gabonensis | reverse complement strand
ACACACACACACACACACACACACACACACACACACACACACACACACACACACACACACATCTATATATATATATAGATGTGTGTGTGCTGGTCGGGGTTTCGAAAATCCCCGACCAGCCACAACATTAAAACCACAGTATGGCGAATAGCACTGATCTCGTTAGAACGGCATATTTTAATAGATAGGATATATTAAGCATCAAGTGGGCAGTCGGTTCTTCAAGTTGAAGTGTTTGGAGCAGGAAAATGGGCAAACTAGACGGCTGAGGCAGAGCCTCTTCTAAACAGAAGTCCTGTGGGATGCGTCAGGGAGGCGGAGGGTAGTACCAAACGTGATCCAAGAAAGGACACGCAAAGACAAGGTCAAGGTTCACGTGGGAACGAAGACTACCCTGTCTGGTCCAACCCGACAGAACGGCGTGTGCTTTGGTTACCTGGAGCAGAGATTGGACTTAGGTGCACTATATGGGCAGAGAGTTTGAAACTCTGAGCAATGCTCTGTTGGGAAACTTTGAGTCCTGGCATCCATGTAGATGTTGCTTTGACACGTGCCACGTATTGTTGCAGAACAAGTACACCCCTCCATGGCAGCTGTAGGCTATCCCGCAAAGGCAGTGGTCTCCTTCATTAGGATAGTGCACCCTGGCACTCTGCAGGAATGCACTGAAAAAAAAATGACTATACCAGATTTCAATACCATGAAGCATCTGTGGGATGTGCTGGCCAAACCAGTCCGATCCGTGGAGGCCCCACCTCGCGAATTATAGAGCATGAATGATATTCTGTTAATGTTTTGGTGCAGATACAATAGTGAACCTTCAAAGGTCTTGTGGAGTCCATGCTTCGACGGATCAGGGCTGTTTTGGCAGCACGAGGGGCTCCTATACTATAAGTAAGGTGATTTTAATGTTGTGTCTTATCGGTGTGTATGGACCTAATTTTAGGCATTCAGATCTGTGGGCGGAGAGATTATAATCGAGTGGGTGGAGGAGGCGGGGCTCGGGTGTGGGCGTTTTTCCTCATGGTCCAATCACAGAAAAGCAGGAGGGAACAGGAACGTTCCAGACACCAATTATCATGCATTCTAATTTGGATTTAGGAGTGAAGAAATTTAGGGAGAAAACACTAAGCTGTTTTTGTACACACTGCCTGGAGGGCTTCATGTGCCCATATAAAACCTGCACATAGTCTAATCGCTCTTGGCTAAACACATGAAATAATACATTTTTTTATGAATACAAAAACTACTGTTTCTTTTGTCATAATATTTTATTTTCATGTAACATTAAAACGATGAAGTCTATAACAATATAAAATAAAATAATATAAGTGATCATTCTGTCATACGTAAACACACCACCGCACACAGTGTGGACAGCACGAAATTCTTCCTCTGCATTTAACCCATTCACCAAGTGAAGCAGGGGGCAGCTACGTACACGGCGCCCGGGGAGCAGTGTGTGGGGACGGTACCTTGCTCAGGGTTCCTCAGAGGTGCCTAGCGGTCTTGGGAATCGAACCCGGACTTTCTGATCACAGGGCGAATGCTTTAACCACTAGGCCACCAGCTATTATATTGTATATATTATATTATATATAATATAATCTAATAATGTATGGGATGTAATATATTCAGAAGTTCCTAATTTTTCTCAAATTATCCAATATGCATAGAATGCTTATTCATATAGCTGTGTTGAGTGCTAGCTAGCTAAATCTGGTTCTCTAAACTAGCCTACAAGGTTGCAGCTTGACATGAGTCATGCTGACATAGCAAGATCAGTTCCTCACTTCCATTACAAAACAATGCAGAATGTTAATATTTCATGTGTCAACTGGGATAAATCATACATTATTTATATTAGTGTTTTTAATATCAATGGTGTAAATACCTGTGTGTGTAGGTGGGACTGGATCACATGCTGCAGGTTAAAAAAGACCTCTTACAAAGATCATGACACAACTGTACAAACATGCAAGATCCAGTTTAACCAGTTAGCATGCATTAGCACTCCACACACAGACCTAATGTCCGCCTTATTCATGATGCATCTCATGCATGGAAATCCTAAATAGATATCATGAACTTTAGGTAACAAACATTTAGGTTCATGTTAGTTTACTAATAGAAAGCTGTTTTATCATGATGGGCTAGTTCATGCCGTGCAGCCAGTGTGATCTTAGTTACACTACTATTTACTATAAACATCAGACGCAGCATCCATGATACAGACAGAGAACACCGTGGACGACATTTTGTTGCGGCACCTGCGGTATGGTTATAACGTTTGGCCGAGGCACCTGCGGTAAAACTGGTCTTTGTGAGTCTGATGAATGGGCAGGCCTGCTGCTGTCATTAATGTAGCTCGGGTTCCTCTCCACTGCCCCCCCCCTTCTCTCTCCCCTCCTACTCATTGGCTTTAGAAGTGGATCCAAATGCATGGCCTTTTTTGTGGCAGCGTGTGCCGTTGTCAGCGGAGCACGACGTTCACATATCAATGAGGACAATGATGTGTGCAGTTTAGCCTTTTCACCTCAATGACCACCCCCCACCTCCCCCTGGTGCAGGCCTTTGCTCAAAAAAAAAAGCAAAGGCCTTCCATTCCCTTGTGTTTTGTTACGGATAAATGCAGCCTAACCTTGACCTGGAGCTAAAAGACTGTTTTAAGCTCTTTTACTTTTTCTAAGCTACTGTTTTTGGTGGGGAATAAAATAAATCTTCATGATGAGCTTAATGCTTCCACAGTGTCAAAAATGCTTGTTTTTAACATTCAGATGATATTTGGTCACTACACAGAGATAAATGTAAAAGTAAGGTAACACACACACACACATACACACACACACACACACACACACATACATTTCGAGGTGTGGGCAGGAGCCAATATAGAGTATCTGTTACCAGCACCCAATCTTTCTGTCCCTGCAGTATGAGCGGACCAGGCAGCTGGCTCTAGCTGCCTGCATTGTACTCTGGCTCAGTGGAATTGTGTGGGCTACTAAAACTATTGTCCTGCTGTATTCACAGCCTGGGCTTCTGGCAGGGATGCAGGCAATATAAGATGCCTATTAGGTTACACCTCGCATGTTGCCATGTAATCAGAGCCTATTCGTCTTTGTGGACAGGGTCCTCATGTTAAGAGGAACCAGTACTGCATTTAGTCCTCCCACAAGTCCTTACCAAGTGTTGGTTAAAGGCCAAATTTCAAATCATCTTGTTAATCCTCCTCCACCTCCACAGGATAATAGATGATAGAGAAACAACACCCAGTCTGTAATTCATTGAAGCTGTATATAAAAGCAGGTTGTGTAAAAAAAAGAGTTCCACTAAAAATACTGTTCCTGCATTTTCACTGCTATAAAATGATATTAAACCCCATTATACCCTTTTATTTACATTTAAAAAAGGGGATCTTCATAGGTTTTTTAGTAAAGGCAGTCATTATTCAGAAAGTGTTAGAAATAAATTGTTGTATATTTTGATACTAGCCAAGAATGCATCCTGCTTTATTATGTCCTAAGAAATCGATCAAAATGAATTTTTAGTTTTACAGTATATACAAACACATACATAATCAAAGACATAATCAGTAAATTATCAAAGACCTAACACAGATGACATATCTTAAATATCAAATATGATATTATTGGGTAGGGTGACACTATGTGCGATGGGAACCAATAAACACCTTTCCTTCAGTGTAGTTTGCATAACGTATCAGGCCATTTAATTTACCATTATCAGCTTAAGCAGGCTTGATGCTGTAGAAAGATTGCCGGAGCTGACAGGAGAATAATTAGGGTGATTTGTACACCAGATGACCGATTGCGCAGGGCAGACACTGTGTCTAAAATTGCTGAATATTAGAAATTATAGTAGTCACAAGCTCTTTTCAGAATAAAGAATATTATTATTTATTTTTCATTTTATTATTTTTTAATTACAGATAAAACCTAATTAAAATGCTAAAATGATTTTTCTCCTTTTTGTTTTAACAGAAAAAAAACCCTGGCTATGATACCTTTTGAACTACAATAACTGCAAGGCAACATGAAGGTGGTTTCCTCAAAAAATCAGAAGAGTGAGCCTGGTGGGATCTCCCTGGACATTTGAGAGTGTGTGTTCAGTCTGAGGCGAGTTTGTGTGGATTGCAGCTATTCAATAAACACACCTCTGCATCTTCTTGTACTCTCAATTCATTTGTGCCAGAAATAACAAATAGAAAACAAACAAGCAACAACTCAAAACACAAAAAAAAATCAATCACATAACTTTGTCAACTGACAAAAGTTGGATTGTTGTGCAACAAGATTGGCCTTACGACTGTTACTTAAGACTGTTCTCCCTCTATACTGCCCTTCTTTGTCCTCTTTAAGGATATCAATTGTGTTGTTGAACTTTTCCTCTAAAACATTTTTTAGAGTGGGATGTACTTTGGATATATGAACCTTTGAACCAAAGCTACTTTCAATGTTTTCCCATTGTTCAGGATTATAACCCCCTCCCTCAACTCCAGCACTTTTCACAATGACTCTGCTCAGATACCCAGTCCAGTTGCAGCTGCTGCTCAGCACTGTGCTGGGGCCGTGCTTGGGCCTGGAGTTTACAGGAGCACGAGGCCAGTGGGCCCGCTATCTCCGCTGGGATGCCAGCACCAGAAGTGACCTCAGCTTCCAGTTCAAAACGGACGTGTCCACTGCCTTGGTCTTGTACTTTGACGATGGTGGCTACTGCGACTTTCTACAGCTCATGGTGGTGGAGGGCAAGCTGCAGCTGCAGTTCAGCATTGACTGCGCCGAGACCACCATGGTGTCGGACAAGCGGGTGAATGACAGCAGCTGGCACTTTGTCAGTCTGGGCAGGTACAACCTGAGGACTGTGCTGAGCGTGGATGGAGAGACCAAGGCTGATGAGGTGCGGCCGCAGAGGCAGTACATGAAGATCGTCAGTGACCTCTTCCTGGGAGGAGTTCCCCAGGACATTCGCACCTCAGTCTTGACCTTACCCACAGCCAAGGACCTGCCGCCCTTCAAGGGAGTTATCAGGGACCTGAAGTATGGCAACAAGGAACCTACTCTGCTCAGCAGCCAGAAAGTCCGAATGGACATGGAGGGCATCTGCACTGAGAACCCTTGTGAAAACGGAGGGGTTTGTTCCCTCGTGGATGGAGAACCACTATGCGATTGTTCCAAGACGGAGTTCAAGGGACGATTCTGCAATGAAGGTAAAGTGATATAAATTCATGCTTTTTGCTGATCTCAAGGGTACATCCTTCATTTTTTCATTTAGACCCTCCAAGTGCACTATCCTACAGCACTTAATAATTTTCTCAGAAGATTCATATTCTGAAGTAGGACTGTTTTGTTCCAGTATATTTGATGACTAGTCATTTCTGTTGCAGTGATAATTGAAGCAGAGCATGTATTTGGTTCAGGTTGACGACATCTCTGCTAGATTCGCAGAAAGCCATCCTGCCGATGCCCCCCCCCTTCCCCTACAGACACACACACAATCACAAGATGGCAGGTGTCTGACTCTCACTCTTTTGTGCTAAGAATTTCAGCTTTGATTCAATCACAACAAGCCCATCTCTTTTCTTCCTTACTGTAGCTCATATTGGCCAGCTGAAAATTGATTTAGATGAAATGCATTATGCTTTAATATGTTCTTGGAAATCCTGCGTTTTCACTTGTTCAGGAGGAACATGACTGTCTATCATGGGTTAGCTTCTTTGTGTGAACCCTCACAGGCTGAAGGTGTTACACTGGATGTTAAGGATTCTTTTATCAGTTGGTGTCTTTTTTTCCCCTGAAGTAGCCATTTTAGGTCCTCTGGGGATTTCGAGGAGGCCATTTCACAGCTTTATGCTCTGCTGTTGTGTCTCAATGATCGGCGGTGGATCTGTTGAATGTATTGAACTCTTGCAGAGAAGATAATTTTCATGAAGTGCACTCATTTAAGACGGAGTTCCTGACCAGTAGAGCATACTCTATGATTGATATCTTTTTGCTCAACATTTCACAATTGGGGAAATTTAATTTACTGTCCCTTTTGCATTTGTTACATTTTCATGAATCTGTTGTTTGATGTATGTACACTGATGTGTGTGACAGAAATACTGATATTGTGATTTTAGTGTAGACATTATGTGC
This sequence comes from Brachypetersius gabonensis, assembly GCA_037577145.1. Taxonomy (NCBI): domain Eukaryota; kingdom Metazoa; phylum Chordata; class Actinopteri; order Characiformes; family Alestidae; genus Brachypetersius; species Brachypetersius gabonensis. The sequence goes on along the minus strand of JBBJLR010000001.1, from coordinate 43,565,246 downwards.
TTTCCTGAAACAACTGCAGAGCCTTTAGATCCGGCTCCATGTTCCCAGAAATTCAAGGTACCTCAAACATGTTAAAGGGCGATTCCATCAATTTATCAAAATGTATGCATTATTATATGGTTAAGAGTCATTCAGGGACGCCTGGTGTGACATAGAGAAATGTACCAATTCAGAATTATAGTGGTGGTGATAAAATCACAAATGTTACAGGAAATGGTTTGAAAAACACTACCTGATGACTGGGTCAGGTTTTGGTCTTTTTAAAATCCACTGGTGTTATTTATTTGTTCTGTTTGTTATTTATTCTGAATCTTAATGTTTTGCCAGCTGAAGGCATATGCAGCATCACTGGTGTTTTGGTTAGTAAATCAAATTGTTATATTTGCATTGTCTGCAACATGTCTCTTGGTTCTTATCCCCACCACTGTAAAGTAATCTGACCTTAAGGTTCCTCTACAACACAGCATTTCATATCAAAACACTTATATTTTTGATCATTTAATTTTGCTTAAATTTGGAAAATCTGATGGAATTCACCCTTAATTTGAACCTCCTTATTTTTGTCTTGCCACTGCATCTTCTGTAGTTAAACTTACAGCCTCTCTTACAACAGCACAGTTCCTTTATTTGGATGTGAAATCACTTCTGTTTTGTGACTGTGACTGAACCCGGACAGAATACTCAATCTGCTAAGGAAAGATTAAGGACAGAACTACCGTCTTGATGAGACCCGAGGCTTTTTCCTTAAAGAGTGAAGCGCTTCAGCTGGTGGGTGATAAATGGCGAGCGTGCTGTGCCATGTTGGTAGTTCTCTTCACTGCAGACACGACACAACCTCTCCAGCGCTGCCTCCAACACAAAATGGCTGAATACAGATTACTGCTCTTGCACATGCAGTTTTGTCTGCTGCCTTTCCCTCGCAATAAAACTGTGTCCACTACTTGAATTTCTTTTATATGATAATCTATGAGTATGTGTACATGTGTGTGTAGGACAGACAGTGTGTTTTGTCTTGTTTTGTCTCCATCTGTGGAGCAGAGCTCCTGCCGAGATTATGTCCAGTGCCTGCTGCTGGTCAGCGCTGGCAGCCGAGTCGGTTTGGAGGGGCACTAGGCTCAGATTTATAGGCAGTAGGCTAAGCAGAGTTTTAAGCTTGATTTATTGTTGTTGTTGCTCTCCATCTTGTTTGGCTGGCAGGGTCCTGCAGTCCACTGATAGGGGCCAAAGCCAGTAAAAGCCGCTCTGATGTCTCTGAAGCCCGAGAAACAGTGCGGACAATCATAAAAGAATAAATAACCTCATTTATGGGGCCAAGCACAATTTATATGGACGCAAAAGGGGAGTGTGGACTTAAATGCTGTGCCTCAGGGCATGACGCGTTCACCCTCTGGCCAAGAGAGCACATCAAATCTCTCAGCAGGTGAAGTTCATGTGCAAATGAGCTGACTAGATCAGGAGTCAAACAAATTAAGAGGAATTAGATTGCCAGTTTATTAGAAATATACATACTTGTACCTATCTTTACTGGCCATTTTATCAGAAACACCAACCATATACACATTCTTCATAGGTTTATATTAACGGGCCGTTACCCATTTGTTGCTGTGATTGCAGGCAAGTACAAGGTAATAGCAAGTCTTTCTGTAAAACCCAAATAAAGCTGTTTCCAACATACACTGTCATGGTCCACTACCAAAATAAATGAATAGTGGTGGTTCTATATTGATCATGGGATGGAGGACAGCATAAAGGACATTCTTAGTAATAAAGGTCTCTAAATGATTCATGGCTTGAATATATGATTCTAAGAAAAATCCTTCTCTTTGTAAAGAACCTTTACGTTATGTGATTTTTTAAATAAGTTTTTAGCCTTCTTAAAAAAGGTTCTTTATACTCGCACATGTCATTTACCAAAACAGTCCATTAAAGAAGAACAATTTTCACAAGTTCACCAAATCACTCTTTAATTTACTCTCAAGGAATCATTTTTGCAAAAATTGTCCAAAAAATCTATGAAGTGGTAGAAATACCTGATAAAATGGCCTGTGAATATAGGTATAAACTACCTAATAAACATCCATAGATGTTTAGCCGAAACCTAGAAGTCATGTGATCAGGCCGAACCTGAGCATCACTCCCGGGGTGAATTGAAGGCCCTTGGAACGTGAACAAAACAGTTTGATTTAGGTCCATATGGCAGCACTTAGTCAGCGGTGTAGAAATTAGCTATGTGTGTTAGAGAGAATACATTTGCTTCCAAGTGCAGAGGCAGCAACAGGAACTTGACACTTCCCTCGATGGGCAGATGGCTAAAATGGCCTCAGAACTATTTGCTGTTGCTGAAGCGTATGTTCCTTGCTTAGTGGCAAGTATGATAGCCGCACTGCTACATCATTTGTGAATGCGTGTAATCTTTTGGCGGCTTATAATAATAAACATTTGACTGCCAAGCAAATGCTCAATCTGTCCTCCCATGTGGATGGTTTTTGAATTGGCGCACTGGGGCTTACGTTTAATCCAGCCACTGTTCACAAATCTCCTCACATGTTCATCACAAGTTCAGTAGAACATAGAAAGCATCGTAGCATACAGCAATATGCTACCATTTAAAAAACTCCACTTACTTCCAGAAATGCTGCATTGTTTATGTTTCCAGTCATCTGTTAAACGTCAATCATTCTACATCTACAATCCTCCGGCAGTTAGAGATCAAATTCAAAGCTATTTCAGGAGGAACTTCAAGTTCTTGACAGATCATGATGTTTGACAGAAGAAGCTGCAGGAATGTTCCACGTTTATCGATCTTTGCGGGGAAAAATGAATCCTACTCCTAAGTAATCTCTCAAAGAAACTGGGTCAGAAGAGAAATGTGAGAACAGCTTGAAGAGAGGAGGCCATGACAGAAATGGCAGAACAGGTCAGACAATCGAAAACCAGGACAGAATTTAGTACGAGCTGAACCTCATGGCCAGCAGTAGAGAGCAGTGCCACGATGGGTAGGCCTCGCGGCCCCTCAGCCTCTTAAAGCATCTCATCAGAGCCCTAATGTCTAAAAGCCTTTTCTGTTAATAAGCGAAATGGACAAACACAAGCTCTATGTTCTGACAAGACTTCAAAATGAGTGGCCATGTTCAGTTAGTCAGCAATACAGACAGCATGAAATGAATTTCTATAATCGCGCTGATGGAAGTCACCTTCATCAGCTTATTTTAAATTCACACAATAATTGTTTACATAATCATTTGCTCTCAACTTATTTTTTTCACATTATAATATCAGAGTTAAAATGCAAGCATTTAATTGTTAAACAGATCTCCAATATTCATTCTGTGTTTAGCATAAAATCTAGTAGAAATGCCACTTTAGTCTAAAAGCATAGGTGTGTCCAAAGCTCAGGTTCATAGATCATGTTTCTGTTAACACTTGTGACACAAATGTAACCATGAATGACAATAATAATAATTATTATTATTGTTATTATTATTATTATTATTATTATTATTATTATTTACAGTAATTTTATGTATAGTAATTCTTTCCCCAAAGTTCATAGTAGCAAAAGAGAAAAAGAGTAGAAAACTTCAGGCAGATTTTTACTACCCAAGGCACAAACAATATAAATGTACCTTCAAAGGTACAACAATGTTCCTTAAATGGATTTTTGTGGTTTGGGACAAAGGGGCACATTAACATAAAGACCTTGAAGTTAAGGTAAGGCTTTGGAAACCTTCCAACTTAAAAGAAAATTCATGTCCCCCTAGTAAAGGTACTGAAGGCAGTGAGATATAATGTATAGAAATAAAATGAAACGAGGATTCGTTTAAAATTTGCTAGTGGGAGCTTAATTTCTGCTGAGCAAAAAGACATTTTTTAGATTTAGTTTTAACACAAGAGAGGCTTTTGCAGTCAAGAAGAAAGTTAGGGGCAAGTATTGACAAAAATGAAAATAAATTATATATTGTATATTTGACTATTACTCAACTGGAAACACTGATGAAGTAGAGTTGGGAAATGAGGTCATGCTTTGCTAGCAGCTAAGTTGGTTGCAGGTGTGAGTCAAAAAATACCAGTGTGAACTGGTGAACACTAAAGAAAGTGATGCATTAAATTCAAATTTCCATAGAAGTTCAAGGTATTTGATCTATCTTTCAGGTCACTTACTTTTGGCAGTGATTGTCTTGATGTGTTTATAATGGAAAAGATTGACATATTTGAAGGAAATAAATTCAACACAGCATTAGGAGGACAAATATGTGGCTGGAGGGAGTGTGTGTGTCTGCAGTGAGAGAGAACTCTGACAGGCTGGGAGTGTGTGTGGACTACTGCTTCACACAAGCATCAGCGCCTCATAAATCCACTGCCCTCTCTACAGGGAACAGGCTCGGCCCTATAGCACCTGTTTGGATTTATGACTCGAGGCGTGGATGTGGGTTAGAGGAAAGAGTGTATGATGAGTTAAAGGTCATGGATCTTTCTGTCTTTCTGCTAATTTTGTGGGTCAAATGTCCCCATATGACACCCCATGATCCTGTTATAGTGTTTGAAGGGGGTCTATAGGGGGTTTCTGGACATGCACAGGACAAAATGTTCTTCGTGCATGCTAGCAGGTGTGCCAGGGTTTGCATGATGGATTTCATGCAACGGTGCCATGAGTGGACTCTAATGCCGGAAATCTTTCTCTCTTTTTGTTGTTTTTTTTTTCCATTTTCTTTGTGCCCTGTTGCCATACCAGAAGTCAACAGCATCCCAGGTGAGTTTTCAAAGGAAGTGGTTCTGGTTTTAATATAACATTAAAGAGTTCATGCCTTAAAAACAGTACACAGTACATTCAGCAACTAAGCTTAAAGAACAGCTCATTTTGAAATGACTGTTTTTGTGATGTCACAAAGTCATCACTTTTAAATATATCTACATATTCAGCCAGTTTTGCCTTCCCATTTATACTGAGGTTAATAGGAACATTTCAGCCTTGACTGCTATTTGAATGAGGCATACAATACAATCAGAAAGAACACAGCTCATTTACATACATCTGCCTTAAACTGTAACTAAAATTCTCAGAAAGCTTAAAAGTAATAAGAATTGAGTTTGAAAAGATATCCCCAGGTCTGTATTTTTTTACATTATTGTGTTATCACAAGTCCTGTCCTAACACAATAATTTAGGTTCACAGAAGGAAACAGTAGGTTACAGTGTAGGTGAAGTTAATGTTATATATATTAAAGGTTAACACCAAACGCTACTATAACCTTATTATTTAATGTTTAATGTTTGAGGAAATACTGTACAAAACTGTCTTGTAGTGCCTTGTGCCCATCTTTTGATAATGTAAATGCTTTGCATTGTCCTGAAATATATTTCTCTCTGCATTTTTCTTCATTTCTTCCTGTCGCCTCAAAGGCTTTGCACACATGATGGCAGAACAAGGTACGCCTTCCCTGTCCTCTTCTGAACTACTCTGATTGGGTTTTGCATGCTTGATGTGCATTTACTGTGTGATGAATGAGTTTGAGAGTGTGCACTCTTACAAATAAAAGTTCTGGGCTTACATTTGCCATCTGGGAACAATCTTTGGTTGGAAATGAAGCTTTACATTAGGGGGTGATTCTTGGAGCTTCAGAAATGGTTCTTGTACATGCAATGGTTCTTTAAAGCAGTGCTTCACAATCCGGTCCTCAATGGTCAGTATTCTTTTCTCTTTGTGTTTAGAGTTGACAGAGTTCACACTTGACATGGACTGTCTGAGGAACCTCAAAGGCTGATTTGAGAACCACTGCTTTAAAGCACCGTCCACAGAAAAGTTCTTAAAGAAACCAAAAGTGGCTCTTCTATGGAGTCAATTTAAAGACCCTTGGAACCTTTATTTTTGAGAGTGTATCATACTGTGCCGGTTTCTCTAACTTGGCTGTTTTTCCTCCTCAATGCCTGCCTTCTTGTGGATCTTGTCATCTTCTCTTTCACCTCTATGACCTCTAGCCAAGAGCAAAGGTACTGTGCTCTCTTTATCTCTTCTGCTGTGTCTGGATTGAAAAGTGAAACACGCTCTTGTGTAGCGGGTCTCGCGTGTGCTGTAGTGTGTTTGCTTTGTTGTGTTTAGCGTTCTTTGCTAATGGCTGCCCACCACGGCTGCCTGGATTAAGCAGATAATCAAATGAGCTTCAATTGAAGGCAAACAGACAAAGGGGTGTCCTGACCACGAGAGTGAGTGAAGTTAGCTGCCTAGCTTCACTCTAGGTCTTATGACAAGCAGACGACTGAGTATAAAAGCAATCTCTTACTTGCAGCTTGATTATTAGGTCCCGGGAGAGTTTGCGAGGCTCTGACCAGAGTTTCATGTGCTGCTTTTGCTGTGTTTTTTTTTTTTTCATGTGGAATATGAGAAATGATGGATTAATATGGTTGCAGACTTGTTTCCTGAGTTTACACAGCTTCATCTTGGTTTCTCCCGCATTAGCTGGAAAGCCAAACCAGTCAATGAACATGTTAAAAAAACATCAGTAGTAAAAATAGTAAAAGAAGGTCTGAGAGGGAAAGAGGGAATAGAGTGGAGCTGATATTTTTAGATTGGATGGAAGTACTTGGGTGCTGTCAGTCATCTCTGGTTGGGTTCTCTGGAGGTTGTAGTAGATGAGGTTGATTTAGCTTTGGCCTGCATCTGCTGGGGAGGCCCAGTGGGCGCACCAACCGCCTACAGCATTTGATAATTGATGTAACAAATTTTTGTGTCTCCTTGTAATATGAGAAGGACAAAAAAGCTCAATGTATGATAATAGAAGATTTTTTTTCTAGCACTTGGGCCAGTTCCACATTTTAAATTTCAATGAGGTCAATATTTCATATTCCAAAATATTTTTTTGAATTAATTCATTTATTTATTTATTCATTTATTTATTTATCGCATTACACCAACATAAAAGATCCTTAAAAGGTTATTATTATTACTATTATGGGCCTGCTGTTGTTTCAGCTAATATTGAACCACTATTGAAACACACAAATGCATTTTTTAATTAGGTAAAAGTGTGATTATTTTAACAAAATAAATGAGTATTATTATTATTATTATAATTATTACATGATTATTTAGGACATATTCACACTATCTAAATGCACTAAGCTGGACTGTTTGCCATTTGAAACTCAGCTTGGACAGAATGACAGATAGGCTGTAAAAGTCTGAATGGTTCGATAATCAGCTGTGCAGAGAGGAGAAATAAGATAGGCTCAATGGACGTGAGGCATATGCTGCCGTATTTAGACTAACCAGCTCTACTCCTTAAGGGCTCTGTGGACCTTTACAATGTGTGTGTGGTACGAGTGTGTGAAAAGTGTATATTTGTGGATCTATAAAAAGAACGACACTCGAAATTTGACCAGTTTGAACTTGTTTCCACGTTATTCCCAAATTAGCTGTGTTCACCATCACTGGGAGGGTTAAGCTTCTTTTAAGTGTTTTTATTTCATTTCTCTTCATACTCTTATAAACAATAACAATGCGTGTGTGTGAGAGAGAGAGAGAGAGAGAGAGAGAGAGAGAGAGAGAGAGAGAGAGAGAGAGAGAGAGAGAGAGAGAG
>JBBJLR010000001.1:43523692-43534172 GCA_037577145.1 Brachypetersius gabonensis | reverse complement strand
CACTACTGCGTTACAGCAAAAAGTAATACGTTACTGTAATACATTACTTTTGTAACGCATTACTCCCAACACTGGATTTAAGACAGGTTATCGCTTGTCATTGATACTGATCCCAGATGCAAATACCACATTTAGAATCTTCTCTAGATCTTTTACTAGTTCTCTTGTGCATGTATGAAAGTTGAATTAGCAAACAGCTTTTGTGCCATAGTGCAAAAAATGAAAAACAGTGACATTCAGTAAGTGCCTACAGTTTGCATTGTATCTACAATAAATAGAATTAGCCTGTCTGTAGCCTAGATAACCCGACTAGTCTTTCTTGAGCATTTGTGGGGTTGTATGTTTGCATACATATTTAAAAATGCATGATTTTGTTTTTTGGACAGTGGACCAAGAGAAAGGAGATCAGTGGTAGACTGACCTGTTAACAGACATTAAAGCATGCATGCATACACAGACACACACAGCTGTACATGGTAATGGCATTACACACTCCAGTCGTTTTGCTTTTTTGAGCTGTAAGTTTGTTGATTATTTGATTACTATTGGTGTATTGGTGATGATATACATAGTGGACACTGGAGTCTAGACACCTTCATTTCTATGGATTTCTGAGATTTATTTGTGTGTGTATATATTAAAGGATTTTGTTTTTTTACTTTTTATTTTGGAATCTTTTTGAAAAGTTGCATGCTCTTTTATGTCATATTTCAAAATATTTTTATGATTCAGGGTTTTTTTTATAACTAATCAATAGATATCTTAGTTCTAATTTAATGGCAGTCGTGCTGAATTAATTTACCTCCATGTTTAATATGTAGTATCACCTGATAGTGTGTTTGTGTGAACTTTGTTGTCGACACCGTGACCCGGAGTACTGTTGGTTAAACGCTTAGCACCCTCTCTAAGCAGGAACACACAAACCCAAAGCAACTGGTGTGGGTTTCATGGCAGGACGGGGCCAAAGCAAGCTTAGAGTGACCCCCTTCAGTGCTGGAGGAACCTGAGCCCGTAATGTGACCCAGACCTGCTGGGAGAAGGTGGAGTTTGTGACCTCAAGCCAAGTGAGATGCCTGCCAACAAGAACTGGGCCAAACAATAATGGAGATGACAGCATTGTATGTGTGTTTTTCCTAAGGAAAGCAAGTCAATAATTTATCAGAGGGCAATTACTGTGTGAATGTCTCCAGGCCTAGATTAAGTGTGCTGTCAGAAAAGTCAGTGTGGAGTTTACAGGGGAGCTTTCACTGCCCCTGCAGGATTGACGTCCCACATGTGGAGCGGGATTTTAGCATGCTGATGTTGAGGGGCGCATTTTGCTGCATTCATGAGTCAACTTTTCATTGACATTGATGTGTAGAAATACAGAGTGCAGTAACAGCACTGGACACTGAATGTTTGTGTGTGTGTTCTGGTTTGGCAGTGACCCTCTCATTCAGGTCCATCCTGAAATATGAAGTATCTCTGCCAGGGCTGGAAGGTCATAGAGGGCTTTGCTTTGCATCTACAGCCATGGCGCACGATACCTGCTGGAATATAAATGTACTAACAGAATACATACAGAACATACAGAAATACAGAAATGGTTCAGCGCTACATACAGAAATGGTTCAGCGCAGGCCTGAACCATTGTGAAGATTTGACATTTTAAAATGTAAGAGCGAGCACACCTTGAATCAAGGGCAGAATGCTGAACTGTGCCTCAAAATTCACAGAAACATTTGTGCTTCAGTATGTTTGCGTGGGGCTTTTTTATATATATTCTATCAAATTCTCCTGAGTACCTTCAGTATAGCTGTTCAGGCCTATGGCAACAGCAGAAACAGAGTGCTCCATTGCTGTGCCTTTAATAGTGTCATGATATAATCACTCGTTTCAGTAAATCAGTGGAGAAATCCCGTCGGCCCAAAGGACAGTTTTACTTCAGGCAAAGTCAATAGCAAAGGGCAGAACATAATTTATCTGGTACGCACATCTGTTGTAGTTAGAAAACATAGGGGCCAAACAGCAGGGGGTCTATAACAGAATACTGATGTGCTGAAGCAATTTTTGCACTGATTTCTGCAAAAGGAGCACATATTGTTGATGGAGATCATTCATATATCAGAAATAGATAGTGAATGTTAGGGCTGTAAAACTGCATCAACACATGATTCACAAACCTGCTTTTGCTTTGGAATACTAGAACTGTTTATTATTGATCATCATAATATTCGGCAAAGTGCCCAAACTTTTGGGCTGTTCTGAAATGTGAAAATTTCAAACCATGTGTGTTCATTATATTATCACTGTGCAAACAAATGTGTACTGTGTTCAGATTACTTACTTAAAATATATGTAGCCCAACATAGCCACTGAAATGGAGGTCCAAAATATACACGAGTGAAAGTAAAAAAGGATTGGCATCCAAACATACTCAAATGTGTTAAAGTGAAAAATAAAATTTATCGATAAATTAAACGAATTCTTTGTTCAGTGGCATCTGATGCTTATAATGTGATGGTGTGTGGTGAGATGACTAATTGGTGGTCTAGTCCTCGCACAGACCACCAAATTAAAGACTGTATTAAAACAGTAAAAGCAAAGTAAACGAATCTGGACTTTTCTTAAGAACATGAATATGTTGTATGTTTCTTTTCTAGGGAAACATGGGATACTTCTTGTAAAACCTCTTAGAAAATGCTTTACATTAAACTGCCTTGTTTTGGATTGAAAACCATTTCAAGAAGAAAGGGAGAAAGAGCGCATCATTTACACACCGATCAGGAAAACCTTTTGTCCTGCCTTAACACTCTTCTAAAACTGCAGCCTCTGCTCTCACCGCGTGATCGAAATCCAAAGCCGGTCAATTCCACCTTTTTAAAGGTACAAATCAATGTTTAAAGGCCTGTGGATGCACCATCCCCTTCCATTTATGCACTCTGAGGCAAAAAAGGCATTCCCTATTAATAAACATTGTCTGCCTTCATCTCTCCAAAAGCTCTATTTATGAAATGAAAGACTTCAAAGGCAGTGTTGTGCCCTTTCATGTTTGCAGCCAGAGCCGATTAGAGCTCTCTGCTCTGCTCTGGCTGAGGGTCGGTTGTGTTCCCCACACAAGGGAAATGGCTCTGATGTGTGTTCATGCCTATAGGTGTTCACGTTCTCATGACTAGTTGGCTTTATGAGACATGCGCAATATTATACCAGGATATTATATTCAGAACATACTGGATCAAAGCATTAGTGAAAGACTGAGATATATGTTCTGCATGGTGGCTGGAAGAATGAATATGAGATGGAATTTGACCCAACACTACCATGCCCAACCACTTTTTGGATGAGTTCAGGCCATTGAATGTTTCGTCAGATGACTCTCAGCCACACCACAATATTTATGCAATCTCTTTGTATTTACATTTATAGCAGAGCAGCTTTTAGTTGAACCATGTTACAGAGACAAGCCAGTGTAGCATTAGGAATCTTGCCCAAGGACCCCAATAGGTGCAGTGCAGCGTGCTTGCCTAAGTGCGGAACTGAATCTGGCATATGGAAATCAGCACATAACCGTAAAAATAGTCAGACTAATTGACAAGATTTTAATATTTCATTAGTTCTTACTGCTTCCTTGATAATCTAGGACTTATTTGGGCATGTACGATAGCTAGGTTAACAATTTGAGAAGAGCCTAAAGAGCTCCAGAAGAGCATTTCTGACTCTGTTCCGGAGAGGGTTTGTTATGAGGTTTTCAATCCATACAACTCAGTAGGTAAGACCAGGTAGTGTTGACAATGAGTTTCAGATAAGACAGTGGAAAAACTGTATTTTGTCAAAGTAAACTAAAGGATAAGCCCCTCCCATTTAAGGAGTGGTTTGCTACTCTTGATAATACAGTTTTGGCTATTTTTCCAGTTTAAAATATTTGACATTCTAAGATGTTCATGACTCTCTTACAGTAAGTGACTCTTGAAAATGCTGAATTAAAATGTAAGGCACCTTCATTTTGCGACACACTCATCATTTTGTTGAATCTGGGTCCATAAGAACCACAACATGTGAAGTACTATAGATGCTGCAAGTAGTCTAGTACCAGCTATTCCATCATCCCCTTTATCTCAGTGAGACAATCTGAAATGAAGAATGTGATGCAGAAGTTTGAAATGGGAACTTGACACTGAAGTTTTCTGAGGCAAAAATAGGTCTCTGCACTAGACAATAAAGTGTATAAGCACTGAGAGAGAAGTGGTGATGAGGTCTTGAAAGAAGCGCAGACAATTTCTTTATAGAGGTCACCCAGTATATATGACTCTCTGGAGGACATCAGCTAGTTCTATAAGGATCATTCCTACAGGGGACAGGGACAGAACCTGAACACAGGATCATACCACATGTGTGTTTATGTAATTAAATATTAAAAAATATTATTTTTGTATGTACAGCCTTGTGGAGTGAGGGGAAAAAACATAAAAAACCTTTACATTTTTCTTTGATTTTTGTAACTGACATTGAGACTGACTGGTAAACACATACCTAACCATGTCAATACAGCATGTACACTTAATTTAATATTTTACCAAATGTATAATATATAATATGTTAGGTTTTAATAATGCTTCAAACCTTAATGTTGATTAAGGTTGATGTTATAATTTGAATATTTTTTTTAACTGTGACATTTACTCAAATTACCAAATTTCAGCTCATTTTCTTCCACGTCTCAGCAAGTGATGATTTAATTTTAATGGCCAGGTAAGCAAAGCCCTCCTTGGCGCAGATGATAGAAATGTCCAAGGGTAAAATTACCGAGCCTCTATTGTCTGCGGGCCTGTGGGCGGATTTATTCCTGTTCACCTTGCAGCTCGATAAGCTTGATGAAGCCAGCTAAATGTGGGTCAAATTTTCAGCACACCAGGGAGGATCAAGCTCTCCCCTTTGCCAAGCAAAACAGCTGACTTTTTTTGCATTTCTTTCTTTCATTTTTTTGATGTGATTTTGCATTCATTTGTTTGTATTTACTTTTCATGTAAACAAGTTGGACTGTTTATGTATAGAGGCCACATTCAGCCTCAGTGTTGTATATTAAGGTCAAATGACCTGTCACATAGATTAAGAGCTTGTCATACAGGAGATGTAAACAAGTAACCTTCTTTAACCTCAGAGCTAACGTTTTCTGTCAGCATGTTGCAGGGCAAAGACGGAACACCCCATCCTCCCCACACCACACATACACACATGGTCAGAAGACATGTTTGTCTGGGGCTTGTGGGGAATGCCTGGCTGATCGATGCCTGAGGTTTGGGCTGCCCTGGCTAGGGGTCAACACTTTGATCAGTGACTCTTTCGTTTATGACACATCGATTTCTGACAGCAACTTCCTCCACTGGCCAGGGCACCAGGACAGATGTGAAAAAACACTGCCCAGGGCAAGAGCGGTGCATGTTAATGCATATGGAAAAATGGGCAAGCTGCTGTTTGGATTTCATGCCCATGTGTTCAGTTTGCTGCCAGGTTTCTTTTTCTTCCCTTACTACAATCACAATCGAGGCCCTGAGTCCATTTGCAGCCGCTGGCTTCTGGCATGGCTTATGAACTTAACATAGTTGACCTTTGGTGCGAGAATGGCTGCTGAATTAGATAAGCTGACTGTGCAGATTAAAAACACTGCTCTCTCATGTTAGATGCTGTTTCCATAGAGGCTGAAATCCATTTTGATGGCTGTGGGGTCTTATCAGTGGGCTGCGGTGGTCAGACCCTGAATTGGATCTAGGCACTTTGATGGCTGATGTTTGTTCTATGCTGCCTCCACTCTGCTGATACTAAGCTGCTTGGGAATCACGGACCAATTGGTTTTCCCATTGATCTACTACAACAAGACAGTGGAGAAGGAGTCACTTTAACCCTTAAAAACTGAGAGTTATTATTTTCATTTTGCTATACTATCAGATGTCATTATGCAATACACATTAATTACATTCCAAATTCAATAGTGAATAACATTCATGTTTGATTTGTGTCTGATTCGATTTACATCAAGTTAAGAGTTAAAAGTAAAAGTATGTGTTATGCATAGGATTAGTTATTACACAGACAGGTCAGAATTATGCACTGAGTATACAAACATGACTAAGTGTCTTTTTTTAATTCTAAACAGTAAAAACAATGCAATGCAGATTTTCCTGTAGAAAACAGAGAATTTGACGACCCTCTAGCCGTCCGATTTGTTCCTGTCATGTGAGTCGATTGCAGGTGTATTTAGGAGGTGGAGCAAAGAATTGATTTACATTGGAAATGGGACACACCAGTTTAAGGTGGCTCATTTTTTAAAGGCTTTCTGCCAAGGATGGTGAGTGGTCTTCCTTCTCTCTTTCTCTCTCTCACTCTGTGTCTATACATGGCTTTTGCTGACAGTTGTCTAGCTACTATAGCTTTTCTTTAGTATGCTGTAATATATATTTTATAGAAGACCATGTCATCGACCTAAATGTGGTTGAGAAAAATCATTGTTTATATAAACTGGCTGAAAGTAGTGCACAATGCTAATTACTTACAATCAATTCTAATATTTTAAACTTCATGAATTTAAATTGCCATTGAGGCCTTTTTACATCCCTAGCTATGGCAACTCAGTGATAAAAATGATACCAGAATAGACTTTGAGAAAAGATAAGACTCAAAAAGAGGAACTTAAAAAAAAAAAAATACTACTAATAAATATTGTGACTGTTAATAGTGCTGAAACACATCCTCACACACACAGCTGGAGCACAGAGCTGAGGCTCAGGCTGGATCAGACTGAGTTCCTGGCTGAGAGTAGTTGCCCCTTCTCTAACCCACCTTATCATTGCCCAAGATGTGAGCCCTGTTTTTCCTATTAGACTAAGCTCTCTCTGAGCCCGGAGCATTTGAATAAAGAGCAGGATTACTGGTAAAGCCCACAACCTTTGTGCTCCATCTCCAAAAATGTTCACAGGTATACAAAACCAAGATACCAGAATGGGGAAAGAAAATCAAAATACACTTCGCCTATTAGTCCAAGACTTTATTCTTCTCTATTCAGTGAGACTGAAAGGAAAAACTGGTTTAAAAGATCTTTTAAGATATAACGAGAAGCACTTCTGAAGTGCTTAGATAAATCACAGCCTGGAGGAACAGAGCTGACTCTCATTGACTTGCCTTTTTATTTGTCTAACTGGAACTGGCAAATTAGAGTAGAGCTGGGCAATATGATTTTTTTTATTATGACAATATACTTTTGTGAGCATATCATGCTTCTAGACCACTGACCAACTGCATGTTCCATTAAAAGGAGAGCCTGATTTAACTGAATCAGTTCAGAACAGTGTGAGAGATTTTAAATACAATTCAATAGTACGCAATGATTTTTTTTATCGGTGAGACCGCTGGTTATTTTTTGTCTGTTATAGCTTATCAGATATATTCAAGGCTATGTTGTTAACAGACCAAGGCACTGTAATATAACATTAAGATAATAATAAATGAATAAAATAAAAGTCACACATTGCAACACTCATCTTCTAAAGTCAGGTTGATAGCAGTAAGCCAGGCTAAAACTGGATTAAAAAGATAAAAGCTTAGTTTGTAACCCCTATACGTCTTGGACATCACTTATTATCAGTTAACAAGAGCATGTTATAATTTTATATGGATTATTTCTCACATATAGCTCATTGATGCAAACAGAGAAACAGAAAGGAAAGTATAGATACTAAACCACTATGTTTTTAAGTAAAAGTTGTACCATGGGAGGTAATTGGTCAAGATTTTTTAAATGAAAGGTTGTTGTTGTGTATGCAGTTTTGTTTTGCAGAAAATAAAACCATCCTTCACTTTTTTTGCCACATTTTTGCTATTACTGGACGTCAAAACAAACTAAAAACTGACACTCAGTCTGTGAAGGAAAATGTAAATCTTCAAGTAAGTAACAAAAACTGTTGGTATTCTAATTCCATACCCTATAAAACACAATTACTGCCAAGAATAGCAATTTAAAAACATTCTTGACTTTAATCATAAGGATCAGATAATGCAACCTCAGGCTTTATTGTTAAGTATGTGCATCAAGTGTCTACCGAGTGCATCAAGTGTCTTCTTTCCACAGAAAAGTCTTAAATTTTGCAATGTTTTCTAATTTGCTGCCAGATGTTTGTTACAGTTTTATCCTCAGACTGACAATGTAGTAAGTAGTAAAATCTTTAAAATATTTATGTAAGTTTTAGACTGTCCTCTGACATTGTGCACTCAAACTGGTGTGGTCACCGCAAGCATGTACAAAGAGCATTTTTTTTTTTTTACTTTTTTTCTGTTCATTTCAATGTTGTTTTGAATCCAATTTTACTCTCTAGCAATACAATTGCAACCCACAACTCCATCTACATCTCATATGCCTAGAAAGGACTACACCACATTTTTACAGCAGACTAGCTTGAAGCATTTTGTTATTGGATTCTATGCTTACCAACCTTTGCCCCGCACTGACACATCGTGTATGGATAAAAAGTGGAGAAACTCCCTATAGCAGTCCCTGCATGCACGAATGCTGTGTGGGGTTGGCTCTGTGGTGTCTCACACGACACTATGCATAATCATAGGCCTTAAACTTACTGCTGGCAGCATAAACACGGAGTGACCAGTGGACGGTCTGAGGCTTGGTGGGGATGGCCAGTGTGGTTCCTCTTTCTCTTGGTTTCTATTTTTATTTTGGAAGCTAATGTTAACAGTTTTGTCAACTGCACTGTGCCTGAGGCAAAAGCGCTTAAGTATATCTTTTGCAATTTAAGTGACCTGCTTTCCGCCTCTGGCTTTTCCCATTACTGAGAGTGACATTTCATTTAGGCTCCATCATTCATCTTCCCCCCGCCTGCACTCAGGCCACACTCACCCGGCCCTCTGCCTGCCTCCTGCAGCTCAGAGCAGACTGCCACCAGCACAACACACACACACACACACACACACACACACACACTCTGTCTCTCTCTGTCTGTCTCTCTTACTCATGAATGTATGAACACACATGTAGCCTTTTTATGATGAACTGACCAATTCAAATGGTCCAGAATAACTTAAAATCCCTTTGCATTAGCGAAAACATTCAGAAGGTTTTTTCCTTCTCCTGTAAATTAAGCACTAAGCCTAGTCCTGAAATGAATGTACTGGAAATTCTTTATTGTCTAGGTCTTAATCAGAGCCTTAACTGGTCTATAGGATTTTGATCTAAAAGACTTTGTGTTTAATTGCAAATATCGACAGCAATCTACTTTTTTATGTCTCTCCTCTATGCATTGTATGTTGTTAAATACAGTATTTTGTGTATATTTTGCTGTAAGGGACCTGGATTAAGCAGTGCTTTTGAAAACTGGAATATGCTCTGTGCTTTTTCCAACCTTACACATACATACTTAATGCATATTTTGTCCGCTAATTATACCCAGGCTGTTGAGCAGTGCCATCCGTGGTGAAGAGCACTTCTCCATGTTGTTCCTGGCCTTGGAGATAAACACTAACATCAACATTATAATTGTAATTGAGCTGAGTCTGTGGCCATTGCGTTTTGAAGGTGACCTTTATTAGAGGTGGAAATACACACCACTTTGTAAAGACTGATGAGTGTATAGATATTGCTGCAGCTCTAATATTAATGTAGTAGTATTAGTGTAGTGTATTAGTTGTAATACAACTGAGCACTGAAGGTAGCAGAATTCCAGCCCATTTTTAAAATATCTTAATAATACAGCTTTTAAAATGGAAAGTAAGTGTGTCATGATATGAAATTTACAGCGTAAGTATTATTCAAAGTGGTGGAGATAGGAGCCAGACGTCTGAAGAGTTTAATGCAGCTGAAAGCTGTCTCACAGAAAGGGCTTCCATTAAATAGTTATGAACATGCTGCTTATGCCCAAGACATTGTTTTAAGGTTTTGGTCTAAAATCATTTTATACAAGACTCGGTCTAACTAACTGTCTGACTGGGTTGCATTTGACAACCACATGCACATGCACACAAGTCCTGTGTCTTATCAGGATACAGGTGATTTTTTTTCTGATCTAGCCAGGTGTAATAGAGTTCTACCTCCTCCTTATTCCAGTTATGGCAATATCTAGTGCAAGAACCTAAAATAGGGACTTTGTCCCTCAATATTGTTCAGTCTGAGCATGCGTAGGAGTAGGAACATGTATATGTGCGCTTCTTATCTTTGCCCTCTGTCGGAGTGTGTGTCCTTGTTGTATTCCCTTTACTGCAGGCAGCCCTAAGCTGGGCCCTGCCTGACTGAGCCGAATACTGCAGGGTGCTGAGCATTCTGGGAAAGAGGCCACCACTTCAGGGGATTGGCACAAGTCATTGATAGTCTGATTCGTGGGGCATCTTGATTCCTAATGCACAATCTGAGAAGTTGATGCGTGCGGGCCTGCAGCTTGTGTGTGTGTGTGTGTGTGTGTGTGTGTGTGTGTGTGTGTGTGTGTGTGTGTGTGTGTGTGTGTGTGTG
>JBBJLR010000001.1:43480350-43494480 GCA_037577145.1 Brachypetersius gabonensis | reverse complement strand
TATATATATGTATAAAGTGGTATAGGGAGCATTCCTACTGAACTGCTAAAATCTTTTTGATGTTTTGGTCTTCTGAATTTGGCCATTTAGTTCTTCTAGAAGGCCGCAGCAGGCAGCACATTTGAGTTACATTCATTCGCTATAAAATTCTCTTACCGTCATCCTTACCTGAGCTGTGCTGATGCTGTCTTGTGAATGGGTTATTTGTCTTTAGATTGTCCATCGAGACTTCAGCACTAAACCAAATTATTCTCCCTACATCCTTCTCAGGATATGTATTTGTCCGTATTTGTCCATTAAAGGTTTCAATGAGAGTTAAAAGTCTGTGCGGAAAGCTCCTTTTGGCAACTGTCCATTTGTGCCGTGAGGACTGAAAGTGCAATTGATCAAAATGTTGACTGCACTCTTCCATATCTGAATGACAGACTGAGGGCTCTTGTCCTGTAATGGCCTCCATCCTAAAGCTGACTGGATTTATGGTAGCCATAACTACAGTACTTTTCATCTACTCTAATACCTCTGGCACCTTTGCACAGCGCAGTCCGCTCCACTGCCATCTGTGTGTGTGTGAGAGAGTATGAGAGTGTGCTAGCAGAAAAAATGCACTAGAAGACCATTACAATTATGCTTAGATAAAAATCTTTGTCCCCAGTTTCCATTCTGACTAATAATGATGTTTTCATTAAGATTCCATAATTCAGCACATTTGCTATCTTGCACGTGACCAGGAACTGGAGCAGCTCCTCTATGTCCATTTCCACATTATGGAGCAGATTAAAGCCCTTTGGCCCCCTGTGGGTTTTCATTAAAAATCTCTACAGATAAGGTTTGTTTTGAATAAGGTGCTGGGCTGAAAGGAAACCTTGGAGGGAAGAGCTCTGCTGTTGTCTCACACTGCTTTGTGCAAGACAGTTGAAAGCCAAGAACTGTTTCTAGAACATAAAGCAGCATTAATATACTGTTTAAACAGTTCTTGGTCTCTATGAAAATGCTAGTTGTCCTCACATCCATGACACATGGAGACTTTATAGCTTGCTGATACTGTTGGGGGTCAGACATGGCTATTTACATCAGTTATGAACCGCCGGGTGCACTGATGGCACATAAACACACTAACATTGGTCTATATTTCATGTCATTGATGGGTATACATGAACTTTAAAAAGTAGATTCTGCTCTCAAAATGCCAAAGTTTTCTATTATTCATGGGTCAAAAAAGGCTAAATACACATCTTTTCTGATCTATGACATCTCACTGGTTTCTTCAGCATGGACAAGGACTCATTAAGTATTAAGTGGCACTGGATTAATGGCAGCGGTAGCAGCTGGCAGTAAAGCATGGCAGTGTCTTTAGTAGAAACAACACTCGCTTTAATTAATAATTGATCAACGCTGTGTCCTGGGGGACTCACAAGGACACTGGAGCTCTGTGAAGAGGTTAGTGAGCTTCTACGAGTCAAGGGAACTGGAAATAAAGTGGTGGGAGGGTGCATAAGGTGTTTCCAGAGAAGTTCTGTTCTTTCAGAAGTGCTGCTCAAGGTTAGTTTGGTCTCTCCAACCTTTTATTAGTAGAGGATTGTCAAGGATTTGTGCAGATCAGTGTCCTCCTGAAAATCTTAAATACAGCTAATACTTTATTAATTATAATATTAGGTTACTTCTGACCTTTTCATAAGGCCTAGGTTAAAAGGATAAAGCCTACAGTAAGCAAATACCTGCCTGAGGGAGCATTTTTGTGATAGTTTTCCCTGAAGAGGTACTTGCAGGGATTTCACAGGAAAAACAGTACTTTAAAAAAAAAACTATATTTTTCAGATACACC
The DNA here is from genome assembly GCA_037577145.1 of Brachypetersius gabonensis. NCBI lineage: Eukaryota > Metazoa > Chordata > Actinopteri > Characiformes > Alestidae > Brachypetersius > Brachypetersius gabonensis. The sequence continues at coordinate 43,492,658 of JBBJLR010000001.1, read as the reverse complement.
CATTTTTTAATATCCCCAGTCCCACATGTATAAACATATAAGACACATATAGGTTCACAGTTCATTTAGTTTGTATACATCATGACCATTGGTTTCTACTAATCACATATTGATCTAACTGTGTGCCATGCCGTAATGTTGGAAAATTACATTCTACAAAATAAAATTAATTCCCCTCTAAGATAACATGTATCTGTGGCTGTGCCCTTTTAAAGAAACCATGTGAAACTTTTGAGTAGATATATCATTTAGTTACTGATCGCTCTGTATAATCCTGTGTCTCTCTGTATTAAATCATATGGATTCACAGGACTGTATGATATGATGTATGACTGCACTCTCCTTTGCTGTCCATGCTGAAGGATCTGTCTTCTGGGAGCTGTGTGACACAGTTTGGCCTAATCCCATAATCTCCACTGCCACTGCACGAGGCTGTCTGTATTGTTGTGCAGGCTAGCCCAAAGTTAATGGATGCAGGAGGAGCATCAGTGGTGTGGGATTTGCATGTGGAACAGTGGAGCATAGCTCTTTTGACACATGGATCACAGCCCTCCCTTGCCCACTGGGCTCATTTAATTCTCCTTTTTCCATCTCTCTCTAAGTTCCTGCAAAGCGTGAGCACCTGAGTGATGTTTGCTTATTTGGCAAAGTCACCTTGATGCTTACAGAAAGTGAGGTAGTGGAAGTCTGATGGGCAAAATTGCATGGGTGCGTTTTAGCCTATGCATAGTTGGCTTCTCTCCTAAAAATACTGCAATGCTGTAGAATAATCGCTCAAAATGATATAAAACATTCTGTAGACTCTTAAAACAAAAATGTTATTGGCCTTTTTTGGTTGTTGAAATGGTGCTTGGCTTGGATATTTGTTTGTAGGAGACTTATTTAACTAGAAGAACACTATGTGGAGGTTCTTGAACCTTAAAAAAAATATTTACACCCACACATTTACAAAAGTGATTCTTTAAAGGCCCATCCATTGAAAGCTGTTCAGGAATGGTTTTCTATGGCATCATTTCAAAGAACCTCTATTGGCACCTCAGTTTTTTAGCGTTGCTGGATTTTGCTGCCATGGAAGCTGTTTGTCTACAAGCCAGGGAAAAGTCGCAATGGAACCTTTTATGATGCTGATCCACTTCACAACTGGATATAGTGCATTACCATGAGAAGTGTATCACAGCTGGACACCAGACATGATGAGGCAATCACCCACTCAGCCCATCGAACAGCCTCTGAGCCGGGCAAACCATGCAAAACGTGCATGCATGCCCTCAGGCATGTTTTTTAAACCATGCACTGCATTTATGGATGTCGTTTTGTTAGGTGGAGCCTGTTGTTCAATGCATTTCTGCAGTGTTCATGTAGGGAATATAATTCCCTCACAATGGATCAAGTGAACCACTAATAAATCAATTCTGTCATTGCTGCTTGGGCACTATTTCAGCAGCCTGATAGAGTGAGAGTGTATTGGAGTTGTCTATTAATGGTGGGGGTTTAGCTTGTCCACACTGACCCCCTCTTTCTGGTGATTAATGGACTGGGGACCAGAGGGACTGGAAACAAACTTATTGCCATAACAGTTAATGAAGTATCTTTTAACGGCAAAGCACCTCATGAGCCACACTTCTAGGTCATTCACATCCTCACTCAGTAGCTAATACAACCTGGCTCAATTCAAATCTTTCGCATTTCATTTATGCATTCGCTCCTGTTTAGGCTAACTCTTTAAACACAAATTTGTTACCAATCATGTTACAAATGTCTGCTCAAGGACAAGTGTAACATTGTATGTTTGTTCAGAAAGGGAGTCAAACCCCTATCTACAACGTGGAAGGCAACAGTATTGTTCACAGTATGGCCCACTGTTCTACACCAGCCACTACTATGTTCAAGATTGCTATTTACTCACATTATGAAAGTCATTTATGGTAATTCACTAGTAAATCGTAATAATAAAAATATATGATTCAAAATATATGAAAACCAAGCTACACATTTTCTTCAAAACACCTGATTTTAGCTCCACCCAGGCATAGAAAATAGTGAGGCAACAGTCCAAAATGATTGAGACTTTAATAACTTCAAATCAAGTTAAGTGGTTGAGCAATCTCAAATAGACTTGTTTATGTAGTTTGATTCTTTATGACATACTGCCATGACATAAAAAGGACACGATGCTACACAGGTAGAAACAGTAGTAGTGGCCACTCGAGGCCTGAATTTTGATCATTCTATTTTATAATGTTGAATGAGGCTAAATTAGGTATTATTTTCTGCAAGTATCTGTAAAATACATTGTAAAGTTTGTGGTTTTAAAGTTTGTTGTGGAAGAGTTCCTTGAATTCCAGTGATCAGTGGATCAAAGCCAGTACATTTCCTTTTTCAGAGGCGAGCTGTAGACACGTGAGCATGCAGGCCACTTGTTTTGAAATTTACTTCCCACATTTTACCTTACAAAAGCACTTATAAATATTTCAGACGGTTTGCTTTGGAATCTTGCTCCCGGCCTGCTGTGTGTTTATGTATGTGTTGCAACAGGCAGGGCTGGTGTGCCACAGAGAATCCTCTGCCTTTGTTAGTCAAGGCAACTGTGTTGCCTGGTTGTGCAGGTACCCTCTGGAGTCCAGTATTTTTCAGCTTTAAAGTCATGAATCTAATTGAAGATGATTTTACTGATAAGTGCTCCAGAGCTGTGGACCTCTGGAGGCTGGGGGGCCTCAGTCTGATTTGCTTTCTTTTTTACACACAGCCTATCCTCACTCTGATCTCACTGGTTCTTGCTCCACTGACTTTGAAACAACACTGAATCATTAAGAATTAATTGCTCCACAAATAGCATTTCCAGAGGCTGACTCAGGTTTTTTTCTGCTTTTTTTTTTTCAGAGAGGGATGTCTGGGGGCAGTTTTAACGCAATCTCGCCTGTTTGTTCCTTTACAGCACGTGAGGAGAATGTGGCCACTTTCCGAGGCTCAGAGTACTTCTGCTATGACCTGTCCCAGAACCCCATCCAGAGCAGTAGTGATGAGATCACGCTCTCCTTCAAGACCTGGCAGCGCAACGGGCTCATTCTGCACACGGGCAAGTCCGCAGACTACGTCAACCTGGCCCTGAAGGACGGAGCCGTGTCCCTGGTCATCAACTTAGGCTCCGGAGCATTCGAGGCCATTGTGGAGCCAGTCAATGGCAAATTCAATGACAACAACTGGCATGATGTCAAAGTTACACGCAACCTCAGACAGGTAATGCTAAAGAGGCTGAGCCGAGACCACTTAAACAAGTCCAGTTAAAAACACTGTAATATTACATTACCAGTATTATTTTACCAATATATAGTCCGTAGACCCTACAAGGTTTTCTGTTTTTGTAATTAACTTTACAGATGAGCATGGTTTATATTGGGGAATCAGGACCACACATGAAAATACAACAAAATAAAAAATAAACATTCTTTCCTCTCCATAACAATCAGGTTTCTTTCTCTTAGGAATTCTTGAATGTTAAATGAAGAAAGTGTGTGCAGCAGCTAATGCTGCTGAGAGAAGTGTTTTGGCTAAAAGTGTGGTTTCATAGTTTTTTAATTGTTCAAGCTAATATTACTTGGGTGATATTGTTTTCCAAAAAATAAACGGACTCATTCGTAATGTGTTAGGTTATTGCAAACCCACCGTTAAAAATAAAGATCCAAAGGAGCCTTACTTACATATTTATTTGTAACAGTAGTTTTGGAATAAAGAGGCAAGGAAGGGTTTAAAAGATAGAAAAGGTTCTTTGGAGCGATGCTATAGAACAGCCATTTTTGAGCCCCTCTTTGGATGGTTCTAGAAAAAAGGAGATGAGTGAGTGTGAAAAAAACCTTTTATATTTGTACATAATGTAAACGTTCCAGGACAAATTAGTAAAGTACTGTTATGGAATCTGAAGATTTTTAGACCTTTAAAGGTTCTTCACACTCACAAATCTGATCAAATGCCTGGTTCTGTTGGGAACACAAGCCCATTTTTATAAAAAAACAGAAATTGTAAAGCTGAGTGTCCCCTGACAGTGTATGTATTTCTTGTGTTTTTCAGTAGGATTCTCACTTTACATTGGGTTAATGTAGTTTATCTTTTAGGTAGAAGCAATTTGTATCTTCACTTAACTTTTCCTTTCCACTTCTTTTTCTGGAGTTCTAGAGCAGCTATCCCTTGCAACAGGGTCTTCACTTTTTTACCTCATGTTGAACCTCCTTAAGCGGTAACCTCTGTCAGAGGCCATCAGCAGTGCGATGGCTTCAAGAGGCTCTCTCTCTCTTTCTCTCTCTCTCTCTCTCTTTCTCTCAGCTGTAGATATTCTCCTCACTCGGGCGAGTAGTGCCTCTTATCAGGGTGGCAGGGAGACGCTCCAGCCAAGCTCAACCGTTCCATTTACCCACAGCCAATTTCTGTCCAACTGTTAAATCACTCAGCGTGCTGCATTTTAAAATATGTAAATATTTAGGTTGCTTTTGCTCCTCAGGAGTGGAAAAGGGTGATGCTTTTGCGTGGGTGTGCTAGTGGTGCCCCTGAGCTCCATCTATTTAGCTGAACACACTTCCTCAAGCACCACCATCGTTTTGTTTTTATTTTTACCGCATATTGTATAATAGCTGACGATGAGATAGGAGAGAGATGGGAGACAAATGATAAATAAAACTGAAAACACAACAAGATGGAAATACAGTGCTGCTCACCTTGAGAATCAGCTGCAAAAATGAGGCTAGTGTGAAATCACACCTTCACAGGTATTTGTGGAAATAGCTTGTTAGTGAAGATACTGAAACTTTACAGTTCCAGGCAGTAAATGTTCCAGGCAGCCAAGAAATTATTTATCTTGGTAGTAAGGCTGTTTTTTGGCGGTTAAACACCATTATACAGTTTGAAGGATGTTCTCCGGCAATTTCATGGACTTGTTTGATTTCATCAGCAGCATCTAATTTATTTTAATTGATAAATGAAGCAGGTATTAGAAATAAGTTAGAAATAAGCTATCAATCTTACACACATTGAATCGAAATGTAAAATTAGTGTATTTGAAGTAGATGACAAAAATTCTGGACCAAAACAGAAAATTATGCTTTTTTGTCCATTAATCCATGTATGTCTGGTGTTCACAAAGATATTTAACCACAGGTCATGCAAATAGAAAGGCACTAACGGTGCACATTTTAATATGTACATTCAGCAACAAAAACTGTGATAATGTCCTCACATCCTTTATTTATTTATATCATGGCTTTCCCATGACACAAAAGGCTGCACAATGATGGTAACATGAGAGGCTTGCTGCTTTCATAAAACTGAGGGAAAAAAAACATGACATAATTAACATGTGCAGTCAAATGTGTGTATAGAATGTTATATGATAGCTTCAAATGTGCTTTGGTCCATTTTTAAAATCTGTTATTTACACATGTAGAGCTCAAGAGACACATGCAAGTGTCAAAACAGCATCAGGAATTTGTCTTTTGCACATACTAAAGCAGGGCTGTGGAGAGTTAACCACGGTTCATACTGGTCTTGGGCCCATATTGAATTCATATTTCAAACAAACATAATTTGGAAACTAAACCAGAACTTGAAAACTAAACCAGAACTGTTTAGGGGATCTTAGTCCCTTTCTTTGGTCTCCACCAGGGTTTGCTCATGCTTTATTGACCTGCACTAAAAGAGCAGGTGCAGGGTTCTTTTTGATCAAACCAAATCTTCCGAATCTAAGTCTGTTACATTAAACAGAAGGTAGATTAACGTCTTATTATTGATCATTGATTTGATTTGGTATTTGTGATGACGTTTCACGTGAGTATGCCCTTCTCGTTTACATTCACAACACAGAAAAACTACCTGTGCAGTTTCACTGGAGTAGGATCTAAGTAATAGAAACGCCCCCCCACTTTGGGGTCTTATTCTCTTTCTTTTTCTCCTTCTTTCACTGTCTCTTTCATAATTTGCTTTGCAAATAAAGAGCATATCTTGTTGGATCAGCAACTAACCACTCATGAAGCAATTCATTGTTTTACTAACCATATCCGTGAACTAATGTACTAACACCCAATGAATTCATCATTGTTTCATTTTGATTTTTTTTTCCATTTTCTTAACAACCCTTTTGTTCACTATTTAATTTCCTTTCTTCCCCCCTTTCCGCAAAGCATTCAGGCATTGGACACGCTATGGTAAACAAACTACATTGTCTGGTAGATATCATTTTTATTGTCCTTTTTTGGGTTTGCTGTGTGCTCCTCTGGCCCTCTTCCTTTTTCTCGCTGAGTTTCATTCCAAACGGCATTATCAACTATCAAAGGGGGTTGGCATTCGAGATGTTTCTTCATTTTATTTATCCCACCCTTCCAAGTCTCGTTTTCCCTCCTCGGCTTCTACTCCTTTTTTTCACGCCTTTCTTTCTTTCTGAACCTCCAAGAGGACCTTGAGATGATGTGATTTTCTTTTAGGGCTTGATATTTTAAACGAAACCTTTACATTTTATTTTTCGTGTTTGCCGAATACTGTCGACGAAACTGGCAGAAGCTTTCCATAAAGAAACGAAAGAACAAAAATGAAACGACAGAACAAGATGTTCAGCACGGGAGCTCTGACAGTTGTTTGTTTCCAGTAATAAAAAAAAAAGTGCGCATGGCGCTGTAAACCATCTCCATCATCACCTCAGATTCATCTGTGTTTTCCCTGAGCTTCGTCACTAACAATTTAACCAGTCTCACCCCATCTTCCCTCAGCGTGTGTCCTGCATGTTATTACGACCTTCTCATCATCCTCATTATACTCTATAATGGCTTTTGCTTTGTTCTCTATGTGTGTGTGTGTGTGTGTGTGTTTGTGTTCAACTTGGCCTCGCATGCTGCCTTAGGCTGAAGCAGCAGATTGGTGTTTGCATCCTTCCTCATGTAGAACTTAAGTCTCATTCAAACACACAGCTAGCTTCACTCTATGTGGCTTGCTCATCAGCAGTGGTAGCAAAGCATTCCAAACCTTTTAAGCATGCTTCTCAATGTCTGAATTAACTAATCTGAATGAAGAATAAGCACTAATACCTTCAGCACTACTAGCCCATTGTTTGTGACATTATGGCTACTAACCTTTCAGGCCAGACAAACCTAACCAAACATAGGGAACTCATTTCTTGCACCATCAAAGATAAAGAAAATATGCCGCAGAAATATTTTCTTTACCTGTCCCTGAGATTAACACACCCGATGAGAGAACCCAGAGCTTCTAGTGAGTCGCAGCATTCCAGTGTCCAAACTGGCTACATCAAAGAGCTGCTCCTACTCCTACTACTAATGGAAGGAAGGTTTTTCAGATGCAGACCAGAAGGTCATCAGTGGATCTTTCCTCTCCCCTTCTGTCCTTGCACCCCCACAGGTCACCATTTCAGTGGACGGCATCCTCACCACTACGGGCTACACACAGGAGGACTACACCATGCTTGGCTCTGACGATTTCTTCTACGTCGGAGGAAGCCCAAGCACAGCGGATTTACCTGGTTCACCCGTCAGCAACAACTTCATGGGATGCCTTAAAGAGGTAAGAGCATGCGCTGGTACCTTAACTATGGTGGCACGATAAGGCTGCGAAAGGTAGACAACTAGGCCATAATCACATCATAATAATGATTACAAAAAAGGCAACTTCTTTGTTGTGTGCTTTAAAACAAAAGTGATATGCGATACTTTATAAAAATGCTTTTCTCTCGGTCGACCATGGCCCCCCCACTTGGGCATGGTGGTACTTCTAGAGGGCCATTGGTCATTTTATTTAATTGCAAAACATTTCTGATAATTATCTGCAAAAATATATTTAGGCTGAGCACATTGATTGGCCTATCAAAATGTAACTGACATTATTAGCTATTTATGTTTATATTTTCAGATTCAGTGCAGAATGTTTCAGTACAAATGATGACCTACACATGTTTTAATTAAAAATAATTGGGTCTGTAAATGTTTATGAGCTGTGGAAGTTTTTATGGGCTACGAGTTTCAAAATATTAGAAACACCTGCTCTATAATGTTCATGTGTGGATATTTAATACTGAATATATGCATGTTATTAAACACTCAACAAAGAGAAGTTTGGTTTAGGGGAAGTTCTTTGGACACAGAATTCAAGTATTTATAGTGAGTTAAGCTATGGTAAGTTAACCGGATGCTAACAAAATACATGATTAGATAACCATGGATGAAGTTTATCAGATGACTAAAATATCCTAGCTTTTATTTTATTTCTCTTATCAGCCTGAGTGTCATTATGAGTGTCATTTGGTCAAACATGCTGACCGCAGTCTAAAACTGACTCTCAGCACATTCAATGGATTGTAAGTCTTTTGGTTGAGTGAGACCTACTTGGTATAAAAACGAAGCTAAACTTATTATTATTATTACATTATTACATTATTATTAAACTAATTAATAAACATATTAGTTTTATTCAGTTATACACAGACATACACCTTGCAAAGATACCACTGAACCAAATGAATCAGCTTTTGAATCAGTTTAATTTAATGAAAGAAGCCATTTTACGTCTACAATTCCAGTAATGGGTGTTTGTATAACAGATGACAGAAGAATCAATTAAATAATGATAATATATAAATAATATTATAATATATAAAGCTACTGCATGATCTGAATACAGTACTATGTTATGATTATACTGCTACATACCGTGTTTATGATGCCACACTGTAAATGGTTATAGACTGAAGTGCATTGCATTAACCACTTTTTAGTGAATTACATGAATGCCTCGATTCATCATATCGTATCGTGAAGCAATTGATGTTGGACAGGATGAAAATAGACTTATTGATTGGTTAGAGGGCCTGATTGCATGCATCTTCGTGATACTGGTATTGCGATAACAGATTTCAAACGATATATTGGCCCACTAGCCACAACAAGAGGTTTCTGTCTCTCGTGCAGCACATCATGTGCCCTTGTCAGGGCGGCGACGGTAGAACAAGTTGGAACAGAAAGTTGGAGCAGCATAATAGATCTAATAAAGCTTATCTGGTGCGAAGGATAGAGTGGACATCAGTATCAGTGGAGCTCCCTTGTAATGAAATTCACTGGACTTATACATTTTCTCCCGACTTGAAATTGTTTCAGCTGTATTTAATTTGGCTTTTCAATTGTGGTGAATCATTTGATTAAGGTTGCAGTGGCCAGAGAAGAAGCCCGTTTGATTGGGTGAGATGAGATTCTGCATGGCGGTATGCATCAGACTCTGAATACAACTCGAATGGAATACTGTGTCAGTGTGAGGGAATTTATTATGGAGTGCAGAAATCGTCAAGTGGAAAGCGAAGCTGTAATCTGATGAAGTAAGCTATAGCTGACATTACGGAGGTTGCGCTGCAGATGCCCTGCCTTCTGAACAGCTGCTCTCTATAATAAATGTACACGTCCTTCTGGCCTGAAAACCATAATCACAAAATGGATTGTTCTTTAATTTAAGTGGAATTGGGCAGTTAATCTTCAATGAGGGTAATGTTGGGATTCTTACTAAATCATCAGAGTTCTACATTACAGATTGGTCATTCTCATGAACATGAAAATACTAAAACACAACTTGAACAAATTTGACTAATAGTGTTCTGACTAAATATTAAATTACTGTGGGTTGGGATAGGCTCACAATTACATTATGACTGTGTCATTCAAACATGTCGTGTTTCTTTAACAATGTCCATTCTATGAATTACATTAAAACAATGATCAACTATTGACGAGGTACACACACTTGTACTCTTTAAAATAAGAATAAATAAGGCTAAATTTGTCATTACCACCACATGTTACACATCTTGGAAAAACAAACCATTTTAAATCCTCCCCAACTGACACAAGGCCTGTCTTATATTTTCTGTATTGAGTGATGGGTGATGTTCACCCAATGCATCCATTTTGAATGCTAACTAGCATCCTCAACATGGTGCTAAAACCACAACACACTGCTGTTTGAATAAAGACTCATTACGAGACCCCTTTCTCACCCCGAGTCTGGCAAAAGTGGAGCCCATTTCTGAGATTTACAGTAATCAGTTTCATAAGTGGTGTGATGTAACTGGTGCTTGTGCAACACTGGTACCTGCAGTGCTGGCAGGATGAGCAGTGTATTTGGAGCTGCCAGAGCCAGACAGATCAGAGGCTACAGGCTTTGCCTGCAATCACAGCCTTTCTCACTCTGATTCATAGAGGGATTTGCAGTAATTATCATGAAAAGCAAAATGTATGGCAGAGATTATGTTCAAATTGTGTATTGAGCTAAGGACTGGTATATAACAGGCTATACATACCAGCTATCTAATGGAGGTTTAGTAATCACAATTTTTTATCATGACGGGATGGGAGTTTCCGAGATACAAATAGTTAAAGGCTGCCGTGATAGAACCTATTGAGTTACATTGTACCTGTGAAGGGCAGTGCATTGCATGAGAGCATTGCATAAGAAGTCTTGTGTGTACACCTCAATAGGCTCAAGCCCTTGTCAGCCAAGGTGGGTGAGAGACTTCACTCTGCAATCGCAATAACACCCACACATACAGCATATCTATACTTTACCACTAGTCTATAAAAAGTCAAGATGAGTCTTCTCAATCCCAGTGTTACATGCATCTATAATAGTTAATTGTTTTTGTTTTGCACAACAGCAGTTCTGTAAGATCATAGCTTTTGGTATTTGCACATTAGGATGGTTACATTCCTCTAACTGACCCCTCCTTTATGACCAATTATACTAAATGTTACATTAATTAGTTTCAAAGCTTTTTAAATGGTAAAATGCATTTTGAATCACTTTCACCATCCAGGAAATGCAAGATGGCACAATTTTTAAAAGATTATATTTTAAGGTTACTTTAAAAAGTATGTTAACTAGTTTTGTATTTGGACATAAATTTCAAAAAGTTTTACCCTGTGACATTTTTTAAAAAGCATGTCAGAATAAAAGTCCTTTGTTGTCAGTTGTCCTGCATGACATTTCTGAAATCAGGTATAACAGAAAAAAAGTATTATAATTTTTGGGTAAAATCAGAGCTTTTGAATGGTTCTGTGTGTACAATTAAACATTTTAGGCAATGATATACCATTAAATAATTTTTAGGCTGATGCACTGAAAATGTATTCCCATAAAGGGGATATTGTAGTATTATCTGATGTGTTTTTTAAGTTATTGAATAGAAAAATATTATTTTATATTGTTTTATGTTGTTTTATATTGTTTTATATTGACCCACTTGCTGCACATCTAGTTAGAGACATACTATTTTAATCTTCTCATCAGCAAACATTTATGCAACATATATCTGCTAGTGGTGACCAGCACATCACACTAAGCTGATAACTGGGCAGTTCAGTATTGTTTTAGACCACTGTAACCTCAGTCTTTGAACTGCCATCCCTGTAGTCCACTGAAACACTATACAGGGCATACTGTTATCTTTAGACTGTACATAACTTTAAAGGTGTTGATGAGGCCAGTGAATGCAGGGCCAATGTGCTTATCAAGCACATGCTGTCTGTATCGAGGCTCCAGCTGACTAGACTGTCACCTTGTCCAGAACGTTCACAGCAGGGACCTCCCTCCTGAGTAGAAAACACATACAGGGTGTCAAATCAGTGCTGGCCTTAGGCGGGTGTGTGGCCCCTCAGTGACTCTTAAACTTATTCTCTCTGATGACTGCTATCTGTGGGCCGATAGCTTGTTTTACGTTTAGGTGGAATGGCTGGAGGATTTATGAAGGGGCCTAGTAATAATTTCAAAAATAATTAAAAATGTTATATTTATTTCTGTCTTAATTCGATGAGGCAGCAGGGTGGCGAGGGTATTTATTTGAGAGTTTTCTTCTTGTTTTCAGTGAGCAGGGACTTGAGGAGCCCTCCACCTTGTGGCTGGGAATGCTAAATGCATCTGCTTATGTGTAGAAGAGTACAGACGTTAAATGTTACATATAAAACATCACACTTTTATAAACATACATCTTGCAAAAAATCCATAGAAATAGAAAAAAAACACAAAAATATATTTGCACTAATATGTATCTAATAAAAATGTGAGCAGTACTGCTATTGCTGCCTCTGCTTGACCAACCGTGAAACCAAGATGGTAATGGTGAAGTACTCAAGAGGGAAACCCACTCCCACATTTTTCAGACCAGTGCATTTGGGCAGGAGCCTCAAGGGCATTCATCAGAATACGGCTATTGTGTGTGTGTGTGTGTGTGTGTGTGTGTGTGTGTGTGTGTGTGTGTGTGTGTGTGTGTGTGTGTGTGTGTG
>JBBJLR010000001.1:43469964-43480141 GCA_037577145.1 Brachypetersius gabonensis | reverse complement strand
GTGTGTGTGTGTGTGTGTGTGTGTGTGTGTGTGTGTGTGTGTGTGTGTGTGTGTGTGTGTGTGTGTGTGAGTGAGTGCATGCATAGAGGTCTGCTGGCACTAATGAATAGTGAGTATACGGAGCTTTCAGCACCTCTGAGCTGAACTCAGCTTCTTCCCTGAGGCACCACCATCACACTCACTTTCTCCAATGTGTGCATGGTGGTTGTCATTTGTCACCATGTTGGGCTGCTCCTCTGAAAGCACACTCCTGAGCCTCCTGAGCTTGTCCCGCTGTCCTGCTCTCCAGCTGCAAACTGGGTCAGAACAGCGGCATTTTGACAGATGGGTCGACCCACTGTGTAACCCCGCCACTTCAGCTGATCCGTTTGGATGAGCTCTGTAGGAATGGTAATATCTGGCGTGAGTTTAGAGAGAGAGAGAGAGATGGGGAGAGAGAGGGAGAGAAAGAAACCTGGCCAGCTTCAGAAACAGCTGGAGCTCTTTGACTCTGCTGTGATATTGATAGCCAGCAGTTGTAATAGAATGGATATACAATTTATCAGACAGAATTCAGCATTTAGCCATGACACAATAGAAGCTAACAGAGGCTTTTTGTTTCTATGAAACCGTACAGTACCATCTTTCTTTGATTTCTGGGGTCAACCCTTTTGTTTTCATATGGAAACATTTTGATATTTTCTACACACTTATAAACATATATAAATATCTGCTTCTTCTGTTTTAGCATATTAAAGCCACAATTTGATGCCAAATTCCATGTACATGTATCCCCTTAATCCTTCTCATCTATGACATATTTAGTGTCTTTTGTACACGGCAAATATAGTAAAAGACGTACGGAAAGATTATGACCTTGATCTTTAATCCTGTGGTTTAACTATCACACACCTACCACTAAAAAAAAATACTACTTTTTTTTTTTTAACTATGACACATGCTTTGTTCATTGTTTCTAGGAAACAGTTATTTTTATTGTTTGAGGACATCCAGAGAGGCCTAGGGAAAAAAAAGGCCAAACTAAATCTTCAAACCATTAATTGATACCAGTTTAAAAATTTAACTGATTAGCACTTAAATTAACATTTTTCTACAAACATATTTCCCCCAGAAACTGATGCATATGGTTCTCTCAGGCAGAATCTGCTTAGACATTGTGCTAGGGGCTATCTAGATGGACGATGTGATCCATGAAGCCCTATTGCATCAAGCCAACAAACCACCCAGTGTTGGGCCCTCATGCAAAACACTAACCAAGTGCCACCTGGCATCCTTGCTTGGTGAATAATCTATACCAATTTCCAACTTTCCTCCAGTTTGACCCAGGAGCCATTAATTCTATGAGAGTGGTGGGCAGGCTCTGTGGGCAGAGATTTATAGTTTGCGCAGACAGCTGTGGATGATGAATGGGCGTGTCACCGTGGGCCCACTGCAGACTGAGAGGGGGCCAGGGGCACACACTGGACCTACTAGCGTGCATGGCCACTCTTCCAGCGCCCACTCTTCTCACAACATGGCCGCTGTGGCTAAGCCGCAGTCCTAAACCCCCGTCGGACATCTCAATCTCTTGCTGCTCTTGCGGACTTTATCAAACCAGCATGCACGACCAGGGGCTGATGGCCTTTCTGTAGCTTCCGTATTTACGGCCAGGGTTTATGGTGTCTCTATGATTGTGGAGAAACGTGTGGTAAATGGCTTGTGGGATAAATCGCCTCCTGTTCAGCCAAACCTTACATAAGAACTTCAGCTATCTCCACGCCGGGTCCCCCCCCCCCAACCACCAGTTTATTTCGGAGCGAGTCTGCAGGGCGAGAGATAACAGCCTGATGAAATTCTACTCCATCCGCATATTCAAACAAGTTTCATTCTGCCTCCGCACTCAGTCAGCCTTCATATTCACTCACAGCTGAATCCATTTCATCTGCAGACTTTAAATAGGCAGATGCTTGGTGCGGTTCTGTTGCTGGCTATCTATAGAATAAGGCTCAATTACTCCTGCCTCTATTTTCTCATGTCCCAGCAGCCACACCTTACACCAGGTGCCGATAGATAAAGCACTGGCTTTATATTCAAATGCCATGATTGCATGGACAACGTTTCAAAACAGCTCTGACGTGCCAGCCCGTGCGCCCAAGGGGACAAATATTTGTGCTCAGCACTGATGTTTTTCTGGCCCTGAGTGACACCTCTAACCTTTCTGCAGCGATTAATCACCGCTCTCGCAAAGTCAATTAATTCAATTTGGGCTCCTGAGAGGATCATTGCGACAACCAGTTTGAACAGTTTCGACACATTGAATGTGATTTCAAAAGTCCAGAGCAGATTGGTTCAGAGTGGAGATTGGACTTTTAGCTTTACTGGGCAGCTCCCCAGCTGGAGTAAAGCAGCTAACATTTCATGTGCCGATTCAAATTCATCAGAATGACGATACTTTCGATTGGAGCAGTGTCATCTCATATCATGGAATGACTACCTTCTGTGACGAGGTTTCCGAAGTGAAACTTGATAATGAATGATAATAAAAAATGCACCAGCTAGGCATCTTAGAGGTTAAATAGAAGCCTTAATGTTATCAATAGCGACACCTCGTTTTGCACCTTTTGTGAGGGGTGCAAACAATTTATGTGTGGATTGCAAATCAGTTTTAGACACCTATGAACAACACTCTGTCTGCCTCTGGCTTCGCTGGTATTCAGTCGAAATGCAAACTGATAACGGCAGTCATATTGAGCTGAAAAACTGCACTGAGCTCATATGGATAATTAGGATTGACCTGGTGCCAGATAAGCTTGGCCCCATGTCATTTGAATATTACTCAGAATCAAATGGTGGCTAAAGCAGTGAGACACAGCCATGCTGAGACAGGATACTTCAGTGCCGTGTCATTTTTTGATAAGACACTGTGAAATTTGGTGATAAATTAATATCCAGTCCAGTTTTTTATTGATAAACTATGTTCTAAATGAAAATTGCCTTTATTTGACACCCTTAAGCATATGACACATACTGCAGGAGCTGTTACTGTAGCTGTGAAGCATCATGCTTTTTGTTGACACCATCTAAGTATGAATATAAATGAGCTTCCGAAGACTACCATTGATTTAATGGTTAAGAAAAAAAGTTTGACTGCATATTTACAGCAGCAGTGTTAAACATGTGGCCTTCAGGGTATGTGTGAGATTTAACAGAGCCAGTTGTCAATACATTTGAACCTTCTTAATTTACAGAGTGGAAGTGCTGGCTGGTGTTTGAAACAACAGTAATGACAGCGGCAATCTGTTTCCTGTCCTGAGAAAGTGTTTTGGAGCTTGTGTGTGAGACGCATTGTGTCTGACCTATGCATGGCTTTGTTTGAGGAATGGATCCCCCAAGGGATGGCGATATTTATGATGTGGCTGATAAGGCTGGTGGAGGAGGCTTGTCCTCCGCAGGGAAAACAGACAATCTCTCAATGCTGCTCTTTCCTTCAGGCCAGAGAGAGATGGGCTGATTTACAGCCGCATCCACCAGGATTATCTGTAATCTCAGGCTGAGAAAAGTGGCTGATTTTTCTGCAACTACGCCCAAAGCTCAGCAGTTCAAAACATACCCAAGAAAAGATCCACCTTTCAAAGGGAAATTTAGTGAAAGAGGAAGATTTCACACCTCAGCAAACCTACACTGCCAATAAAAGTTTGGTTACTCTTTGCGTTCTTTCAATATTTTCAGTAGTTTTTACTGTAACAGTTCAGTATGAACAAATATCTGCATAGGATTTGTTGCAATAAGTCTGAATAAAATTGTATATTTAGCTTCATGTTCATCGTATTGTCCCCTTTGCTAGAATAGATTTAACCTAAAAAAGATTTGATTTATTTCTCACAATTGTTAATGAAAAATGATAATGAAAATGATCATGATAATAAGCTTTCCTGCATATAATGGGTATTGTCCATACCACCACAACATTGACCAAATCCATGTTTAATTTAAATGAAGTTCAAAAGAGGCTCTGATGGTGTTGGTCCTGTTTAAATGTACATGGTGTTTTGTAGTTAAAGTCAGTTTGTTCTTCTTTTCCAAATTATTTATACAAAGCGCTTCTTTTATGAAGAATCAAAATCTATATGACTCCCTCTTGTGAAGAGTTTGTAGTCTGCTGAGTGAGTGAATTACTAGCCAGCTTTGTCTTTATGTTACTGCAAACCAACTATAGGAACATGCTCAATCCTCAAAATCACTTTACAAAAACTGTTCATGAGGTGGCGATCATGACTGGAGTAACACTTTTACCACTGGCATGAAGGCCCACAACATGCTGTTACTTTTTACAAACACCCAAGGGAAAGTCTGGTGCCTCTACACTCTTTGTCAAAGAGAGTGCTACCACACCTTGAGCTGTTTCGAGAAGCCGTTAGCATTTCTGTCAGCAAAAGCATTCCTAAATGCAGAAAACATCTCAGAGACATTAATTGTAGGTGGACTGACCTACTTCTGTTATCACATGTATTATTATAACATGCTTCATTTGTCTCTGCAGGTTGTCTACAAAAACAATGACATCAGGTTGGAACTGTCTCGACTGGCTCGCATTGTGGACCCCAAGATGAAGATCCAGGGAGATGTGGTGTTTAAGTGTGAAAATGTGGCCACTCTTGACCCGATCTCCTTTGAAACGCCCGAGGCCTACATCAGCCTGCCTAAATGGAACACCAAGCGCATGGGCTCCATCTCCTTTGACTTCCGCACCTCAGAGCCCAACGGACTGATCCTCTTCACTCATGGAAAGCCACAGGACAGGAAAGCCCCCGGCAGCCAGAAGAACACCAAGGTGGACTTCTTTGCAGTGGAGTTGCTGGACGGAAGCCTCTACCTGCTGCTAGACATGGGCTCAGGCACCATCAAGGTGAAGGCCACACAGAACAAGGTGAACGATGGGGCGTGGTACCACGTGGACATCCAGAGAGACGGAAGATCGGGTCAGTGTGTATTCGTCACAGCTCAGTGTGTGTGATAGTAGAGACAGTAATGTAGATCTCTCCATACTAAGGCTGCACTACATTACAGTTATTGTACATTATGGTACACCTTGCGGTATTTTAGGAGTACATTGCTAAATCAGTTATATGACTTGCTTAAAGACATGCCTGCATAATTCATTTACACACACATCTTGATTCATCAAAATATCCATAATTGATCATCATCATAAACTGTGCTTGACACAAACACACACACACACATACAGAGAAAGAGAGAGAGCATTGAGTACACCATCAGCAGAACAATAATTATTATTTTTTTTAATTATTATAACAATTACTAATAGAAGAACATATAAAATTTTAAGTTTGTAAGAACAAAAAAAGGTAAATAAAACTAACTACAGAAGAAAAATTGAAAGGAAACAGTAAACGCATCCCAAGAAGATATTTGCTAGTTAGCTTTTTTCTTTTTTCTTTTTTTTTTTACAGTGAAAGTTGCTTTTTCTGTTAAGCAGGCTTTCTTTTCTCGTTCCTCATGGAGTTTAGCTGAAAATCCTCACAATGGATCACTGTTGACCCTGGGGATATTTAGTCCCCACAAAGGGCTCAATACATGCATGTGCGTATTTTTCTCATCAACACATTTAATTAAAACCATCACTTGTTTTTTCAATGAGAATAACTCCGCTTATTTGTTAGGCTAATCTAATAGGAATAAGGCGGCCACAGAATGTGTCTGTACTCATTTTGTCTCCGCCTCATTGTTATTTCGGTCTTCATAATGTGTTGTCCTGAGTCTCTGTGTTATCAGTGTATAGCAGGAAATCTGTGCGCGCTGAATAAATACACGTCGGTGCTAATCACTCCAATTCTTTTACTAAACTTAATGAGAACTCCGAATGCATAACGGTGACTAGCGTGAACATGGTCGGATGTAAATGCAAAAACACATCCCATACCAAAAACATTTGGCAGTACAGAGTGCGTATCAGCCACAGTACATTTGTTAAACACTTAGGTCTCTGCCTCTTTGCATGCTCTCTCTCTTTCTTGCACGCCCTTGAATCTCTACATTCGGCCAAATCGATCAGTAACTACTCCCTATCACTTCATAGCACAAGGTTCTCCCGAAGGTCTCTGGGGATATTAATAATGCAGGCTATTAGACAGCAGTGTTCACGGGACTGGGCCGATGTCACTTCTGCAGAGATTAGCCCTATTGATCCCTTCCTCCCCACCCAGACTGCTTAGTTTACACTTTACATCTGTGTGTATATCTGAGAGAGGTGGCTTTACACGCTCCCAACAAGGTCATAAACACGGGATAAGCTTATAATGCAACCCTGCTGCTCGCCCTCTCTACGTACCGCTCTGGAGAACAGCGTGCAGTGATTCACACACAGGTTTGGAGTTCAGACCTAACCGCGAACCTCCCTCGTACAGATTGGCTCTCACAGGACAGCTGTAACACAATTTTGTTTTCTTTCAACTTTCTACAAATCACCATAGCATTTCAGCAAACAGGATTTACAACACAGTGTATACAAGGCAGACGACAGACAATATCCACAGAGCTTAAAATCAACACACACATATATAAACACACATTCACACCTACACACACACATACACACACGTATTCACACCTACACACACACATACACCTACTCACATGCACTTATACCTAAACCTACACAAACACAAGCACACACACACACACACACACACACACACACACACACACAAACAAGACTGCATGTATTTTATTATCTATGTCAGTCTTTTGCTTGTAACACACCGGGCAGAATGCATTTTCAGAGTAGCTTAATTGAGACAATCCAACTCTTGTAGTCGTCACAGCAGACAGGGGTCAATACACAAGCAGGCAGCAACTGTGCAGGCAAATACATAATCAGAAACCAGACAAAACAGCTAGATTCCAAACCAACAGGGAGCCCACACATTCCTCAGGAATGCACACTGATCTGCAGGTCTTCGCAAAGAATAAAGCCAAATGAGGTGGTTTATCTACAGGAGTTAAAGAGTCCAGAAAAAAGCTGCAGGTGTGTGATTATGAATGGAAGCCAGGGTTCAGTGCAAAATGAAAAAGTTTCAAATGGCTCCCTACTCCCTTTATAGTGCTTTATATGAAGTTATACAATTCTGGCCTCTGCACTCAAATAGTCCAAATGGATCCAGTATGGAGTAGTGCACATGTGGCTGAATTTCAGACACCTATTTGTTATACCCTTTTTGGGTGCAAAATACAATATTTGAGCTGTTATGTAGTGCACTATGTAGGATGCAGGGAGTAATTTGAGCTGGAATCAAGCTTAGATGTTAGGGTGACATTCGAAACTGAATGTGTTCTGTGGTGCGTGAATCTTCTTGCCATCGCTGAGCCTTCATAATGCGTTGTTTTTCTGGCTCTTTTTCTAGCAGCCCCACTTATCAGGGAACTCCCACACTATCAATCATTGAGCCCCCCCTATGATCAGAGGGTGTTTATTTGTCAGTTTACTGGATAGATGTTGAATAGAATTTCGACACAGTCATCATTTTAAGATGCTCAAATGCATCCCTAATATAAATAGAATACTCTTTAATGGCTAAACAGTTCAAGGTAATACACTGACCCATCAGTTTATGATACAGTTTATTTAACACTGAAGGCCTTTGGAGATAATTATTAATATCCACATTTTTACTGGTGTTCAATGTGAAAATTACTGGATAAAGTGTGTATTATGTGAAAAGAATATCTCTTTGGAGGCCTTTGGTACAGCTTGTTTTTAAATGGCTATGTTTTCTTTCTGTTGTTTATCTGTATTCCACTGCTGTGTAAACAGTCCTTCCAGGCACCTTTATGCATTCAGTTTGTTACATAATCAAGTAAAAAATACGTAATTCAAATCATGAATAACTGCAAATAAATGAAATCATTGGGCTTGGAGGCTCTCACCGATTTTGCCTCTGAATGGTTCTTTCTGTCTTGTAGGAACTATCTCAGTGAACAGCCGGCGTACCCCTTTCACCGCCAGCGGAGAGAGTGAAATCCTGGACCTGGAGGGGGACATGTACCTTGGTGGTCTCCCAGATAGCCGGGCTGGCCTTATCCTACCCACTGAGCTGTGGACCGCCATGCTGAACTATGGTTACGTGGGTTGCATTAGGGACCTGTTCATCGACGGGCGTAGTAAGGACATCAGGCAGATAGCGGAGGCCCAGAACGGAGCTGGCATCAAGCCTTCTTGTAACAAGGTGTCGGGCAAGCAATGTGAAAGCTACCCCTGCAAGAACAAGGGTCTGTGTAAAGAGGGATGGAACCGCTTTATCTGCGATTGCACTGGCACAGGCTACTGGTCCCGCACCTGCGAGAGAGGTGAGTGACATGTTTTGACCGGGCTGAATGGTAGTAGAGGAAAGTCACATTGGGTTTTTTTGTGATATATAGTGCTGTATTTGAAAGACAAGTCACAAACTGACCCAGATAAACTTTTACCAAATGCATTTAATTATCACTCTAGACATGGACAGCGTGCATTAAAAATCCTCTGACTCAGGATGCACTAGAAGCCCAAAATACTATATTGCTTTCAGTTTGCTACTTCACTTCTAAATACAATATCTGTATATTACTGCTAGACCTCTATTACCGCTGGACACTGGCCTGCCTTAGTTTGACCAAAATGATTTAAAATTGTTCATGAAATCCCACCAAAACCTTATTTTTTTGTAAAAGAGCTGGATAAGTATATGGCAGCATCCGGTAGTGACAATACTGTAAAGGCCAGTGTCATGAAAATTATTGACAATCAGCAATCTTAGTCTTTGGAGGATAAAGTTAAGACCAATAAATGCATGAAACAATTGCCACACAAAAACACACATTTTAAAAGTAAGGAGTTGGCCTGTTTGATCTTTTATTTCACCAGTACCTGAAGAACATTAACTCACTGTTTCATCACCAAGATCAGGTCACTTTATAATTAGTTCACTTTAACTGATTTAGTACAGTTTGTGATACGTTGGAATCATAATTCTTTTGTTTCTTTTGTGTATTGTGATCTTTTTTTCCATTCTGCGCTCCCCTACTTCTAAGTAATACTTTACGAAAGAGTATTTTTTTCAGTAATACGTGTGAACGTTTTCTAAAGGAATAAAGTACATTCTTACATTTGGATAAAAAAGCCATTTACAGTCAGCTTCATGTCAATTTGTCCAGCTTTTAACCTATAAAACCTAATCTGGGTCCATTTGTAAACAGAGGATTAATTCTCACCTAATCATAATGAATAAATAAGCTCGTTAATCTCCCAGCATGGAGCTGAGTGGTGAATGGTGGACCTGCGCGCTAGCTGGAGTTATATCAGGCTCTCTAAGGAGATTTTAGCTTTTAGAACACGCTGCTGTAGATGATGGAGCATGGTGATGTCAGTGCACTGAGCTTTAATTGTGCATGTATAATGAGTGGAATGACATGGCTGGTGGCGGCCTGCAGAAACCAGGGACTAATGAACTTTGCTTGAATCACATCCTGTGTTGGTTTTTTTTGTCTTTTCATGTCATACAGAGGCAGAAATGTGTACGATTCACAGTGACATACTTACACTCACTCTAAAGGGTAGTTTTGTGAATACAAAACTACAACTTAAATCAGTATAACTTGCTATTATTCTTGTGCCATCTGATGAATTGTAGGCCTACTGCCACTGAGTGCTGCTTTCATTTCTGTTCTACATTTGCTGGATCTGACAAGTATGGACATATTTGTACTGCATGGTCATATCTCAGTTGGTGGAAGATAAATAATACTCCATGTATGCAGAGATTATCATATATTATCTCATAGCGCTCCAGGAGCAAGCTTATGAATGCGATATTCAGCCATACAGCACTCTGTCACACACACACAGATACTGAGTGCACTACAGCCCAGTTTCCACATTAATTTGTGCTATATGTCAGTCATGGTGATCAACACGGGCATCAAACTGAATATACCAGCTCATATTATCCTGAATGTGCAGGCGGAGAGAAACACACTGTGCCCACTTGAGCAGGAGACACAGCTAAGAATTGTCATTCATGTCTACAGCCCTGCAACCGGGCAAATAAATGCATCGGACCAAGTGTCAGTCTCACACACACACACACACACACACACACACACACACACACACACACACACACACACACACACACACACACAC
>JBBJLR010000001.1:43462617-43468908 GCA_037577145.1 Brachypetersius gabonensis | reverse complement strand
AGAGAGAGAGAGAGAGAGAGAGAGAGAGAGAGACAGAGAGACAGAGAGACAGAGAACAATTAGAGAGAGAGAGAGAGAGAAGGGCTAAATTGTGTTAACTACACCAGGGTTCTTCAAAATGGCAGGTATTGTTCAGTGGTTAGTATCTACCAAAATTGGTCCAAGGGCAACCAGTGAACGAGCAACAAGAATATGATTGCCCAAGACTCATTGGTGTGCATGGAGAGTGAAAGCTAATTCATCTGGTCCAGCCACACTGAAAAGCTAATGTACCACAGATTGCTAAAAAAGATAATGCTGGATGTAATAGAAAGGTGTCAGAACACAATGCATCACAGCTTGCTGTGTTTAGGGCTGTATGGAAATCTGCATATTTGTATATTTGCAGCCATCACGGGTCCGCTGTGGTAGACTCCACTATGCTGTGGAGGGAAGACCAGCTACAGTCCTACTTTCACTCAGTAACCCAAACTCAGCTCAGGCCAAAAGCAGCCCACCTTTTCCTGATGCACGTCCAATTCTATTATCTCTGGCTCCAGCTGCACGTCCCAGAGGCAGAGAGAGACCAGCTCTCTTTACCAGCACTCTCAAATATGTCACTTTGTCTTGAGTACAGTGGGCATTTGGCTCCACCAAGCATTTCTTTTTCTGCCTGGGAAACTCTGACTCTACCAGCAAGTCGTGCCCATCTTTATTTCATATATCTGCCCACAGTCAGCACTGCTTGGGTTTCTGGTGGTTTCAGGGACTCAGTGTGAAGTTATATTGAGTCTATTGACAGAGAGTAAATTTACTGTAACGAACTATGAACAAGATACTCATGAATAGAAGCATGAGAATCGATTATGCTCCTCTTTCCGCAAGTTCTTGTCAGTTTGATAAATACTAATACGGCCATTCTATATCCAGAAGAACTGCTGCTGGTTGATTCTACAAAGAGCTCCCTTGTAATGTATTGCCCGCAACAAAAACAGAAAACACTTACTCTCTTGTCAGTCTGTTTGCGCTCCCTGAGGTAAAGATAATTTCCCTTTATGGTAGCATCACCCTCCAAGGTCGTCTCATATCTTCAGTTTAAAATGATGCTATTTCAGTGTCTTATTAAATCACAGTTAAAGAATGAATGATTATGATGAGGATGGGCATGACTGAGATACGGGCAGACAGAAACACGTACTGTTTTTGTAGATGAATTGCCAGGTCAGAAAGAATAACGTGAGTCTATTTCATATAATCAGGATGAGATTTATGGGGTATTTGAAGGCTTTTCAGTGCTCTGTATGGTTTCGGATGATAACTGCCCTGAAGTTGTGCCAAGTCTGCATGTTGTCAGTAAGATCAATCATTGGCCTTGACTGGATCTGACTGTAATATTTGATTAAGGTAAGGATTGTGTACTTGTTCAGTTCACTAATGGTGAATATCGATATAACATTTAGACACTGTGTTATCGTAATCAATCTATTATTTACTGTAAATTGCCTAAATTCTTTAGACTTTTAGATGATGGTGTCTCCATTTTATACTGTATTTTTAACCCTGCAGAAATGAATTATTCTTACAATGCTTATTCAGTTGACACAGTCCCACTTTCTACATAAAGTTTATGTGTCAGCATCAGCCGATGTGTACATTCAGTATTAAATATTAGATATCATTATTGGATCTCAGTGCTTCCCTGGTAATATTACTACTACTGTACATGTTAATCTTGGCTTGAAGACGTTTACAGTGTAATCAATCACTGATGAAGAAAATGGAAAAGTCCATTCGTCATCAGATGATAAGCAGAATCCATTTTCTGTTGGAAAGATAGCAAGTCGGTTTTGCAAACGGATAAAAGAGGCTTAGCAGTTTTTCAGAAAAGCTATGTTTTTCAGTCCCTATCAGTTTGCATCTAAAGTTAATTGATCTTGATCCTAAACATTATTAAAAACATGCCTGAGTCGGTCATGCCTTAAATGATTCAAATTAAAAGAGGTGATTAGGTGAATGTGAGATGAGCTGAGTCTTATGTCTGTCAGTGAAATGCTGTGGTTTGACTGTTGATTTTTCTTCTGGTATATGTGTGTGTGTGTGTGGCTGTGTGTTTGTCTCTCTCTGTGTGCTCTGCTCTGCTGGCCACAGCACCTGAGTTAATCGCTATTGATTCAGGCAGTGTGAAGGTCATCAGAGCTGGCCCCAGGACTGAGGGAGCCAGAATGACCCTCAAAGCTCCAAATGCCCTGTTTGCTACCATTGCAAGTCCATTTACCACAAGCTAGTGTAGTCACAAATGAAGCACAGAGAATGCTTTTGTAGTTATGGCCCTTTGTTGTAAATAATGAAAGCAGTTTTACAGTTAGATGTGATCACATAATCTGACTGGTCATGTCAACCAGCGTTGGCAATGAAGCAACTTTGTAGCTAAATGTAGTGACTTTTTGACCTTCCCTAGCAACTGGACACCTGGACACTTTTTACAATTCACAATAATTTACAATAATGATTTAGCCCTGTCTATGAAAAAGTGTGTATAAAATCGTAAATGAACACTAAAAATAGTATGTGAAGTATAAAAGTATGTGATTTTGGGTGTTCTGGTCAAAATGAAGCCATTTTGTGATGCCAAATGTGTTTATGCTATGCGTCATGAGACCAGGCTGATTTTGGTCATCACTAACAAGTTCGGAGAGATCATGCTTTCTGGACCTGTATAGACTTACATTTAAAGTCTGTCCCTGAATATTACCTGGGCCTGATAGTTTAAATAAATATGGAAAAGATTTAACCACAAACACAGAAGCTTAATGTCTGTGAAACTGGACACTGTGTCACTCTTACACACTGTTCTGTTCTCTAGAGACGTTTATATGTGTGTGAGAGTGCAGAGGTGATGGAGAATCTACAAAAGCTGGCTGAGTGGACATGTTTGTTCGTATAAGGGGGTGGGGCATGCTTGCTCGACAAGATACAGAATTGAGCTGCAAATCCAGCTAGCCTGTAAAACCCCATGCCTTTTGTAAAATAGAAATACTGAAATGGCAGAGACTTTTTACAGTTTCTCAAATACAAGTAACAAGTAACCTATATGTGAACTGCCAAAGAAAACGCACATTTTTACCTGGTCCCCTTTAATGGTCAGGCCTTCTTTGCTTTACTTTTCTCTTTACTTGATATGCCAGGGATGAAACCCCAGCCATGATGAGATTCATGATAACACACGTCCTCCCATGTTCCTTTGTCTAAGTATAGCACCAGTGTGCATTTTGTCATTTAGATACTGTTCAAGGTTCGTAGCGGAATGCAAATACTCCCTGAAGGTATACTGCGATGATATATAGGCTGTGTTACAGCCGAACGCTTTTAGCATATTGATTTCCCATTCCAACGTCCCTTATTATTTTACAAAGAGCACACGGAGATGACACCCATGGAGGTTTATCTTGTAATTACTCTTTCAAACCTAATCTAGGTAATTATGTCAGTGATTTTGGTTCTTCCTCAGGTTGTCTTTTCTTTTGATTGCCTGCAATTCTCTCTCTTTTTTTCTGTTTGCCCTCTGGAGATGATGAGGAGGTTCTGCCTCAGAAAAAAGGCACAATAATTAGTCTCTAACTTTCCCCGGGAAAATTCTCACTCTCTCTCACAACACACACACACACACATGCGTGCGTGCTCACACATCCTCCTGCGAAAACAAAAGAACGCACTTTTACATTTTCTACTTCATCACAGTGCATCCTGGGTGTGTTTACACCTGACTTTCCATACAGTCGAGTGAATTCTGAAGGTGATAATCAGAGGTGCATGCTTTTTCAATCTGGCATATCCTGGACAGATTACCTGTACTGCAATTATTTTGCTGCATTCTGTGATTGTTCCATGCTCATGCTCTTACAGGTAAATTTTTTACAGTGGTGATAGGAACCAGGAGTTGATCTCTACAATATGTATGCTTTTATTTACAATTTTATTTCAAATTCAAAATAAGCTACGAATCTACATGTGTCCCCTGATCTTTTATATGTAATGCAAATGGTAAAATAGTGATAAGTCTAAAAATGTTTTCCACAGATACTTTCTTTTTTTCACCACCCATGTCTCTCTACTAAATATATTAAAAAGTTCAAGCTTCACATTAGTCAGGCAGCGTATTCATTTTTGTACTAACCTTCTGTGACAGAGCTTTTAGAGGCATTAAACATTAGATGCCTGGTTCCTACCACCTTCTCTGCAAACAAAACTAGATTTACAATACAGCATTTCACATCAAGTCATGGTGAATGTCTTTGTTTAACCACTTAGTTTGAACACCTCCAGTCAAATGACTCATTTTGTTGATTTTGTCAGGGAAAATAGGTGGAGACATCTACAGGGATATTGATCTGCTCATTTTAGAAAAATATAAAATGTACCACAACTTTTGCACAGGCCATGTTTTTCTGTTTATTTTTTCCAATATGCGAAATTCAAATAAACAGTGTTTGTGGCTTTCAAAATGCAGAAATGTGCTCTCTATACTTATTGTCACTTATCAAAATCAACAAAACAGCAATTCGAGCAGTGGCGCCCAAACTTTTGCAAATGACAGGTAGTTGGGTATTTGGGCTGAACTCTTCAGTGCGAGATTTTGAGGAAAATCAGGATGTTGAAAGAAAAAGGTCAATTTTGATTTCAGGTTGACTCTAAATGAGGCCTGTTTGTCTCTTCCTCCTGCTCATTGGCCTCAGTGTCTCTGTTTGATTTTATGGCTGGAAGGAATCAGCTCACATTCTGCACATCCTCCTCTATCATTCATCTCTGTTTGAAAAGTCTCTGATCAGGCTGAATGGCCAATCACGGCAGCGTGTGCAGAGCATCCATTTGGCTGCGGTGCCGCACGCTCCTGCAGTCAAACATGAAAAGGGCCTGCATTATGGAATTTGTGTAGCGCCGAATTGCAGGCAGCTCAGAAATGCCTCCTCTTTTTGGGAGATGCATCAGTGTGTTGATATTTCAAAAGCCCATCAACAGAGTATGTACAACACAAGTGTGTACACAACACGACAGTTTGTGGAGAGGCCGCTGATAGTTTTGCTTCGCTTGACAGTTGAGAATATTGGATGTTCAAAGCTGTCAGATTTTTTTTTTCCACTCTTGCCATCTGCAGCTGAAACCATTTCCCCGAAGCAGGGTGACACCAGATCACGGCCAAAACACTTTACTGCTTTCCTGGTACACGCAGCGCTCTGTGGTCACTCAAAGGGTCGACCCTGTTTCAGGCTTCGGCGTTACACCGGGGTGTGTTTTGTTGTGAGGTATTAAACGCTCCACTGCAGGAAAAGCCCCACAGTCTACAGATATGTCCTGCTGCTGGCTGGCCTTTCCCTGTCCTCTCACTGGGAGACTCAGCCATTTGTCTCAATTCAGTTTAATACACACAGGGACTGTGGCCTTCTTTGTTCCTTTCTCTCACATTCTCTCCTCTCTCTCTATCTCTCTCTCTCTCTCTCTTCACTCTTTTAATCAATCTTTTTTAAATGTTTTTGTCCCGCACTGTTTTTGTTTCTTTCTCTCGCTTTCACTCTCTTTCTGCTTTTGCTTTTCTCTCCTTCACTGTTCCTCTCTCCTCCTTCCTCCTTCCCTCTCTCTCCCTGCTCTCATCCTTTGTTTTTTGTTTTTCCTTCATTCTCTGACTCTCTCTCTCTCTCTCTCTCTCTCTCTCTCTCTCTCTCTCTCTCTCTCTCTCTCTCTCTCCCTCTAACAGATTTATTTTGCTTTTATTTTTCTCTTCTCACTCTGTCATCTGTCTCTCTATTGTTGTTGTATTTTCCCTTATCACTGGTTTTACCTTCCTCTCTTGTTTGCTCTCTTCTTGTTTTTGTTTGTTTTCTCTTTCTTTGTCCTCCTTTGTCTTTTTCAGTCTCCCCATGTTTTGTTATTTGCCTCCCCCCCTTCTCTCTTTCTCACCACATAAACATGTGTACTGCTTTGCTTTGTTTTCTGTTCATTTTCTGGGTTCTGGAACTGATGAAATTGCATTATGATCTTTATACTAGGCAAATATACTGGTACTAGTAGTCCATATTTATCTTTCTATGTAGATGCATCGCTTCTTAATCAGCATTCCTTTTTTTAGACATTCATGTCTAATGCCGTTGGAATACTATAATCCATGTGTAAATTTCAGAATGTTACGTCTCAAATCAAAAGTGCAGTATGAGTTCCTAAATACATTATTTAAACTGATCTATATGAATTATTCAGTGAGCTTAAATGGGTTCTTCAGGCAAATCACTGATATTCAATCTGGTTTAGTCGAGATATTCA
>JBBJLR010000001.1:43455117-43460117 GCA_037577145.1 Brachypetersius gabonensis | reverse complement strand
TGCGAGATTGAAGTCAAGACAGAGTGGAACAGAGGCTCTTTCTGTTTGTTTTAGTAATCACTGTTTGCTGCTCCTAACCCGAAGAAATGTTTATACAGGCCATGCAATGGCAAGGAGGGTGAGAGGGATCAGACATGCAGCAAATAGTGTTATTTGCACATTTACTAGATTCAAATGTGTATGTTGTTTCCACTAAAATAGTGCTGTCATGCTAAACCCTTGTAAATCACTTGTAACGTCATCTGAACATTTCAGCTGACCTTTACATAATGTGACCTTTTCTTGAAGAATGAGGCAATAGAAATTATCCATCACTGCATTAATATGAAAAATGTGTTTTCCTCTGCTGTAAAGTTACAAACACCCAAAATATCTGCGCAGTTCTGTCTTTCGTTTGACTTGACTTTTTGGCACTACTTGTGTTGATCTAATACAATTTTTTTTCATGAGTCTATCTCTCTAGGGGGTTATGAGGGAGTGTGTTTGCCTTGGCGTTTAAGGGGAGGTTGTGTGTTGAAAAATGAGGATGGTCCTTAATTTCCAGAGGCAGCCCTGCTTCTAATCCTGCTTTGTAGTGAAATTTGTGCTGGAGAAGCGAGAGGAGCCTGCAAGCACACGGTTACACAAGCCCCTGCAGAAGCAAAATAGAGCCAATCCTTTTGTGCCTGAGCTGGAGGAGAGACGGGAGGGAGTGTGTGGAGGAGGATTCGCCTGTTTCTGGCCCCAGCTCTGCTTTCTGGGAGGCCCTAAATTATTCAAATTGTTGCATTAGAGTATCTGGCCAAGCGGCTGATTTGCAGTATATTTCTGGTAAGCGCGGATGTCACAATTTCCCCTCTAGGCTCCTGCACTGGAAAAATTCTGGCCTGGTACAAGCCAGGCTCTGGAGCGGGTCAGGGAGAGACACTGCAAACGTGTAATGTCTCAAAGTGAAGAGAACACACCTGCTATTCAAACACATCAAATCTTAATGCATTCCATGAATCACAGCTGTTGTAACATTGCAGACCACAAATGTCTGTGCATGTCTGCTGGAGCCAGGTCACACTACTCATTGTGTGGGGATGTCAGGTTGGCATATTAGCAATGTCTAGACTTTGTCGCCACCTAGTGGATTTTTTATTTGTCCTTGGACTTGCTCAACCAAAGAGGACAGAGGACATTTTAAGGGTGTATGAAATTTTCTGGTTGTTTAGTGCATTTTCTGCTCCACATAAACACACGTACAGATGTCTCTGACTTAAGAGAGATTAGGTTTAAACCCCTTTTTAGTCCTTTGAAATAAAGAATGAGAATTCTTTTCATATGGTCCCCAAAGCTGGGAATTGAAGAGTTTAACCTTGAATTTGAAGTGAATGGGTCATATTTGGAAATTAGTTGCATTGAGTTGATTTGAGCTTTGTGATTGTGCATTATCCTTCTGGAAGTAGCCATCAGAAGACAGTACATTGTGGACATAAAAGGATGGCCATGATCAGCAACAATACTCACAGGCCCAAAGAGTGCCAAGAAAATATCCCCAACACAATTACACCACCAACACCAGCCTTAATACACACACAAATACAAATATTTCACTGCCATGTGAGTGTTATCACTTTTATTATGAGTGTTACAGGATGTCCAAAATCAGTTGGTGGCCTAGTGGTTAGGGAGTTGCCCCTGTAATCAGGCCCTGGATTTGAATCTCAGATTGCTAGTGGCACCACTGAGGTAAACTGGAGTAAGGTACCATCCCCACACACTGCCCGTTGCTTCACTTGGTGAATGGGTTAAGAATTTCATGATGTTCACACTGTGTGCTGTGGTGTGTTTATGTATAACAAATGGTGACTTTACACTCACTTGATAACCGGTGGAACTGTTGCATGGTCAGTTCCATGTAATCTAAGTGGCTAGAGAAACAGCCCTCTCTGTCAGATTTTTGCTTTTTTAGCTTTTTACCTGACATCTGAACTCTAATATAAACTTGTCGCTGACACTCTGCATGTTATGCATTTATGCTAAATCTACATAACTGGTCATGCACGTCTTGGTTCTGCTCATGTGCTGCTACCTTAACTTTGTTCAGAGGTTGTTCCCGTAACAGAAGAAGAAATCCCCCATAGGCATACACACTCACACACGTACTAGTTGCTGTGTTGTGATGTTGCCCTTTGCCTGCTATTGTTGTTTCTGTAAACTCGGAGACCGTGACATTTTGCTCTGTGTTAATTTTGAACACACCATCCCTCTCAGAACTGAGGAAGTCTGCACACGAGCCCTGAGACATGCTACAACTTATAGCACCGCAGCAGCTGGTAGGGCTGAATTCCTTTTCATCCTCTGTTTATTTTCAGAACTTTTCTCTGAGGGGCGTATCAATGTCTCTCTGTGTGTGTGTTTGTTTGTTGTTTATGAGGGTTTTGTACATTTTTTCAAGGCAAATTGGTCCTGCCTTACTAGCAACAAACAGAACTAGCCTCTAGAAACTAAATGCCCCTGACATTTGCTTTTTTGTTTCATTTTTAAACTTAAAGAGAACAAAAACACTTCCTTTTAATTACTGAGGTTAAAGGAATAGTTCAGCGAAAAATCGTACATACATTATTTTCCACTTGCCCCAGATGTTGTTGATCAGTGAAGACGTCTGTGGTGTCACATTTTTTCCTTTTTTAGTTTAGAACTGGATCTATGAGGCTAATGTTGTGCACAGACACTAGAAGTCAAAAGGCACCCAGGTTCTCCAAACCTGCTCAAAATGCATCTAACTATTTAAAAAGCTGACACTTGTACATCTGGTTTTGGGAACAGTATGTGAGTTATGAACATAGACAATTCACTGTGGGAAGAAGTCAGTATTTATTTCAAGTGTAAACCTGATCCTATGCTGATTTCTTGGTCCTAAGTTTAGTTTTGGGTCATTTAAGTGGGCTTTTGGACTTCTGCACAGTGTGCTGTTCCTTAAGAGATGTTAGAGGGATGGAGTGAATGGTGTCACTTAAACTGACATTGCCTTCAGTAGGTTTGCCTTATATAATCTTTTTCTAAACGAAACAATGCAACACAAAAACTGCAAGAATTCATTAGACTACATTTCCTAAGGATCAAGGCCTAAGGATCAAGAAATGAGGATATGGTTTAGACTTGAAATAAATACTGACAGTGATTTCCTTTAAACACATATTCATTTCCACTGTCAAACTGTAAGGCGTGTGCCACGGATGTGTGCCAGTTCCCAGTGTGAGCCACGGATTGAGCCATAGATAATGATGAACAAGTAATAAACGACACATATTTTCGACATTTTGTGAAAAACTCAACCATGCAGCAGCCAGTGTAATGCTAACATGTTAAAGCTAAGCACTGGTAGACCTCAAAATTAATTATTATTTTAGAAAATGATTAGTTATGAGCTGTAAATGAATTGAATTTATTTATTATTTATATTGGATTTTCACTTTCCAACAAAAGGACACTGCCAGTAATATCTTAACTTTTCACTTGTTTCTAAGTGAAAAGTAAAGTGAAAGTGATCATTCTGTCATACTTGAACAAACCACAGCACACAGTGTAACAAGCATGAACTTCAACCTCTGCATTTAACCCATTCACCAAGTGAAGCAGGGGGCAGCCAGGAACACGGCGCCCGGGAGCAGTGTGTGGGGACAGTACCTTGCTCAGGGTACCTCAGAGGTGCCTCGTGGTCTTGGGACACGAACCCATGACTTCCTGATCACAGGGTGAAAGCCATAACCACTAGACTACCAGTGCTGGCGTGAAACCTGGTTGTTTCTTTAAAAACTATAGCATAAGCTGAACAGAAGAAGTGAATGGAGAACCAGAAAGGAAGAAGAAGTCTTTGAAAAAGTTTAGAAAATGAGTGAAAAAAGTGTGTGTCCAAACAAACACTCTCTGAGTATCTAACTGTTTTTCAGGAAAGAGAGATTTTATTTGGGCTACCAGCAGCCGGAATAGCTTCAATGTGCACTTTTAGATTCTACAAGTCTCTGGAACTGTAGTGAAGAGATGAAAGATCATTCTTTCAAAAGATCTTCCCTCAGCTGGTGTTTAGATGATAGCAGTACAAAGCACGATCTAACACTTTGGTCCAGAATCTCCCAAAGGCATATGAACGATGTGCATCACTTCCATGCTCAGAAAACTGATTGGCACCTTACACTAAATGTTACTTCAGTCATAATTGTCATTGAAACACAGGCGAGTTGAGCAGCCTTTGCGACTTCAAGCTTCTGCCATCCATCCTGCAATAATGAACCCTCTTTCAAACCCTCTTTAAATCTTTTCCTCCTGCCATCTGGATCCAAAATTGAGGTCAGCTGGGCCTGTTCAGCATTTTCAGACATGCCACAGAGCGTGGTAGGCTGTTAATTGCTTAATAGTATTATGCAGGAACTCGCTGTTTCTGTTTCTGCACTCATTTATTTTCAGATTTTTCACTTATTATTGTATGATGTACATGGGACATATATGTGACCCCATGTCCTGCTGTTATATAAAAACAAGCATGCATTTGTGTGTGTGTGTGTATGTGTGTGTGTTAATTTTGCCTGGAGAACTGTTGGGTAGTGGCCCTGCAGCAGCCGTGTCCTTGTCATTCTCGCTCACTCTTTATCTACTGAAGAGCGCTGGGGAGACTGACAGTTTAATGAACATTGATTGGCTTTTTATGCCTGCTGTTTCCCTCATTATGCCGATGAGATGGACTTCTGTGGGCCCAGCCTGCCCTCTGAACAGCGTGCATCATTACACAGCTTATCTCAGATACATCTTAATTAAGAAGCCCGCTCCAACTCGATATTAAGAACATAACTAATAGATCTGTTTATCAGGGCAATGTCCAACGGGTTTTGAATCTGAATATGATCAGGCGGCGTGTTCCCAGTGTTTTATCCTCACTAGGTCAGTGGCATCATGTCCAGTTTATACACGCACACACACACACACACACACACACACACACACACACACACACACACACACACACACACACACACACA
>JBBJLR010000001.1:43434761-43452261 GCA_037577145.1 Brachypetersius gabonensis | reverse complement strand
TCGCTGACATTAGAAGTAGAAGTTCAGTGTCTATCATTGCTTTATTTTTATTTATTTTTCAACTTTTTTTGTGAAAGGCACATATAGCTAAATGTGTGCAGGGAAACATGATGATAAGGATGTGTGTTTTTCTCATAGTGGAAGAGAATAGAGACATTTCTAATTGGATTCAGTGTCTGGATGCCTGTTATCCCAGAATTGCGCTGTCTCTTGTGCCCCAGTCATTTTCTCTCACCTCTCCGCTTACAACTTCCATAAAAAAAAAAAAACACCTCACAGATGCTGTAGTGAAGCTTTGATCTGTGTCTCCTTTGTCTGCTATTTTTATTCACTTCTACCCCCCTCCCCCACAGCTCTGTGGAGTCACAGCAGACATTTCATGCCCGGCTGCTTCCTCTAATACGTTCCTGTGAAGCGTTTCACTGCTCTCTGGGTGAGGAGGGACAGGTACGGGACACAATTTAGCGTCCTTTCCCTCTTCTGCCCAGCTCAATCAGGCCTGAGCAGTGTGTGTGCCAGCATGCAGATGGAGTCTACAGTTCGAACAGGGGATCAGATCTGGTCCCTCACCTGTCGAGGCCTTTAATAGGGAACAGTGAGGGTTCAGGACAGAGCTCAGAGCTCTGAGATGAAGAGACCTCATTGCTGGAGTATAGTCATACATATCAAGCATATCATGACAGGCTTTCGTGACGTCTGTAGGAGACATACGCCGCCCAACAGGTGGCAGCACCACCAGGAATGCACAATGTAAGCATCCCATTATAGGAAATGGAGGGAATCTACTTAGGGAGCGCAGAGCCAGCTCTCAAGGTAGTATAACCTGGAGCATCATCATGCCCACTCTATCAGCACTGCCACCAACTTGGACTGAGGCTCTAAGAGAAGTCAGTGTTGACAAAGAACAAAGAAAATCAATGCTTTATTAGCTATAGCTTAGCTTAGATGTCTGATATACGTCAACATGTAAGTGGGATATAAGCTCCCTGTCTGTAGCTCCAGTGCAGAACTAAAGAGATGAATTTTAAACATCCCCTTGATTTACTCCCAAACTGAAACTGTAAATACCCTTTAACTAGCTATATACTGTACATTTTTCTAATCCTGTTGCTGCTACTTGCTATTTTTCCACATTTATTTGTTGCTGTCTACATCAATCTTTGTATTCTTTTGCATTTGTGTACATTTAATTACCCTGGTGCATGAATACAGTATGTCATAACACTGTATTCACTCACACTAGTGCTGTTTCTGGTGCACTGTGTGTTGCCTTGTCCTGTAGTTACTCTTTTGTTTTGTTCTTTTTGGGTTCCCTTTTTAGTGCAGTCCTGCCCACTCTAATCTGGTGGTGTTTACATTTTTTTTTTGTGTTGCGGCATGGTCCTAGAGGAACGTTTGTTTCATTTTTCTGTGCACTATGTATATGGTTGAAATGACAATAAGCACCTATTAACTAAACTTGAATTTATAAATGAATTGTTTCTCTGAATTTCCCTTTTACCACAAATCTAAAACCCATCTCTCCTGCTCACTGTGTCCACAGAGGCGTCCATCCTGAGCTATGACGGCAGCATGTACATGAAGGTGGTAATGCCTACAGTCATGCACACGGAAGCGGAGGACGTCTCTCTGCGCTTCATGTCCCAGAGAGCTTACGGCCTGCTGATGGCCACCACGTCTCGCGACTCGGCTGACACGCTGCGACTGGAGCTGGACGGCAGTCGCGTCAAACTCACGGTCAACTTAGGTATCGTATACAAGCCCCTCCTCCTTCAGGATGCAGTGTCTCCTCTTCTCTCTCTATCTGTTCTTCATTCTCTTCCTCCCTCTCACATGCCATCACTCCGCTCATCAATAAAAACTAAACAGAGAGTGTTTTTTGTAATCGTTCTATATTTCTGTGCATGGATTACCAGATTAAAGCTAATTGCATTTGACTGATATTTGAAGAATGTGATGTTATAGATGTTTTTTATTTTTAAGTGCAGTACTTTTTTTTTTTTACATTTCATGAACCTAACTCAAACGGTGAACTACTAATTAACATGTTTGGTCCATCTTTTGAACTTTTTCGATCTCGGTCATCTTCATGGTTGTGAAGAACAAACGTATTTTGAGACAGTCACACCACTAGTCAACTTCAGCAAAGCATACAGATTAATCATCCATTTTATGAATAGCCTGATGATTTTGTCGATTTCATATACTTCACAGTGCTGTGACTTTCTGTCAGTGTAACTGGAAGTTTTCTCATTTTTTTTTTCTTTTCAAAATCAGTAATTCAGTATCTCTCTTCTCACAAGTCTTAGTTTCTGTCTCCATCTGGTTCCAGTTGTATTTTGTTGTATTCTGTTGGTTGATACTATTATTTTTTTCACTTAAACCTGTCTTCTTTAAAGCATCTCTAGTTCTCAGATACACATTCTCCATGCTTTGTCAAAAGATGGTATTCACCCCTTCAAAGGCCTTTAGCCTGCGGCCCGGTCGGCAAACAGCCCGATAACAGAGTGCTCAGTCTGACCTGCAGCTGGTAGCATGTCACCATCCTCAATTTTTACCACTTTTACCCCAACTTTAGTGTCCATCTGAAATCCCTTATTGACCTTTAGTTCACCAAGCTCTAACCCAGGCTGTAATTAAGGCCTATGACACATTCTTGCATCTACAGTAGATAAAAGCCTGAAAACTGCAGAAATATTGTAATGAATTGGGGAATATCCATTGCAAACTGGATTAGATATCAGTCAGTCTTTTGTTTAGATACTTATTTTTTAATATAAAGGTAAAATATGATATAAAACAGTGTATTTAATTTTATCTGAAATGGGCTATATAACATCAAAAATGATCTATTGATCATAATCTGATTGATTAATTAGAATCACAGACTGCTTTTAAAGCACATATATTGGTTTATAGAACTTCAGATGCTGTACATGCAGCAATAAGACAAGCATCATATAAAACAGTAAAAAAAAAAGAGCTTAACGTAAGATGTATTTAAGGAGTAGAACCGATTTTTCTAGTCTGTTCTTTGTAACTGGAGTAGGAGGTACAGTGGCCACTGCATGGTGCTGGTGCTAATTGGATCGAGGCTGTTTGCTCCCACTTTTCTGTTGCGGTTGACGACACATGAACAAATCCAGCCAGACAGAGCCCAACCCAGATCATCTAAGGCCCATGAGCGCACATCACAGGCTGAAAACATCATCCTGGATAAAAGTATCACGGGCAGGAAGAGAAATTCTTTTCATTCTCTTGAGCTTTGAACCCTCAAAACATTGAACAAAACCTATGTTGCTTTCAGCATTGTTAAAAGTAAAGTCCAGCACTCCAAAGCTGGATTGCCCCTGCACCATCTTCTTGCTAAATATCAGACATATGATTTAATAGCCTGTTTAGTCAACAAGTTGGTGTGATGACAGTGGGGCAAAGGGGTGAGACATAAGACTGAGACCTAAAAACAAGAAGGAAGATCTGGGTTGGAGAGTCTATGTGGTTGGTAGACTACAAGCGGCCATTTTATGGAGGTGTTGTTCACCACATACAGAACATTTCCGTTTAAAAACAGTTTTAGTTTGAAGAAAGAAAGTAATTGCAAAATAATTTGTAGTAAAAGTCCAGTTGGTATATTTTAATGGAAGTAAAACAATTTTACAAATTCAAAGAACTGTGCTTATGGTAAATTGGATTACTTTAGCTTGGTGTGATACCTGGCCATTCATTGTAGTTCAGACTCGGATAGTTATAGAGCCGAGGGCAAGATTCCAAATGACCAAATCAGCTGGTAAAATGGCCGCCTCTCTGCATGTGGACGTCCCCGGAAGGGTGGAATTATTGTTTTTGGATGTCTGCAGCTGTAACCTTGAAGGATGCAATTTCATCTGTCATTTATTCTTCCCCATCTAGACTGTATCAGGATTAACTGTAACTCCAGTAAGTTAACACTCAAGTTTCATTTTGTTTCTAATGATTCTCTTGTTGAAAGGAATGTATTGAGTCTTTTGCTCTCCTTTCCTTTAGTGCCAGACTTTGCACTTGTTCAAAAGGTCGGATGTTGAATTCTAAAGGTCACTGATACCAATGAATATTGTGGTGACTTAATAGTATTGATTTGTATCTTTATTATTCTGTGTTGGTTCCAAACTTCTATCAGTAACTGAGTAAAAAAAGAACATCTGGAGTATTATCACTGCATTTTTTTTCACGTATTATCAGGCTAAGAATAGCTGTGTTTGAAAATTAAAAAATACATTAGTGCATGCAAGCTGTACATAAATATGTGTATATATGATTAGCGCCGCATGCCGAATATGGGTTATATGTATAGTATGAATTTAGAAATATAAACATAAATTCAGTTGCAACAAGTCTTGCGTTAGGGCCTAGATCTTTCAGATTATGAAGTCACCACTTATTTTTTAATAAACTTTGTTTTCTGTGCACCATTCCTCTTGCAAACAGGGCTTTTTTAACAATAGGGGTCACACACAGGTCCTTGACTGTCTATTACAAGCTATGATCTATTTCTGGAAACTGTGATGCTGATACTGCAACTCGGAAAGGAAAAGATCTTTACCTGGTTGTAACATTTGATTTGATAAATTTGAGAATATCATGTAGGAACATGAAAGAACTACCCTCTTTTCAAATTCATTGTAAAGATTAGTGTAAGCTCTGTTTCCTGAGGAACCACAGTGTGCTTAATCAACAGAAAGCCTGCTATTTACACTATAAATATGTATATTTCTTTCCTTGTGATTAGTGTGCAGCAAAGAAAAAAATCATTTTATGTATTTTTCTAATGTATCTTGTCTGAATAGAGAAAAAAACAAACTGCTTTTACTCATGAATAGGCTTTGTTAACCCTCACTGAACACATTTGATTCGTATCATGACACTGTGATGTCAAGTGAAGGTTTTTTTACATCATTCAGCAACCAAAACTACGCAAATTCATTCATGTTCTCAGGAAGGTAAGCAGTTCTTTTGTGTGTAAATTGTAAGAAAGCCATTCATTCTGGTTTAGTTCATTCGTGTACACTTAAGTCTGTATTTTCAAAAAGCAACTTGGCTAAAGCTCATCCGAGGCATAATAGTGCTGTGTTATATCACTGAAAAACTCCTGCAGTTTCCAGTAGAATTTAAGCGTATTAATATGCCTAATAAGTGTAATAGGTAATAATAACAGTGCATCTTCTCTGAGGATCTACTATGCAATGCAGTTTTGAGGCCTGTTTTCAAAACAAAAGAAAATTTTGAATATATTTTCAAAATGGTGTTACAGAAGGGTCGCTTGGGATGTTGCTTACTTACTCAAGGTGGACTTGAGCTGGATTATATGCAATAAAATCACCTGAAAGCATTTTAAACAGTGCATAATGTTGTCTTTAATAAACAGTAAAACAAATCTAATTCTAATAACTAAATTTGTTAAAGAATGTATTCCTTTTTAAGAAGTTAACTCTCATTTGCATACCTAAATATATATATATATATATATATGTATGTATATATATTTTTTACAAAGCTTTTTACACAAAACAGTATTTGTGAGAGTGTCAGTAATAAACTGACTAATAATCTGTAGCACTGGGACATCTGGAGTTTTCAAAATGTACCCTATTCACCTGTAGTGTCTTGCCTTGTCATCACTGTGAATTGTTAATGCTGTGCGTAATTTCATCAGAAAAAAATAAAAAATGAACAAAGAGATTGACCCTTAAAGTGCATCTAATCCTCAGGTTTGTCAGTCAGAGAGCGAGGGATAGAGTGAGCACAGGGAGAGGGAGAGAGAGAGAACATGTGCATCAGTGTGTACTAATCTGTAAATGGCTTGTATGACTTATGGAAATTTGTATCAGTGTAATTGAAGTCTGTTAGAGAGTGTGTTTACGGTGTCCATAATTTGGGGCCACTGGGATGCCGTCATAAACTGTCTCCATCAATCACGCGGCGCGAGCAGCAGATAGCTTGTCACATCCGCAGCCCTCGCCATGCTAGATTAGTTGCGTGTCCTTTACCTCCATCAGCTCGTAATTTCCATCTTTCAGATCAATGTAATTTCACCGCTGCTGTGATGAACTATCGTTTAATCAGGCTAATTAATCGTGCCAAAGCCTCATCGCGTCTCCCGTGTGCCCACCCCCTCTCAGTACAGCATGTGCACAGTTTTGTGTCATTTCTGTAAAACTTGTATCTTTAACTTTTGTTAACTCTTTGTCTGAGAGGTGGAGAGGTCATTTATATAAGCATAAGCGAGAGAGCTATTTTAAAGATCTAAGTGACATGAATGATTATGTTTCTACAGTTTTCTGTACTTTCTTGCTGGTATCTAATTTGTCACCATGGGTTACTTTTCAAAGACTCAATCATTCCTGATTTAGCACGACATTGCAGTGGCCATCTGTGCTGCTGAGTGGGTCCGTTTAAAGCAGCGGCGAGACTTTAAATGAGCTCTGGATGTGGAAAAATTATTTATTCCCTGAAAGAAATGGTGTTCAGAAGAACTGAAGTTAGTTTGCACATCTCTGAACTTCTGAAAGCTTTCGAAATGTACTTTAGCACTTTATCACGCAGAAATGGGTACATTTTGTTTTAATCAGTTCAACCCTTTAAGGTGCGACACTACAGATGAATAGAGTCAGTTTTTGAGAGCCATAGGTGTAATCTTAGCTTGTTCATTAGTAATTGCCTTATAAATACATGTTTCTTTTGTAGTTAAAAAATAATAACAATAATATTAATCATTTATTATTATTTAGATATCTGCTTATATATGTAAACATTCTAATGTTTTAAGAACAAAAAAAAACGTGCCCAATGAATGGTGCTGAAATTATTTCAGTGATTTTACAGAACAGATAAACAGATTAATATGCAAGAACTATGCAATGTTCTATTTTTCCTTTGTTGTATCCAGATATGTGCAATATAAACCTCCTTGTGTATAATGTGACTATGAATCAAGTGAAATTTCATCAATACAGTTACTGAGAAAAAGGAATGGGCCTCAGAACAGCACAGTGTAGTAAAAGCTTAAAGAACACACAACATTCATGGGGTGTTGTCATTAATACAAAAGAAATAGAGATATTTATTCTAAACCCTAAAAGAAATACATTTCTGTTGAATGTTGACATTTCCCTGAACATATTTTAAGAGGTTACAGAGGTATTCACATAAAAAAATAAAAATAATTTAAAAAAATAATTATCTTAATGTCTTAATTAAGGAGGTGATTCACTGCTGTTCTGACCTTTGCAATTGAAGGACGCAAAATATTTGGATAGTATAGATCAGTGAAAGAAAAAATTCAAATCAATTTTCAGGTTTTCAGATAGCTTCTATAATATGTCCTCTCTTAAACTGTTTTATTAAAACCACCGACAGGTGAAATGAACAGCACTGGTCTTCTGTGGCACCTGTCAAGATGTGGGATATTATAGGCATTGAGTAAAAAGTTAGTTCTTGAAGGCAAGCCCTAAGATCTAAAGGGACCAAATTGTTATAACTTAACTGTCGGATCAGAGCGTCTCCAAAATTGCAGCTCTTATGGTCCTGGTATGTCGGCATTAGTATCTACTAAAACTAAAACAGAAGGGCAACCAGCAGACCACTGACAGGATCAGTGGCTCCAAAGGCTTATTAATGTGTGTGTGCAGAGTGAAGACTAGCCCGTCTGGTCTGCTCTCACTGAAGAGCTACTAAAACTGAGCGGTTGCACTATGGGAAGAAGGCAAGACAGCAAAGCAAGTGTGATGCTCTGACCAGTGTTTTGCTTGGAAACTCTGGTTCCTGACATTCAGCTGAATGCTGCCTTAAAGACGCCAGTATGCCCTGATCTCAGTGGCCTCTTTCAGCAGGATAATACACCCTGCTATACTGTACAGGCATGCTTTGAGGAATAGGACAAAGAGTTCAGTATGTTGCCAGATCTCAGTCTGAAGTTTATGCGTGATGTGCTGGAAAAACTAGCTTGTGTTTGTTCACAAATCCCAATGACATGGTGCATGCAGCACTGTGGAGCTGCTCTGTGAGCAGTAATAGTATCCTTTACTATTACTATTACTATTAATCGTGCTAAAGCCCCATCGCGTCTCCCGTGTGCCCACCCCCTCTCAGTACAGCATGTGCACAGTTTTGTGTCATTTATTTTTATAAGAATTAAACTCAGTAAAAACTGAACTGTTTGCAGTGTGGCAGTATTTTCATCACTTTCAATCGCCGTATTTTCATCACTTCAGCACATTTTAATTAGTTAACATATTTCTGTTCAGGTGTAGGTGCTGGCCTCAATGCCACAAGTGATATATGTGGAGATGTTTTTGCACAACTGAAGATCAAATCAACCAGTTTAACTTCTAGCTCTTAGTTGTGTTGTTTAACATCTCTAGAGACTGCAGCCAATGAATTTAGATCATTATTTTGTTTTGGCTTTGACACCTAGCATGCTAAGAGTACACCATACTCTACTGCCTCACTGTTTCTGGGACCATGACTGGACAGATGCGTAGAGAAAAACAAAGAGAAGGAAACTTGCAGGCAAAATACTTTTCATGAGCTCTCTGATATCCTAATTTTGGGTAGGAGTGTGCTCAGTCATGACAAGTGAGCCATTTTAATTGTAACGTCAGATAGTGGTTATAGTGCCGGTTTTGACGCAGTGTGTGATTTATTAAATTCAAAGACAAATTTATTCATGGAAGTTCTCTCTGGTGTTTTGGCTCAGCATTCTCCAAAGGTTACATTTTTCATAATGCTACAAATCCCATATTTAATATATTTGCTCTAGTCACACTGAGCTGAGTAAGTGGTATGTCAAGACCTTTCCATGAGTAAAAGCCTTTTGGTTTAACGTACAGATGTATTGTTCAAGTTAGATTCTTCCAAATGTGAACTATGAAAAAAAATAATAATAAAGATCCATTGTTTAGCTCTACTGTATAAAGATCAGATAAATGTTGATTCTGTGTTGTAATTGAATCAAACTTCTGCTTTCTGTTAATGAAAGTATTTTTTTTCTTTAATTGACAAAATAGATGGAATTTATAATGGTCTTTGGTAATAATAGAGTTTGGCAATAATGGTAATCATTATATTGCATATCCATACAAAATTTTGCCATATAGATAGAAAGCAAAGGTTTGATTGAGAGTGAAACAAATAAGAATGGCATTAACTTTTCACAACCGTCGTTCTCAGGCAAGGGACCAGAGACACTGTATGCTGGACAAAAACTCAATGACAATGAGTGGCATACGGTGCGGGTGATCCGGCGTGGTAAAACCTACAAGCTCACAGTTGACGATGACGTAGCTGAAGGTACTTCCCTTGGATTTGAATCTGAAAGACAGCAAATTTTTTCCCACTACCTATACCACACTACCTCTGTAAACTGTATAGATTCAATTTGCTTTCCCATAGGTTTGAGTGGCAATAGGCATCCTAATTAGCTATATAAGTTGAATTTTTTTTACTTGGTCAGTTTCTGCCATGATATTCTACTGCTAGCAGAAGAAAATGGTGGATAGTGTTCAGCTGTGACCATTGTGCGTTCCTCTGTTTGAAAATCAGTGGTTTTAAAG
Source organism: Brachypetersius gabonensis (assembly GCA_037577145.1). NCBI lineage: Eukaryota > Metazoa > Chordata > Actinopteri > Characiformes > Alestidae > Brachypetersius > Brachypetersius gabonensis. Next base: position 43,442,674 of record JBBJLR010000001.1, on the reverse strand, counting down.
CCTCTGAATATAAAATTAATTACACCGTGAGAAAATACCCCACTCTTAGTTCAGTGGGTTTCTGTAGCATGAAACATTCAACAAGGTTAGAAAAAGATCTTGGCAAAGGTGCATGATGAAGTCTTTACTTGGATTCCACACTTAAATCATCTCAAGGGTTTGGGCAATAAGGCTTGGACTGACTCTGCAACTTTGAAACTGCTTCGGCTTTATCATTAAGCTGCAGCTTACAGTCTTTTGAAGGAATAGTATAGCTGCCTTTTTCTTCTTCCCCTCGTCCCCTCCCAACCTGCTCTGGTTGCAGGTCAGATGGTGGGTGACCACACCCGGCTAGAGTTCCACAACATAGAGACGGGCGTGATGACAGAGCGACGCTTCGTCTCCCACATCCCATCCAGCTTCATCGGCCACCTGCAGAGCCTCAAGTTCAACGGCATGCTCTACATAGACCTGTGCAAGAATGGCGACATTGACTACTGCGAGCTTAACGCGCGCTTTGGGATGCGTTCCATCATCGCAGACCCCGTGACCTTCAAAGCCAAGAGCAGCTACCTGAGCCTGGCCACGCTGCAGGCCTACACGTCCATGCACCTTTTCTTCCAGTTCAAAACCACTTCTCCTGATGGCATTATCCTCTTCAACAGCGGCGATGGAAGTGACTTCATTGCTGTGGAGCTGGTGAAGGGGTAAGGTCTCATCTCCAATAATGTGCACATTTTCTTTCCTATTTGAGAGGATGTTTATTTTTGGGGAAATGCAAACTTACAGTGTTAAGATCAATTCATCTAGGTCCCATGAACCTGTCACTGATTTTAAAGAGAATGATGTGTAAAAGGACAAGACACTATTGCTGTTCGTTAAAAAAGTTCACCAGAGCTGAAATTTTGATAGAACGCTTGCAGACATAATCATTTCTCAGTCAATAAAAGACCGAGCTGGTCTTCAGTCAGTCATGTCGATTCTGACAGGAAAAAAAAGCTGCAACAAAAGGTTTGGTGCACAACGCTCCTTGGGCTACAGGTTTGGGATACTGACACATGTAGCTCTTAAGCAATATTTTGATGGGTTACATGCATTCACACAGACTATGAAAATCCTGCTAAACATCATGATGCCTCTTAAAAATAGAAAACCTGACCATAAAAAAACATGCCTGATTTACTGAGAAGACAATACTTTGTCACTATTGCTGAGTGTATAGCAAATGTTTAAAAAATGTACTGCATTAATTTTACACAGACAGGCTGTATACTCTCCAGCACAAACACAGGGTAGACTTTTGCAGATGTAGACCTCCTCGACACACCAGAGTCCTACAGGTAATTTCCCAGGTGTTGTTTTAGGTCTCAAGCTGGTAAAATACTGTGTCAGTTTTACCAGGAATTTATTTCTAGCCTGCATTAACATGTCACTCCTAGCCTGTTTAAATGCGGTTTCCCAGGTAAAAGTGCATGTGTGAGAGTGATTATAAAAAAAGCCATTTTATTTTCACCAAGGGACCTTTCAGTTTATCATTCTTTGGAGAACTTCTTTAGCAAATGAGAAGAACCTTTTTAGGTTCTAGAATAAAGATTATACAGGGGGTCCTTGAGTTACAATGGTCTCCACATACAACGTTTCCAGTTAACAGTACTCACTCCCACTCCCACTCGACTTGAACCATTAGCCTCGTACTTACTGACTACATGGGCAAATTAGTTTGGTTGCGCACGGCAGAGGAATACGCAGCAACACAGTGAATTAGTGAGGGAGTTTTTCATTTCCCTCTTGTGTGCCTTAGTTGTGTTTTAATGATTTTACAACAGTGTTGGGATTGGTAGGAGACTTAGGCTAACGTGTGTTTCGACTTACACCAAAATTCTGTCAGCTCAAAGCCAGAGATGTACAGTGCAGCTCTAAAGATCTATTAGGACTTTGACCCATTTATTTAAAACACACGCACGTCTTTTTCTGCTTAAAGGAACAGCAGCATCCTACAGTTAAACTTCACATGCTTTCAAGAACTTCAGACTCACATGATTCATGTTTTCACAATGAAACAGTATTAGAACAATGTTTCACTCCAAATAAAGCATCCAAACATATCAAAAAAGCATAAAAACTGATTTTAAAAAGATATGACAGCCTACTAATTTTTCACCCTGCAGCCTGGAATCATGTCTCTGTACAGTAAAAAGTATCTCCTTTTGACAGTCAGTCAAAAAATTACTTTTGACAGTCAGTGTCAGCATCATCACTGACCATTATTTTGAATCAGGAATACACTGAAGACTATACTTTGGCACTATTGCTGAGTGTATAGCAAATGTTGAAAAAATGAAGCCGGTTACAATATTTCTTTTCTTTATAGGTACATCCATTATGTGTTTGATCTCGGCAATGGCCCAAACCTCATTAAGGGTAACAGTGACAGAGCTCTGCATGATAACCAGTGGCATAATGTGGTCATCACCAGAGACAACAGCAACCTCCACATCCTCAAAATAGATGCCAAGGCTGTGAGTCAGGTTGTCAATGGTGCCAAGAACCTGGACCTGAAAGGTAAGCTGACATAAACCTTTCATATATCACCCAAAGTAGACACACCATGTACTTTCACTTGCTGACAATTTTGTGAGCACCACGTATGCCACGTATTTAGAGGTGGAGTCGGAAGGCGACTTGTTATTTTTGAATAGGACGGTTGTTGGTCTGGTGGGAGTACTAACATGCTCCCCCACCACCAACAAATACACACACACAGACACACACACACTATATTGGGGTTAGGTTTTAAAGTAAGTGAAGTGTATTGTCATTCATACCAAACAATAGAATGGATGCATAGCTGAACAAAATAGCATTTTGATCATTTTACTTACAAGGTAGATGGCATCCTCTCACATGTATAAGGTGAAGTTTAAGTCTATCAGGTACAGAAGTACTGATAGGCTGAGAATGGGCCATCATCTAAAAATATTCAGCCATGAGAAGCTCTGTGATTCTCCAAACAACCAGTGATGAATTTTTCATCAGCAGAGCAATAAAGGTTACTGATAAGTGTCCGGTCACTCTGCATACCGTACACATTGCTTTTTATCCATGACCTTATTTTCCAAGACCATTCTCAAAAAAAGTTTCTGTACCACTTTCTTTCATGTGGTCTTTTTAGGAGATCTCTACATTGCTGGTTTGGGACCCAACATGTACAACAGCCTCCCCAAACTTGTAGCCTCGAGGGAAGGCTTTAAGGGCTGTCTGGCATCAGTGGACCTGAACGGCCGTCTGCCTGACCTGATAAACGACGCTCTGTTCCGCAGTGGACAGATTGAGCGTGGATGTGAAGGTACACCCTCTTACAACTCCAGCTCAAGGAGCCCTTTCTTCCTCATCAATGCTAACAGTAGCTCCACCACCACCTCATTCAGCCATCACTCCATCCTACTAACCCTGCTTGTCACATCTCTCACCCAATCAGCTGTCTGTTGACTCAATGGCTGTCGGGCTACTCCACAATCTTATAGGCCACATTGGTCATACAGTCAGCCAAGCTAAACATTTTTACCCAATAATCAAATGGTAACCACACTGCAGTATTCAAAGGCAAAACAGAGCTCGGACAGTCCTTAATATACTTGATTGATTTTATTAAGTTCACATGATACACAAGGTCTGTAGGATGTACAGGTGGCATAGAAAATCCATACATTTATATTTAAGTTGTATTTGAATGAAAGCAAGAAAATGAATCATGGACTGTATCTAACTCTTATGCAAGCTGTATCCAAAATATGTTTTTCCGATGGTACTTTGTGTTAAAATGAAGGCATCAGTTGAAGTATCGTGCTTTTTAAAAGCCACCAAATTCAGAAGTAAATCAACCCTACCAGCCCTTTGAATGTAAAAATCTTATATATACATTACATTTGAAATGCCAAACGTTTGCATGAATCTTCCCAGCATATCATTTAGTCCATATGAACTGATCAAGTAAGTCATTTTGTTTTCCGTGAATGCTTTCTGTTGTGTTGACCTGCACTTCTATTCTGAATGTTTTTGTTTACTCTTTTGAGTTTCCTCTGGTTCTTTATTGTTGATTTTAATTTGTTTAGGTTTGCTTTGTTTTTGGACAGAAGTGATTTTTCCATCCATCACGAAATAAAATATCCACCATGTCTTCCTCATTTGTCACGCATTTCAGTGTTGTCTTTTTTGGAAGGGCTTTTCGGAAGCCTTCATAATGTCATATTTTGGTGTTATTCATTTATTCGTTTTTCAATAAAATCTTGTCACTCAAATTTGTTTTGTCTTTCGTTGTAACCTTTTGAACTTGAGTAGTGTGTGTTCTGAATGAAAAGTAGGGAAATGAACAACTAAACAGAGTGTTAGATGAAAATCTATTTTCCAAAACAGAGCATACTCAGAGCTAGAAATTAGTTTAGGCTTAAAATGAAAACAAGTAGTTTTATATGCATGTGTTAACAAATGATAATAAAATAGCTCACTTAAGGTTCGCTAGACCCTCTGACTTCCTGGCCCAGTATGGTTTGGTGCTGCTAAATGTATTCATCTAGTTAAATGTATTCATCTAGTTATATTAGGTATAGAGTTGTGATGAAATGCATCTAAAGGACAAGCAATTAATAAAAAAGAAATAACAGAAATGCATGGAGCTCTAGGCCTAGATTGCACCTGTAGCTTATTTTTTCCCCTCTATCTCAGAAAGTCAGCTTTGTATTTCAATTGCTGTGCCATTTTTACATTTCAATGCCCTGCATTAAAAATTAAATAATAGAAATGTATGGTGCTCTAGGCTTAACTAGCAAGTGTAGCTTATCCTTTGCTACGGTGTTTACCTCTATTTTTTATACTGAGCTGCGTATTTCAGTTGTGGCATTTTAATTGAATGCATTCCTTAGCTTTTCCAAAAGCAATAAAATTATTAATAAAAATGAGCAGTTAATAACAGATATATATGGTGATCTAGGCCTAGCAACTGATCCCCTGCAACAGTGTAGACAGACAGTGGTTTATTTCAATTGCTGTGTCATTTTCATTCAGTGCCCTCCTCAGCAGCTTTTCCAAAACAGCCCTACCATCTGTTGGTCAGTTGGTCATTTCATACATGACATACGCCTTTTCTGTGTGTCTCACGTTTATCTCTCCTGCACAGCGTCGAAAAGCGAACGTGAGTAGGCATTTCTGTTCAGTGAGAGCATGAGAGGACATGTTTGTGCACAATATAAAGGCTTGAGGTCTACAGAATGACTCCATTTTGGTTGAACTTGGCTGATTTGATATTGCAGTGAATGCACATGTTGTAATGGGGCTTTTCATTCACTAGATGGCAATGATGCGCCACAGCTTAGGAAGGAGGGAGCTCTGTTTAGTGGTGTTCAGTGAGAAAGCTTTCAGGCCTAATAGGAAACAGAAATGAAGCTACATTTCTCTTTTAATTGTGACATCCTGACTTAACCCTAACCCTTCAGATGAAACTGAATGTCCCTTTTCTGTGTCATCCTAACAGCTCACCTCACGAACTGTACCTTAATGAAATTCTCACCTTTTGCTTGAGCACTTATTCATAATGTTATCCATATAACTACTCACACCAAATTAAATCTGCTGCGTTTGCAGGACTATGCAGAAATATTGCACTGAAGTCTATTGATCAGGCTGTAGAAGCTGAGAAATAAAGTATGGTTTGCACAGTGGTTGCAATGCAATGCAATGCAGCATTTTGAAATGCACTTAAGAAGGAGTATGCAGCTAAATTATGGTAAATCCTGTGGTTGAATGTATTTCTGCATAATATAAGGCATTCACCAGTGCACTACATTTTGTGTTCGACATCAATAGACATTTAGGACACCGTGTGCCTCACCTCTGCGTGAGAGGGGCTTTATACGGTCTCCGTTCAGCCATTTAGTGCCAGTTCATTGTTACTGTTATTGTTCTTATTTCTGAACCCATGGTAGAGTAGATTTCTCGTGCAAACCCTTCCTAAGAATGGTAGTGCATGCCTGTTAGTAAAGCGGTCGCTTTATTAACAAAAGTCATTGACCACCTACTAACCTGTTCGACTGTTTTTTTTGTTTCCGCTTTCCTGTTTCTTTTGCTAACAAAGTTGGTTTCATCAAAGCAGACCTACAAGGTAGAAGGTTCAATTCCATTCTGAGCTGAAAGCTGCTCTGTGTAATGTCTCGTGTCAGTTTTTCTTCTTCTTCTTCTTCTTCTTCTTGTTCTTTTTTTTTTTTTTACACCCAGACATGAAGAGGGCCCCACTCACTTCACTATTACAATGTCTTGGTATAAAATGGTTCACTTCTTTCAAATGATTTCGCCTTCATGGCTTTCCGGAGAGAGGCACAAAGTAATCGTGGCAATAAGGGAGCTTAAATAAAACATTAGCCGTCCTGTATAATTACGTCTCCTGATCTTGTTTTGCAGAATCTTGTCTCGTTCCAGTTTTATGCTAATGACGCTCGGGCAGGAGTGGCTCTTCTAGACTGCCCCGGCTGGCACTGAAAAACCCATTAAGTATCTCACCATGGGTCGCTCCTCAGCCACTTTCAGTGGGAAAGGCCCGTCTGATTGGGAATATGATTAGCAAGCTATTTTGTAGGAGAGTTCTGTCAAATTGTTTGAGTGCATAGCTTATATTTAGTCTGTTTTTTTCTTTTCAAAAAGTCACCTTTTTTCTCAGTGAATTTGTCTGTGGATGAAAATGAACATTGAAAGGAGAGAGAGAAAGAGAGAGAGAGACAGTAAACTCACCTGCAGTTTATGAGCTCTCTTTCTATCTTTCTAATCATCATATCAGCAGCGAATAAAAGATGGGGTGAATCATTTTATGTTGTAATACCGTATAACATTCATTTTTTAACACACTAAGCATTACACAAGAAATGCACTTTTGGTCTTTTGGTTTCTGCTCATCTGTGCGTGTTTAACCCTTATTAACACGAATGTCTTGCTTAAGAAAACTGCACTTAACCAACGTTACATTTGCAAAATATTCATTGGTTATTTCCTGAGGGAATGCGCTGTACCTCCCTAATGTTGACTTGGGTTGCCATATGTTCGCCCTGCATTCCCTCGCGAGGAAGACAAAGTGTGTCACAAAACACGCAGCATGCCTGGAACATGCTGAACGTCACACACAGCTGCTGTGTAGACACTGCCTTTCATTTAGACGTTTATGACAAAAGTACGTCCTGGAATATGTACACACTTTGCTATTAAATGTTGTTTTCTTACCTGTGTCTCTACGTGGTTTCCGCTTCTGAATGAACCCACCTGGATGAAGCCACATGGAGAATGTCTGAAGCAATGTGCTTTGTCTGTGCACACACTGTATTGTACTCTGTATATGACTAAAACCTACTCAAAGAGAATGCCACGGTCCAGTGTGTTCTATAACTTTTTTGGGGTTTATCGAGTGCCACTACTAACCTGACTGCATGCCCACTGAAGTGCACACCTGCATGGCACCTAACGGCCCGTCGCCGCCTCTACTCTCGCGTTACAACCCTGTGCTCTGCCGCCGTAGGTCCTAGCACTACATGCCAGGAGGACTCCTGTGCCAACATGGGCATCTGCATCCAGCAGTGGGAGAACTACACCTGTGACTGCTCCATGACCTCCTACACCGGCACTCAGTGCAATGACCGTAAGTCCACCTTCCCCTTCTACTCACCTCCTCCTCTTCTTCTTCTATCGCTCTTGCCATACACTTCACAAAGACTGATACAAACTGCACATATATTTTAAATGTGCGTAATGTATATATTTGCCATAATATTAAATTAGTAATTAGTATAATAATAAATGAGTAATTATGAATTGTATTAATATTAGAAATTACTAGAAATAATTAGCATGTCATAAGCTGTAATGGCATCTGTCATGACGATTATTGCATAGAGCACATG
>JBBJLR010000001.1:43364037-43392529 GCA_037577145.1 Brachypetersius gabonensis | reverse complement strand
CATATTGAGATCTGATGTATCTAATGTGTTTCTTTAAAGTGTTCCTTTAATTTTTGTGAGCAGTGTATATACACACATATATGTGAATATCTCACAATCTCAAAATACCATCCACATGAATGCCAGAACCCAAGGTCTCCTAGCAGAACATTGTCTAGAGCATCATACTGCCTTGTAGGGTCTTTCAACGGAAAAGTTAGCAGCAAAAGTTTCTCCGACCATTATCCTAAATAGGCTTGTTAAAGGCACATATGGATATTGGATATTGCATATTGGAAGGGAAAAAAATCTATGTTCATCTCCAATGATTTGCAATAGTTTCCATTAAAGGCAGTAAATGACAGACCATCGGAGGAGAGCGGTTTAAACATTTATTTTAGATTTTTTTTATACTATATTGAACTCCTTGAACTCACAATATTTGAGAGCTTTTCAGGTTTTATACCGGTCATTACCTGGCATATTTTCACTTTAGCCAGTACAAATTGGTCCATATTTCTTTAATTTTTAAGTACCATTGCCTGAAGCCCTGTAAAGAAGTTTCATGACTGGTGTGTTGTGTCTGAATTGTGTGGATCGTTAAGAAGCATTAGTGTTGCTCTAACAGAAACTGTGGACTAATCGGAAACTGCAATAAAGTTTTTGTGTCAACCCCCTTCTTTTATTTCACTTGAATAAACCATGGCTTTCAAGGCTCAGTCCACAGTATTACTATTCTTTTTTTTTTTTTTACAAGGTACATGTTTTTGCCCTTATTTTTCATCATTTAAAGTTTCTGTAAATGTGAGATATGAGCATAGTGGCTTCCTACAGAAACAGAATGCTTAAAACGTGTGGTGTAATGATTTTTATGAACAGTCGTGTCCTCCATATTACGTGTTTTTATATGAAACAGAATTGTAAATTCATACGTCTTTAAATTGTTGTTTTTTTATGCTGCAACTTACTATGAGTGACATATAAAATCAGCACTTTGAAACTAGAGTTTTGCAAAAACAGGTAAAAAAAAAACAACACAACATAATTTGCAAAGAAGTTTTTAAAGTCGTTACCAGAGCTACAGTGCACTTTATATATTTTAATTACAAACACCTTTTTGGTGTTTATACCAGTAATTACCTCAGTAGGATCAAACAATGGTGTAATTACACACTGCAGGCTTTATAAGATGCATAACAAAACTAGTTTTCACATCCACAATGTCAAACTTTCTGCTGGTGATGCCAGAGAATGTTTAGTGAGGAGAAAGGTACCTCAATAATATCTTCTGCTGGATCAGACCCTAGAGCCCAAAATGCTGTAATTTTTACATAAATACACAAAACGGTATCAAATAGTTTAACATTGGTCATATTTTTGCATGCTTTTCAACTCCAGTGATAGGACTTTCTTAAAGAGTCTTCTGAGCATTCATGATGACTGTGAGAATAAACCAGTAAAAGTATATCAGCTCACCAGTAATGCCAGCCTCTTACTGCTCATTCTTCTTCTCAAAATGAAATGACGTTCCTGTGTGAAAGACTAGAAAATGTTGCCATTCAGCTCATTTCAGCCCTATTCAGTGAGGAGTCTAGCCTTTAGCAGTCAGTTTTTTGGTGTAATGGGAGAAGCTGGAAGTGACCATGCTCCCTGTGTTAATGATAGGGAACAGAGTCTCTGTGTCCAGAAACCCTAAAAGCTGCTGCTTTTTCCTACCGATCCTCTTGCTCTTCTCCGTGACGCAAAAACTGAATTTTTTTATGCCAGCTGAGGCGAGGCCCCCTCTGCACACCGGCTGAAGCGGCTTCAAGCAGACGCTTCAGGAGTGTGTGCCACCCAGAATGGTCTACTTTGTACTTAGTGTAAAATAAAATTAAAGGAGAAGACCATGCATGTGTTAATAGGCTGGACTTGTGGAGCACGAACAATCACCCCCAGGAGTATTAGGGCTGTGCCTTCGAGTGGCTGCCACGATTGGCTTAGTTCATCAATAGTTCACATCAAAACTGAAATGCATCAGCTGTCCCGTTTCCCCAATTACTGCTCACACTCTCCATTACACCTGCTCCTCTCCTCGATTCCTCCACGCTCTTCTGTAGTAGCAGAGGAGCAGTTAGAAGGGAGGAGGAGGGAAGGAGCAGTAGCCAGTGTATGTATACTTTTATATTCGACCATTTTACCATCTTTTAAAAGATACCAATTCCTGTGATGGACTGGTGACCTGCCCAGGTTGTTTTTCTGCCTTTCGCCCTGTGACTAATGGTTATGGCTCCAGCACCCCTGTAACTGTGGTTAAGGATAAGCAGTTCAAATAATGGATGGATGGATCGATGCTCATCATGCTCGTCCAAAATCAACCAATGAGACTGCCCACAGCAAATATCAAAAAAGATAAGATTACATTAAATAAGATATGATAACCCTTTATTAACCCCAAAGATGGAACATTGGAATATATTTACAACAGCAAAGTGAACATAACAAAAAAAGAAAGCAGCAACAGCAATGGAATAAATACTATACATTATATCTAGGGCTGCACAATATATTGCAAATTTACCGTAATCGCGATATCAACATGCACAATATCCATATCGCAAAAGACTGACTGAACTGCGATAAATGGTGTTTTTCCAAAGCTTTTTGCCATATCGCTCACCCCTACACATGAAGGTGTGCTCACTCTTCCAGACCTCTTCTTAAGCAAGCCCAGTATTATTTGTATTATCCAATACCAGGTTTGACTGATCAGTGCTAATAGGTTATGTAGTGGTATTTTTCGGATCCAAGTTTCAGTTCAAACAAAGAAATAATTCATTAAGCCACGGTTCATTAAGCTCTTGTTCAAGTCTTTTTTTCTACTTTGCAATTAGTGAAAGACAAGAAGTGCCTAAATTGTTTTACATTCGTTGCTGTGTTCTGGCCTCAGGAAAAGTCATGAAAGATGTACTTGCATGGATGACTGATCATCTCAATCCATGCATACTTCATGTTTAGTGGGCCTTCCTATTGTGGATTATGTATATTGTAATGTGAGTGAGTGAGATGATGCATATTGCATGAGTATATTATTATCCCATTGGAGCCTAGCTTAATAAATACGGCCACATTTTAAAGCATACTGATATTGAATTACTGCAGTCAGGGGACGTGATCGCTGCCCTCACGTACTGGAGTGAAGAAGTCCATGAGTAAACATTTTCTTGTAAACAGCCATTTGAATATTCAATTTTCAACTAATATTAATAGCCACACAAGCTGCTACTCGTGCTAGGGTAGGATGAACTTGCCCATATTAAGAATTGTATTGTATGGCGTAGCCTAATATTGAATATTCACTCCATGATTTTAACACTACAGGGAATGTAAAGTTCTTTTTTTTATTAGTTTTAGTTTCTTCATAGCTTTGTATGATTGCTGAACCCTAAATCAATTGGGAATTGGCACATGTTGCTTTTAAAATGAGCCTCTGAATGGTAAAAATGCATTTAATAGCAATGGAGGCTGGTCACCCGCTGTTAGTTGATATTTCTGCCTAGAAACTTTGCCAAAACGGCATAATCTGCTAAAGTGATTTACATCATAGCACATGATCTAACTGCCAAGTAACATTAGGATCTTCTTCTATTTTCATTGCTCTTCTTACATGCAGCGTTATGATTTTCAGGTTATTGAGGGACATTGTTTTCGCAGTAGAACAGTGAAAACATTCTCCCACACTGACATTCCTTAGTTGAATTTCCAGCACGTCCAGCAAATTTCCAGAATCTGCTCAAAGCAAAACGTTCAAAACAAATGTACTCTTAGTAAAAGATGTGTAGTATTCTTATGTATGTACGACCAAAAATCGATTGTAACAAAAGTGAAACTATTGTATAAAACCATTTTAATAGATTATTTAAAGATTTTCCATCACAGAGGAAAGTGATTTAGCCATGCAGAGAACCATTTAACCATACATACAAGTAGTGCTTTGTGTTGTCACAGATCCATATGTAACCTTTGACTTTACTAAAGAACCCTTTAAGAACCACTGTGCTTGAGGGTGCATTGGTGTAAAATTGAACCCACTGGTTTGGTGGGTTGCATGTTGATTCAGTGTTTTTGTGGATGTGTTGCCACATGAAATCCGTGTTAAATGTAGGATAGGCATTGTAATGCGATTGGATCTGCACCAAGTCTTTGAAGTAATGCGTGTGAAGGCATTCCACAGATGCATTTGAGAAACAGTCGACATCCAAATGCCTTTTTTCCCATTTTTTTAAACACATTTACCATTTTTAAAACAAAGCTGAGCTCTCAGTTGGAAAGCTGACTGAAATGTGGTGGAGTGATTAGGATGGGGTCTAGACTTTTCAGGAATAACAAGCTGGACCTCATATCAGCAGTGAGTGTGGGACATTCTAAGTAGTAGGTCTGCACAGTGTATTGCTAGTTAATTGTTACTGTTATTTTATTGTTGCACTGATATTGCTGCAGGGTTTCTGTGGGTATTATCCATGAATGAGTGTTCATGTAATCCAATAAAGTGAAATTATTTTCACCCTAATCTTTAACCGTGCACCTAACAGTTTAGCTAGCATGGCAGTTACATTGCTACACTATAAGGCAATGCTATCTCTATATCCTGGCATTTTGCACCATCCTGCCAAATAGAGCATCAGGCTGGGTGTCTCTCGCGTTCTCTTTTCTCTGAGTTAGAGGTGATAGCTGTAGCGAAAAGGAATGTTTCAGTGCTCATGCTTCTCCAGTGATTGTCTTTTCAGGATGGCTCTCGGATGTAGACTGGGCCGGCTGAATATTTCAGCAGCTCTAATGCAGTGCTCCTTCATTACTGACCCTCCATTCCTGCTCTTTGGAGCAGTGGTTTAAAAAAAGCAATAACAAAAAGACTCTCCTCGAAACACATTGAATAAAAAATTCCAATCTGCTCTGCTGTGTGGCAGACTGAAAGATTGCATTACACCGGGACATGAAGTGCATCTGTTACAGCGAGTGGCCCTCGTGTCACGCTAAGGACAGCAATGTGTGAACAGACATGTCATGATCTGAAGCCCCAGGTGGCTGCACTTTCTTATTCGCTCCCTCACCTTTCTTAAGTTTTGTCTCCAGACCCCGTTCTGGTGTCGGCACATCAGTGTAGAGCAGCGGCCACGCTCATCAGCAGCTCGCAGGAGTCGGGAAGGCGCTGGAGTCGGGCTGTGGGGTCTGCGGGTTATTGTGCGTGTTGATGGAGCCTGCTTGGCTATCGGTGGGGTGACAGCGAGTCTATTTTCTACATGACTGCGCTTTATTTCAACCCTGCCGTGCGCTAGATCACTCTGATTGATTTTCCCTCGCCGCCATAAAGCGCCACGATTATGCACAGCACCCAAACTTTAATCAGAGCTAAGTTCCTTAATCCATTATTTCAGGTGGGTATAGAGGGCATGCAACCGTCCTGAGATAAACTCTGTTTGGTTTATTTTTTGTTGTTGTTTTTTTCCTTTTTGTGTTCTTTTTCGGTCTGGCCTTCATGGCACACAGCCTGTGGCAGCTGAAAGAGAAGCCGCTGGCCGTCTCAGGTGTAATATAAGCGCCGTCTCCCCTGCTGTTAATGCAGTGTTGATAAGAAGCGGATAATGTGTTCGCTGACCTTCACCTTGCCTTGTGTTGTGGAGAATGTGCCGGAATAAGGCTTCGGACTCCGATGAGTCTGTGCATTTCTATTTCAGAGAGCATAAATCTGGAGCCAGGCGGGAAAAAAGAAAAGAAAAAAAAAAACAGCCATGCATCACTATGGACAGGTCATTGGAACAGTGCAATGCTGCGTCTGAGTGTTTCAAGATTAGAAGGGCTAATAATTTCTGAGGGCCATGCTTTATGTTAATGTGGCAGCTCATGCTGTATATTTCTGCTGAGACGGTGCCTTTGTGGCGCTTAATTTCGCTTTAATAGAACTGTTGTGTTAGTATCTGCTGCATGGCCTAAGATTTAGACCCGCTGGAATTAACTGGCTTTATTACAGAGGACGTACTCCGATTATTTACTGTCTGCCTGTGAACATCAAGAAGGACATGCTAGAACAAAACGGCCTGAAAGTTCTGCCCAGGTTGCTTAACTTGTGAATTGTGATGGCAGGTTAAAAAAAATGTTAAAGAAGTAACTTTCAGCATCTTGTTTTTCAAGCCATTGCTTTTTTTTTTTACTTAAGTTAAATTCCTCCTTTTTAGCTTAAAATAAATGAATGTTTAATGTTAATTTTTTTTATGATAATTCATCATGAAAATACAGATACAATATTAGTTTTATTTGAAAAAAAATTTCCTATGAAGAAAAAATGGTGCTATAACATATTTATGAAGACCTTATGAGAGTCATTAACATGATCTGGGTGTTTTATGACAACAGTCATAATTTAAAGAGGTCTAGTCACACAGCAAGGCCAGTAATTTACTGGAGTGAATATATATAACAATATTCACTCCAGTAAATCAAATCATTTTATATGTAGTTAATGGATGTCAATTACTGAGCTATTTAAACATTGGTGCTTTTAATTCTTTGCCATTCAAACCTTTTCTTTGCTGTGAGGCTGAGAATTAGATGTGAGTTGCCTCTTAAAAGCCACCCCTGGGCTCCTAGTCGGATTGAAATACAAATGATAAAAATGACCACAGACTTCTGCTCAAAAATGACTAAATGACCAATCTATGCTCTGCACATAGAAGCATTCTTTCTTAGTTATTGTTGCTAGGTTGGACAAGCTTTACAGAAAGCTAGCAATTCAACCTAATGGGAGACTGCAGTGTACAATCAAACTACCAAATTATTTAATTTCAAATAATTGTATTTGTTTTGTATTTTATCTCATATTTGAATGGTTACACCAGTACTTTTTTGGAGCCTAGTGAATTTAATAGATGTTTAATTGAATAAAAGTTTAAGATAAATGAAATATCTACAAAATATCTAGAATCTGATACAACAGAAAAGCATTACTTTTCTTTAGATCATATAATCAAGCAGAGGATGGTGCTGGTAGGGTTTTATAGTGGAATCTCAAAGCATTTCTAAACAAACAGTATAGTATAAATGTGAGAAGTGTGTGTTTTGATCAAAGTTTAGTTACTCTGTGCTTTATTTGACTTAAAAATATTCTCCAAAGTGTGTCGAACTTTCAGTGGTGAATCATGTTTAGGCCAATTGCTTTAAATGTTCCTTGCAATGAATGAATTGCTGTATTTCTGGATGTGAGATGATGATGCAGATTATAGGTGCTCTACTAGATGAAGTAGAAGGAAGCAAATGAATGTTTGCTTTCTCCAAGGCTAGACCATTAGACCATTAAACTCTAATCTCCAGCCATGCTTTGCTGAGGGTTTCACCACAGCCTTGCATGAGGAAATAGCTTTCAGATTCAGTTTGCTTCACAAACACACACCTGATCCCTGCACTAGCATCCCTTAAGCTAAATATCCTCAGTTGTGTTTGCATTACATTTTGTTTTTAAGTCAACAACTTGCGCATGCACACACACACACAGACACACTCGCACACACATAGTTAGAATAGTGATGAAGCACTTTTTATTCAGAAAAACTCCCCAGTGTGTCTCAACTGGTGTTAAACTGTTATGTGTCAAAATGCAAATACGGCCTACTTACTCAATCCACTTTTCCATTTCTCCTGAAGAAGAAAAGGTGAAGTGAAAAAAAGAAGGAAAGAGACATTCAGCGCGGTTTGCGGTTTTATATGAATTTAGCTTGAAATGGTATAAAAAAGTGTCTGCCTTCTATTAATTATGTGCCTTAAATTCCTGCTCCATTATACCAACAGCCCACGTCCATTTTTCTCTGTCAAAACTCAAAAGGATTGTTATATTGGCAAGTGTGAATTATTCATGTCTCAGGTATTAATAATGCAGTAGTTAGGATTATGCATGCAGCACCTTAATGGTCATTAAATCATGTAGTTTATCTTAGAATCTAAGAGCCGTTTGTGCTCTGAAGTGCAAATAAAAGGCACACCTACTGGCTCTGCACCAGTAAGATCAACAAAACTCTTTTAAGATTAAGACTTACTGCTTATGATTCTATCGCACTTTGCCATTGTTGTAATGTAGAGTAACCAGGAGAATGTAATGTAAGATCATGTGATAAACGAACTTGTGTAGTGTCTGTAATATGCAAATCTCTCTGCTTAGCGTTAATAGTTCTTAGTGCAACTAGCTTAGTAAGACATAGAGACATCCTTAATTGGCCCAGCTATCTGCATCATCCATGTACACACACACACACGCATACGCACACACATGCACGCGCACACACACACACACACACGCACACAAACTCTGAGCCACTTTTTAGAAAAAGCCATAATATAAAGGTCACTCACTCAGAGACCGTTTCATTAGCTAGTGAACCAATTTTGGCTGTTTAATTTAAATAAATGGAAAACTCATTATAAGAGCACCCTGGGTTTGTTCCTTTAACGCTGTTGTATTCTAATTCATATGCAAATAAGCCATCAGGAAATGCATTTAACAGGCCTAAATGCAGAATGTAGCAGCACCACTTTCCATCAGAACATTCTCTTTTTTTTTTATTTCCAATTGTAACAGGCGAAGAAAAATAATAATGTAAAACTGTAAATGGCTCTGAAGTTCAATTTGTATAGGGCTTTATCTGCTCTTTGCAGATTTTCTTCGCTGTATAATGACACTGTTTTAGCAGGCCAGGGGTGTGCGAGACAACAGCAGAAGTAAGGAGCTTCTGTGGGTTGAATAGTTCACGGATGGTTGAGTACTACTTAACACGAGGAGTCACCCCATCTGCTACCAAGGCTGTTCTGTCCTTTTATGTATTTTATTTATATATTTATTTCTTTGCTTATTTATTTATATTGGTCTTTATTGTGTCTCACTAGTGGTGTATGGGAACATATTTGGGAGGCAGCTATGAAGGAACAGTGTGCACACACAAAGGACAAAAAAATATATACTTTTGTGTAACATACCATGCACATTTTGGCAAACCCCTAAAAAAAACCCAACCCTGTTTCTTCTTTTATAGTCTCCAACTTTTGACGTTTTATTATTTATTAAAATGTGTACAATAAACAAAACAAAATGAAATTCTTATGATAATGTGCATATCCACTTATAGTACTTAGAAACTATGTGCCACAGGCAGGTAACGGTAACTAAAGGCTGTAGACTGAGGCAAGATAAATTGGTGAGGGAGATGAAAATGATGGTACACATTCATTGGTTTGACTATAGTTTTGAGTGATAAACGACATTCACATGAAGAAGCTGGGCGTCTTCTCAGTCACTTGGACAGCCCTGATATCTGATTGGCCACCCTGTGTTATCCTAAAATTTCATTGGCTGTCACTGGCAATTTGACTGACATCTCAACCTCCTCTTGAAAGAAGCGTTTATTTTGACATCCAGCTTTTTTTCAAACTGAGGAGAAAATAGCTGTGTCTCAAACCACAAACTTCAATACTTTTGCAGTATTGTGCGGTATTGGCTAATATTTCCACAGCTCCAAGTCCTATGAGTGACTGACACAACTATGGCCAGCCTGCAGCAAAAGCAGCTTTTTAAAGTAATTCTTCAGGTTAACAACAGGTTTAGATTTCCAGAAACACTTTGACTAAAGTTTGACGACAGTTTGACAGGTACATAGTGACACACCAGCATAGAGTGCTCCACTGAACACCACAGAAATCATTCCTTTCCATTAGATGGTAAAGCTCCTCCCCGTCACAGACTCACACAATAATCTGTGCAATAACCTGCTGCTACTCCGTTTTCTTATTGTGTGCAAAATCATTATAATTATGATATTATTATTATTTGGTGAAATAATTTAGTTTAGTATGTGATATAGTTTCATGTACAATATCACTACTAATGTTATTATTATGTGCAGTAACTGACAGGGTGTGAAAAACAACTCCAAACCATCATTTGTGTTAATCAGTACATAACTTCAGCACTAATTTTATTTATTTATCTATAGTATTTATATCCACCTCCCCTATTGACCGCAGCAGTTTGTGCATAGCATAATGTATTTAGTACATAATATTTTCCATGCAGGTGACTCTTTCGTCCAGGGTCAGGGTTCGAAATTGCAACCATTTTGGTCGCATATGCTCCCGAAATTTCATCTATGCGACCTTAAAATATATTTAGGAGCGTCGGTGCGAGAGCATGTAATTGTTGTCGTGCGACCTTTTTTTTAATTTCTCTAAAAAATGTTAACGGTATATGTGTGTTCTGTTTGCTGAATGCTGATATGGTGACCGTTCTGCCGTTGAGATTTTAGATTGGTTAATTATAGCTATCAATCACTTAGTCAGGTGACGGCGCTAACTACAGCGCGGAAATGTAAATATAAACAGATGAAGAAGAGGGAAAATGAAAAGAACACTGACAGATTTCTTTTGCAAACCACCTAAAAATACAAATAATGGCGCTGGTGATAGTGATGGTGTCACGTGGTGAATGTTGATTCACCAGCCGAAAAGAAGGCGCACTTTAAGCGCGAGAGCTTGGTCAAACACGGTGAGA
Source organism: Brachypetersius gabonensis (assembly GCA_037577145.1). Lineage (NCBI taxonomy): Eukaryota > Metazoa > Chordata > Actinopteri > Characiformes > Alestidae > Brachypetersius > Brachypetersius gabonensis. The sequence goes on along the minus strand of JBBJLR010000001.1, from coordinate 43,381,986 downwards.
GTGCCAAACACAAGAAGCCAGAAGACCGAATTTCAAATCCTGGCCACAGCATGTAAAGCTAAATTTTTGCTGGTGCTCTTAAATTTTTGAAGTTGGGAGCACCAGTGCTACCAAGTAAAAAAGTTCATTTCGAGCCCTGAGGGTGCATTTTTTCTTATTCTGATTTGTCTCCACAACAGACAGTTAATCAGATAATAGATACTGATTGACAGTTTAGTCAATCATTATGTTTGCATCTGTGCTGGGAATACACACCACACATACACAGTGCAGTATAGGAGTATTTGGCTAATATAGAGTCACTTGTGCAGCTGTCAGTACTCAGAAAGCAAACATTTGTCAGTTTGCAATCATTTAGCTCAGATTTTGTTATTGTCTATCTGTTATTATCAATCGGTTAACTTTCCTCTACTCACTGTAGAGCAGGCTGACCGTGATCTAACTAGTTGATTTTAATGAACAGATATGATAATGAAGATTTGTAACTAAAACTGAGTTTGGACTAAAATGTGAGTAATCGGATGCTTACATGCAAATATAGACTTATTTTTTTACCCAGGATCAATTGAAATGGTGATAAAACGAAAGGAAGAGATACACTAAATGTAAAAAAGTATTGGGACACCTGATATTCCCTTTAATTACAGTACATTAAATTACATAGATTTCAATATGAAGTCGGTCCCCTTTTGGAGCTATAACAGCTTCCACTCTTGTTGAAAAGCTTTACACAACTGTAATTCTGGATTCTGGAGTGTTTCTGTGGGGATTTTTGCCCTTTCTGTTCATCCCAAAGGTGTTGGATGGGGTTGAGGTTAGGGTTTTGTGTAGGCCTTTCAAATTTTTCCATGCTAAACTCATCCAACCACGTCTTCATCCAACTTACTTTGTGCACTGAGTCACCATCATTCTGAAATAGAAAAGATTCTTCCCCAAATAGTGTCCACAAAGCTGGAAGCATGGTGTTCTCCAAAATGTCTTGGTATGCTGAAGCATTAAGATTGCCCTTCACTTGAAGGGGCCTAGCCCAAATCCTGAAAACCAGGTCTGTACCGATACTTTTGTCTATGGTATGTCAGACTTCCTTTCAAAGAAGAACAAACAGACAGAGTAGGTGTAAACAGACCCCAGCCCTTCCATCTCCACTGGACCCCAAAGCTGCTCCCTTCCTGAGGCTATTCAGGCAGTGTAGTCAGACATCACATGGATCCAGTCTATCTTCCTAGGTCAGAGGATCTAGTCTCTAAAGTGTGTGTTAGACTTGTAGTCAAGACCGCCTAAATCAAGACCAAGACACCACCAAGACCAGAGGGTATCGAGACCAAGACAAGACCAAGACCAAGACAGACTGAGTCAAGACCAAGACAAAGTCGAGACGAGACCAAGACCGAAAAAAAAGAGTCCCTTAACTTCAACCTCAACCTGTGTTCTGTTGAGGACTGACATGACGAGCACTGACTGGTCCCAAAGTCATCTGACAAAACAGCTAACACCTCCAACAACTGTCTAAAGAATGTGAAATATGTAACTGATTTCAATTATACTTCATTTGTAGATGAAACTGTACCATCAAATTGAAGATACACAATTATAAACTTGAAATTTTATCATGTCCCATTATAGTAGTACTAGCCAAATTACACTGTATGATATCAACTTCCCTGAATTGGATTAAGCCTGTTAAGTCAATACAAAGTGATATACAGATGTTATTTAAAAGTCAATGGTCAAATTTGTTTGAGGGACGAGAGCATCACTATTAATACGCATATTTTCAGAGAGGAGGAAGTGAGAAAAACAGTTCATATTTTAAAATAGTGGTTGATTGCACTTCAGTTATAATGAACCGTTTGCAGTATATCGTGTCACATATAACCCTCCTGAATAATATCTAGCCAGTTTGAGGTAGAAACAGTATTTCAGCCACAAGTTTTAAGCCGCAGTCAATTTCTGGCAAATGATCACTTTTAGGCACATCACCAGTGTTAGCCTAGCAATGTTATAGAGACACTCTTGAAATATAAATATAAATATAAACATAAATATGCCCATTAAAGTCGAGAACAAACCATACCATACCAGCCCTTAAAGTGCTCACTGAAACGGTTTCGATATATTTCTGCTCGATATATTTCTGATAATGTTTAAGTAGCCGATAGCCACTGTTAGAGCTAGCTACCTGTATTTAGCATGTAGTTACACTTTTCACCAAAAGTTAAGTCTGCTGAGTAGCTTGCAACAAAAATCTGTCCCTAAATAATTTATACCACCTGTGTGAAAAGAACACATGATAAATAACAATAATACATAGACATGATCTGGTCATCTGAGGTTGGAAAGGTAGCTAAAAGAGTTTGAAGATGGGTAGATAGCTACTGGCTAGCTTACCTTTCAGGGTGTTTATGCTCCAGGTGTCTCGTGAAGGTTGAGGTAGTCCTGGCTGTCTCGGTCAAGGAGACAGCACAAAATCTGCATTTTGCCGAATGCTTCTTTTTTAAACGTGTGTTGCAAAAAAACTTTTTGTGTTCTGCGAATGCAACTTTTATGACAGAAGAATTCGCTGACATTCTTTCTGTACTTTACTGACTAGCCTACTTCTGCTGACAACACTGGAACTGACTGACTAGACTTACTGCACACTGTGATGCTGGATTTAACGTTTAACTAGCGCTACACTTGCATATTTTGATTGGATGAGCGCCAGTGTCTGAATCACGACAAAATACATGAATGTCATTGATTGGTTGCATCTGAAGGGCGCGAAAAGCAAAATAATAATGTTGCATTATCAAATGTTACGTTGTGTTATGGATACTGACAACGGCTCCAAATCCAAATCTCCCGACCACTATGTCGATCCGAGACAGCGAGACCAAGACATGACCAAGACAAAAGACAGTTGAGACCAAGACAAGACCAAGACAAAAGACAGTCGAGACCAAGACAAGACCAAGACTGTCCAGAAAACACAAAGAAAGCGTGTCTAGGGATGGTGAAATACCGCTGTACTTAGAGGCAGGAGGTTTGAAAGTAGCCAGTCCGAGAGAGCTATTTATTTCTCCTTGCTGCTGATTGGCTGGTGCTCTTTGATGCATCCCTCGCTGTACTCAGAGGTGGGAGGTTTAAAAGTCGCCAGTCTGAGATATTTCTCCTTACTGCTGATTTGCTCCTCTACTCTGATGCTGCAGTCCAGAATTTCCCCCATGGAGCGTCTCCAGTGTTCTCTTATTTTTCTATTTTTCTTCAAGCCTATTCAAGCAATAAAATCATTTATTGCTGTATTTACCTGCAAATACCAAAGAAAACGACAGCACATTCCAAAGAAAACACATGTGCATGAATTACAGAACAGTCTTTATAAGGGTAATATTGGTATTCTATCACTGCAGGAGTTCAGTGTAAACTGTACAGTATGGATAAGGGTTGCCTTTACATTTTCTTAATGAATTTAATGAATATAAAATGAAACGAAAGAGTTTGGGGAGCATATTTTGGGGCATATTTAGGGTTTACGCTATTAAAATAGGCTTTTTTTTTTTACATCACAAGAACGCACGTTTTCACTATACATGTGTGCTCTTGAACTGTATTTACTTGCTGACTTCAGCCATCCCAGCCACAGATTTCTGTCTCCTGCTTGACAGTACAGGAGCATCTGGACCCAGACCAACAGGTTCAAAGATGGCTCCCCACAGTAATAAGGCTACTGAACTACTGACGTTAACATCTGCTCACACTTCATAATGCTTGGGACCTTAAGACAGCACTGTACATCCATTAGCTATATACATCTATACCATATATGTGTGTGTGTACATTTTTTTATATATGGGTTTTTATACATTAATTTTATATATGGGTTTATTATAGAAGATAACAGTTTCCTGTTTCAGACTTTTCTACCACCCAACACTTTCCCTGTTTTCCACTGTTATTTTTCACTCTTATCTCTTAGTGCCCTCCTTAGTTGTCTTGGGGTCCAGCCTTCCAGCTTAAAGCAGAAGCTTCTCTTAACTGCAGGCCAAGTTCTTAGAGTTTTCTTTCTCCTGACAGTAATACATTCCCTTCTTTTATGTCCGACAAAAGGCAAGATCTAATTTCTGTATCTACTGTAATTTGACGGATTTATACCAGTGATGCAACTCCAACATCTTTCCGAATCAAAATGTATTGGTCACATACACAACTGTAATTAATACAACATGAAGTGAAATGCCTTTTATGACTGCCCAGTGACAAAGACAAAATTTGCGTGACATTATTAAAAAAAATAAAAATAGAATACAGAAATAAAAATGTAAATATAAACAGCAAAAACTGTACGTGTTATAAAGTGCAGATGTGCGCAGTTGTTGGGGCAATGCAATGCTGTGCAATATTGAGGTAGTTGCAGTGGAGAGGCTAACAATGAAATACATATTTATAAATAAATTCAGGAAAGGCTGCGCATATTGACAGGAGTGTTGGGTGTGTGGAGGATTTGCAGAGAAATCCAGGGTCTGTATTTGTGTCTACGTATGAATAAACAGTCCTAGTATTTAACTATCTGTGCATGAATAAATAGTCCTAGTATTTAACTTTCTGTGTATGAATAAATAGTCCTAGGTGTTGTTCTGCTCCAGGGCCTGATTGGCCTGCAGGAAGAAGCTCCTCCTCATTTCCTCTCCTTTAGACTTTGGGGAGTAGAAGTGCTTCCCTGACCACAGAGGAGAGAGGAGTTCTTTTTTAGGATAGTTGAGATCCTTGATTATCTTCTTGGCCTTTGTCCAGCATCACTTACTGTAGATAGACTGCTGGTCAAGGATGGTGCTCCCAACTGATTGTAGCTCCCTCTGAAAATCCAGTCTCTACCGCTTGGTGCTGTAGAGAAGAGCTTGCACGAGGATGGAGTGTATGAAAATATGTTGTCAATATATTACAAATTATGAATGAAATATAGTGCAGTATATTTTCAGTGTAGTACATTTTTGTTTAGTGCAATCCAAAATTTCTAGAGATATGGGACAACCAATGTGTTCGTTTGACGTATAGAGGGATTCAGAAGGGACATTCACGCTCACAGCTCTATGTGAACATGCGCCTCCTCTCTCAATCTTAGAATCAATTGAATTGCTTTGAGCAATTTCACAACACAACAAGCAGAGGGTGAGATGGCCACGGCTGAGTGGCTGAATTGATTGTGTAACACCGGCAGGTGGAGAGTGCCTGCGTTTGGTAGCCCTGTTCTTGGAACAGTGGAGAAAAACTAGCTTGTTATTTGGTCACTGTAACAAAGTCTAGTTGGGTATTCACCCCATGTTATAAAGCACAATATAGTGTTTGTCCTACTTTTCCACCAGATTCAGTTCATCAGATGATTTAAAACCTTTTTCTGAATGAGACTAAACAAGGCCAGTCACTGTTGTTTATCTTATTCAGCTACTGATTTTATTTTGTTTATTGACTGAGATATTATTTTCATGCTCAAACACTAAAAAAAGATTTGAATGAAGAATAACAGACCATATTCAACAAACCTATTCATAATTCTAAAAACAGTGAACTATGAAGCCATTGAAAAATCCTAATATACTTTAAAATCACATCTGTGTTGCTAAAAATGTATGCACATGTCAAGTTTGGGTCCTAAAATAAAATGTGAATTTCGAATATACTTCGGCACCAAGAAACCTGACAGCTAATCACTGGCGGTTCATTGAGATGGTAAAATTTAATTGATGCTGTTGTTGTTGTTGTTAATTTTAATTGAGTAATTGGATTTAATGGAGTAATAATGAGAGCGCTATCGGACTCTGCATCTCCAAAAGTGCTTCACTCAACACCGAGAGCAGATTAGCAGATACCCAGTGCCTGATCTTACAAACACAACAAGATTAACCTGCTATCATCACCGGGCTTACTTTTAAAGATTGGATGGATTTTGCCCTTTGGTTTCTGCTCAGCAGCCCTTGCTCCTCGATGAACAGGAAGGCATGGATGGACGGTTTGATGTGCTGTTATTGACCGCTGCTCATGGTTTGTCAGATAGCTGCAATAGGATAGCTCCCACAGAGATTCATCGCACTTTGACCAAGCACTTTGGCTAATTTCTGAGCCAATATCTTCTCACTCCTGACAAAGTGATCAGGGCTTAGAGCCAGTGCAGCATAAATTATCTCACCAGGTAAAAAAAGCTCTCTTATGGAAATATTTGGGAGCTTGTTTCTTTAGAAATGGTTAATGCTGACTATAAAGGCATTGATGCAAGAAAGTAGCAGTCTGGTGATCTTGTGAAGCTTCTGAATGAAGATAGGATTCCTAACCAGATACATTTTTGGTGTACATCCAAATATATTTTTAGCATGACCCTTCCATGTTAGTACTCAAAACAGATTTTTTTCATACACTCTTGCTTGATTTCAAAACATGATGTGAGAAACCATTTCAGAGAAGTGCTAACTTGGCTAGTTTGTACCTCTCCATTTGGGCATTTTGTGATCATAACAACCTCTGACAAACACAACTATTACCTTTCAAACCTACTTTTATTATGGCCCTTAGAACATATTTCATATATTGACCATTCATGAATGCCGGCAGCACCTCTCTTTAAAACCTACTGACTTACTTGTAAAAGATCATTTAATTGGAAATGGATGGTTTTTCCAGAATGGTCATTTATTTCAAATTAATGTCATTTTATTTTTCATGTTAGATGAACACATTTTAGTGTTATGGAAATTTAGCTTCTCTGCTCTACACCCTTTAACGTTTTAATTATACCTGTCCCTTTTTTTTTGGAATAATTTGGGCGTAGGACTGCTGTCATCTTTGGGGTAGAATTGAGTGGTTTCTGCCTGCATGCAGCCGAGGAAAGTGAATGAGTGGAGGTGGAGGTGACTCTGCTCAAGGTTGGCCTAGAGGCTAGTCTAGCCTTACTGCAGAGGAAACTTCACTTTGATGAGAAAGTCCCAAGGGAGGCAGAGAGAGAGAGAGAGAGAAAATCAGCTAGAGAAGGACAGTAGAGAGGATATGTAATCGCTACACTTAGTTTCACGCAGTAATGCCGAATACTGATAAAGCCAGGAATCAAATAGTATTGAAAGTGATCTCAACAAGCAGTGCTATGCAAAAGTACCGCCAGTTTCTTCAAATTTTGTTTATAAAGAGACTTTCTGACCAGTTTCAGAGGAATGTTTTTGTTTGTTAAACCACACAGTGACCAATGTATAAATCATTCAAGCAGAACTAAGCACATATAACTTAAGTCCTGAACCAGTGAAGAAACAGGAGCAGATGATTCCAGATGATCAGGCGGTGATCAGCATACTGGTGGTGCTGAATGCTGAGTGGTTTATCTAGGCACCTTGTATCTGGGCACTTTGCAGCCTGTCACAGTAAAACACTTGTTCCCTTTTACTGTTTATTCTACACAGTATGCCAAAGATAAAACAGACTGATATGCATAAAATGGTATATTTGCACCAACATGGTGATTCAAAGGAAAATATGAAAAAGGTAGCCTAAGATTTTTGTCATGTGGCAAAAAGACATTTTTTTATAGTAGGACTATAGTATACTATTTCCTGAGGTTTCCATACACCAGCCAAGTCTGAATTTAAAAAGATTGTTGAATGAGTACAAAATCAACGACTCAGTATACAATAATCAAACAAAATAAGATAATGGCATAACGTGGTGCAGTCCTATTATCTTCTGGTTACTATGCAGTTTATTGTTGTAGTTTACAGGCAGTTTACAGTTTATGGCTTATGTCTGTGTCCGGGAGTTAGGTTTGCACCAGGACTGATCCGGTCCTTAGGAAGAGCGGTTCATTAACACAGGTTTTCATACAGGAGAGGTTTATGCCCTCAAACAGAAATTAACTGTGGCTATTGAAAGTAGTAAATGTTTTTAGTGCTGAATTCTGCAAATGAGTAGCTGTTCTCATTTGGGGATATTTGTAGCCAACGCGGATGACACAAGACGTAATTTCTTTCTAAATCTCACCATTAATATTTGCAGAACACTGAGTAACATAACAAATACAGCCATTAAGACAGTGGTGGAAGTACCAGGGGTTACTTAATGGGAAGTCCAGTCCTCTTTTTTTCTGACCCGTGGTCAGTTATCTGGACAGCTTGGGCTTGAAAACAGCTCTCACAATGGGCCTCTTGGGCAAAGCGAGTGTGGAAAAGGGCTCAAATGTGAAAGCACCTTAAATCTGTCATATTTATGATACATTCAGTTGTTGTGTGTTCTAGAAGTGCTGATGGTACCCATGGTGTACTCAGGGCTGTGTATCGTGACGTAATTAATCTTTTTAACAATAACATGCTGCCATGCTGACTGCCTCTATCTCTCCTCTGAGCACTTGAAAAAGCACTCAACACAATAGTTCACCTCTTTTAGAGCACGTTTGCTTACTTCAGCTCTACTGCGCAGGGAGGTTTTTGCTGTTCTTAAGCATCTGAGTCATATTATTAGCTAATTACAAGCCCTTTTTGGAGCTAAGTCACGTGCTGGAGCTGAACAACAGGTGCTGCATTAGCACTGCTTTCTGTATATCTCTGTTAAGACACTACCAACAGAGATGGTAGCCTAGTGGTTAAGGCATTCACCCTGCGATCAGGAAGCAGTGAGTTCGATTCCCAAGACTGCTAAGCACCTCTGAGGTACCGCTGCTTCACTTGGTGAATAGGTTAAATACAGAGGAAGAAGTTTGTACTGTTCACACTGAGTGCTGTGGTGTGTTCAGGTATGACAGAATGGTCACTTTCTTTCACTTTCACTATATGGACAAAAGCTTTGGGACGTCTGACCATTATACCAACATGGACTTTAATGACATTTCATTTAAATACATAGATATTAATAAGGGGTTTGTCCCTCCTTTGCAGCTGTAACAGCTTCCACTCTTCTTGGAAGGCTTTCCACAAGATTTTGGAGTGTCTGTGATTTGTGTCCATTCATTCTGTAGAGCATTTATGATGGACGAGAAGGCCTGGCACACAATCTCCGTTCCAGTTCATCCCAAAGTTGTCGAATGGGGTTGAAGTCAGGGCTCTGTCTTTGTGCACTAGGGCACAGTCATGCTGGAATAGAAAAGATTCTTCCACAAACTGTGTCCACAAAGTTGGAAGCATTAAGACTGATCTTCACTAAAAGTAATGGACCTAGTCCAAACCCTGAAAAAGAGGTGTGTCGCAATACTTCATCATCAGTCTTCATCTTCTTCTTCTATCTTCTCCTTTTGTCCATATAGTGTATATGTGCACTTTCTTCCAATATACAGTTCGTTCTAGTTTAAATTTGCAAAGTAATAATTTTTTTTAAAAGCATGTAGATAATGTAAATGTAGAGAATTGCATTTTAATTTGCGGCAAAAAAAAATGTAGAGAACGTTAGGTATGATGTTCTTATCGTAGATTACATGAATTGCAGGCCGCATTCCGCGTATAATATTAATACAGACTGGCGTAATGGACGTAAAATAATTCATAAAGGTGGGAGGCTGTGTTTTCCAAAGCAGCCTCCGCTGGGAGACAGCGAATGTGTCTGCGTGTGCAGCACGCTCCGTTGCATACACACACATTGCTCAGCAACTTCCAGCATCTGCAAGTGTTGAGAATGTGCACAGATAATATGCAAGATTTATGCTTTTACAGTAGAGCTGTTCGTGGTTTGACCAAAAGCATAAAAGATTAAAAAAAAAAAAGGTTTTCCATCATTGTTTTCTTTTTGTTCATGTTTGTTTCTTTTATTGCTTTTTTGTGTCTTACTCATGTGGCCTCCTTTTCATCTTTGCCCACTTTTCCCGTCGCTAATGGCTTGTTTGCATTTTAATTTCTGGCTCTGTGAAGGACGGCTCCGGGAGAAGGTGAAGTGCGGCTCGGAGGCTGTGTTTTCTGAAGCTGCCTCCGCAGGGAGACGGGGAAAGTGTCTGTGTATGCAGTACGCTTCATTTCATCACATACATCACACGCGTTGCTCAGCAGTTCTAGCGTTCACGAGTGTTCAGTATGTGCCTAGATGATCTACAAGATTCGAATGCAACATTTATGATTTACTGTGGGAGCAATTCATAATTGACCAAAGGTATAAAAGATTCAGAAACAGCTTTATAAACATACTTCTTTTTGAAGCTCCCGTTGCTGCCAGACCTTCTGCAACTCCACCACAGGCAGCAGGAGGATTTTACACATTGCGTATTGTTACTTAGCAAATTAGATTATTACGGGTGTATAAATTGCATCACTGGATCTGAAGATGAGGGTTAATTTTGGAATGTTTGAGCTGCTTCCTAATTAATCCTGTTGAAGGAGCTTCTCTTTGCTGGCCAAAAAATCATCTATTTTCAAATATTCAGAGATGCCACCGATACGATACCAGGTAGCAGAGTCTAGCCAATATCAGCTGCATGGGATTTTGCAGGGGAAAAATATGAATTTGATCCAGTCCTTTAACAAATGAAGCCTGAAAGAACACACAATCACACTTTCTGATGTCACTCCCCATTTCACACTGCAAAAAAATTAAGCTGCAAAAATAGCTTGTTTAGAATTCACTGGTTTTGTGATCTCACACAAACGCATTCATTTATCTCCTCTTCCTCAGCCTACAGCAGTGCATACCTGTTCATGCTAAAGTTAGAAAGGGTTTCAACCTGAGCTGCTTTTTAAACGAGGGTAGCCAATCAGAACAGAGGTCATTTACAAATATATGTCTTCAAGGTTGGTAAAAGATCATGTAAAAATGATACAGGACTGGTTTTGCTACTTTTAAAAACAACATTAAAAGACAATAAATGTAATATATGAACCCTTTAAGTTAAGTAGAAATTAAAAATAGATCATTTTAAAACCTTTTTTAAAGAAAATATTGAATCAGTATAAGAATTATATTCAGTATCGATATCGTAATAAAATGTGATCTTGTTCCAGCCCCGTGTTCCCTAGATAAATATAGAAATAGTTCCTTGACTCATTTGAGAAATATTAAGGTGAAATTTGAGAAAGAGATTGGTGATTTGAAACCGCGTATCTGATGGTTGACAGGAATGAAGAGCCCAACTTTAAATCTGGAAATTGATTTCTCCAGCACAGCGAGGAGAGGATCCCAGCAGGCCTCAGCTGGAGCCGTTAATGTTGCCATCATTAATCCTGTATGGCACAGGGCACTGTTGTTTGACCCCTGCTAAACTGAGGGGTATATCAGCGTGTCCTTGAGAGTGCAGGGAGACGGCGCTGACAGACAGAGTGAGCGGACTGGTCATCGCAGTGATTGGCTTTAATCTGAGCTCCAGTGCTCCACTCTTCACTCTGATTTTATGGGTCAGTGGGCTTCTGCTGCACCCGTGCCAAAAGCCCTCCCTGCCTGCGCACGAGACAGAGTCCAGTCTCAGGACACACATCCACACTTGTTTTTATACATTCATATCAGGGAGTGAAGTCGGGTGTGTGTGTGTATATACATATTATAATTATTACTATTACCTTTAAATAAATAGCTGATTATTACATGCCATGTGTGCATGTATGTGTATACAGTCTAGCCTGAAATTCTTCATAGCCTTGGCAAATTTTGACTTAGTTACTTTTATTCAACCAGCAAGTTTCTTCTTGATTGGAAATGACACAGGCGTCTCCCAGAAGAGACGATGTACAATATTCGTACCCTCCTCAATAATCGGTAGAAAAGACTTTATTGGCTATTACAGCAATCAAACACTTTCGATAATTGCTAACGAGCTTTTTGCATGTCTCCACTTGCATTTTCCCGTAGACTGTGACCGTTTGCAAAAGGTATATAATAATGTTGGACATCCCACTTTTTGTTCATATGTAAATAAAAACTGAGAAATATTTTTGTCCAGTCATTTCCAATCAAGAAGAAACTTGCTTGTTGAAGAAAAGGATCGAAGTCAAAATTTGCCATGGCTATGAAGAATTTCAGGCTATATATATATATATATGTGTGTATAGATGAACACTTCAGGAGAAAACCTTGTATCCTTGTATTTGTATTTAATTTTCATGATGAGTGGACCAACAGAAAAAAATCATCTTTTTACAGTGAATTCTTTTTGTACAAGATTTTGTTCTGACTCAAAGAAAACCTAACCTAACCTTAACCTCCTCAGTGAAAAGAAACTTAGCTATGGATTTAAAATAAATAAATAAATGAAACGCATTTTACAAAGTCGGGAACATTTCGTTCATCTTGATGTTACAGATAAATCCTGGTTTTCTTTCTTTTTTATATAAAGGACACATTTGTCCTTCATATATACGAAAACCAACACACATGCACACACACACACACCCCTTCTGTTACTCTCTTTCATTCTACTAAGACATGCAGTTTCTCTTCTCTGGCCTGTGGCCCTCGTTGCAGTCTGGCTGGAGAGGCAGCTGAAATCTCTCGTGTCTGAGGGAAAACTGTCTGTGCGCTATTGCCCATCATTGACAGAAATACAGAGCTGTTGCCAGTTGTTTGGTAGGTTTGAATGTCAGTACAATGTATGTTTATAACCCCCCCCCTCCACACACACATACATGTGCCCTTAAAAAAGTTGCCACACATGCAGGCACAAAATGCCTGGGGTTATCACTTAATCTCATGGCTGCTCTACTGGACACATTTTCGCCACAGTTAATCTGGCCTCTCTTTGTTTGTGGCCACCACATGCTGCTGCTCCGAAGGAAAGAGATCTAACAGGGAGCAGAAACTCTATTTACACAGTCCTCCTGCAGAGACTCACCAAAGACCAGGGCATAGCTGTATAGACAGGGACCATCAACAAAAATGTATTTTAAATGGAAACCATGACCAAAGGCACTGCATTTTAGTCCCAGACATAGAGGTGCAGAGGGAGTTTTTGGCAGAAATCTGCAAAATGGGTGATAAACAGACTCATTATAGATGCTATCAATGGTTCTTTGTCCTGTGCATTTAGATTAAAGCGCGGGGAGCTAAGCTGAAGCCCGATTAATTTTCACTAAAAGTGAATGATTACTCATTTACCTGTTTGTCCCTCTGTGTCCAAGTATAAATATTTTATGAGCAGCAAAGTTGCGTGTTCTAATGAATGTAATCAGAGTCTTATGAGTTCCTATTACACTCGGTAGAGACGGTGCTGAAAAATGGACTGCAATTTATAGAGACCGAATCTGGGGATAACGTATTGTATTTTCTCTTATCATGTGAACATGAGCTTCAATTAAGCAGATCGCACGCTTTTCTGTTGTTCCCAGCCTCCATAATGAATCATTGTCAACCACATGGTGAGAAGAAAAAAATAATACGCGAAAACCTGGGGTGCTATTATATGCCTTTGGTGTGACAATTCAAATTGTACATATTATTAGTGGGATTATTACAAATTATACCACAATGATTTTGCTGCCACAGACTATGGAAAATATTACATGTCATATCACGCTTCACTTAATACGTTAAAAATGGAGGTGCTAGAGCCTGGGCTGGGTGGGATTTTTAAAATGGGGTCGTAAGGGAAAAAAAAGCCCAGGCTATCTCATCTAATTGAGAGTAAAGGTTTAGGGTAGGCCTTTTAAATGAAGCATGCAGCAGTCCTCCCAGCAGCTCATCCCGCAAAACAGTTTGGGTGTAACGGAGCTGCTCCACTCTGTCAAAACACCGGCCTATTTTGTCAAGTTTTATATTCGAACCTAGTGGTCTGTGAATACGGAGATGCTGCTTTTCGCCAAAGTCTAAATTTAAACAAATGTTCTCCTCTCCTCCTCTATTACCCCAAATCCACTCACTTACTGGGTCTGCATGCATATCCGTCTTGACTTTGGGTGCTTGCACTTTCTTTCGCCAATGTGTGTTTTGTGTGTGTGCCATGTGTATATGGAGAGGTTGTGAATGTGCACAGAAATATGTAGAACATTGAAGGATGTATTCACTCAGCTAAGAGATGTTTGAAGTCCTGACTTCTTAATTTCAGTACTGGAGAAGCTCAAAGCTTTGGGTGAATATTGTTCACTGGTGTTCAGCAATGTTAGCCTCATAGCTCCAATCTGGATTCCAAACATCTCTTCCCTGATACAATTCCAACCATTTCTTTAACAGGGAATTAGTTTTGCTCCGGTAACGGCCTCTACACTAGATGTTGAAACATTGCAGTAAGGATTTGATTGCATTCACCCACAAGAACATTAGTGAGGCCCAGGTACTATTGCCGGATGGTTAATTATGGATCATAACCACCACTCAGATGCACCCCAGAGATATTGATTGGAGCTCCATCACTCCAGAGAATGCAGTTCCAGTTCTCCACAGCACGATGCTGTGGCATGGTGGACTTTGGCTCACAGTTCTATTGACAGTGCTTTCCAAGGGAGATTATATATGTGCATGACTGAACAACTGTGTCAACAATGAGGGCACCTTAAAGTGACTGAATTCTCAAATTAGAAAGGCTGTCTGAATACTTTTGGATTTGCAGTGTGCATATGAAAGGAAGGGTTGTGCATATTTTTGTATGTGTGGGTGTGTGCATGCCTACTCGTGCATTTGCAACTGTCATGTCCTCAGTTTTCATTATACATTTGCTTACACAGCTGTTCGCAGGTGGAGATGTCTCTTGAATATAATAACTCCAATGATATTATTGCACTACCACATGTTCTTTACAAATTCTGCTGCAGACTTTGTGTCCATGTCGTCTGTAATGCTGGTAAAACACAGTTCATAAATACTTCAAAAACATTTTTACAAGCCTTCTTTGTCAAAACTATCATAAGGTGGGCTTGTTTAACCCATCTGCTAAAACATACTTAACACTTGGTGCTATTTATGTGTCTCTGGTCATAAAGATTTAATAAGTGGGGGTGATCAGACATGGAGACACAGGCAAGTGTCTGAACCATGTGTTGGTTCAATACAATGATATCAGTCTTATCTGACGCAAAGGGACACTAACCAGTGTGTTAGTGTGATAGGATGATGATGGCCGTCTATGCTATAGGTCGACACCATGGTGAGATGGCTGTGCCCTAAGAGAGATGTATGTGTGGGCCGGATGGTCGCGTAGCCTGACTATGATAAATATTTGAAGCATGGGCCTTAATAGGAACTGCTGGTGTCTGCATCTCACTCCGGTGCATTATTACCCTATGTTTTATTTAAGCAGGCTTATTTGTAGCGCTCCCGCCTGCTTTTACAATAGAACCCTTTAAAGGCAGTGTGTCCTCTCGGCTCCCAGTGCAGGTGGCGTGAAGAAGCAGCCGTGCAAATGGAACTAGATCAGAGTCTTTAAAAGCCTAAACTTGTCAGCAGCTCATGAAAGTTGGAAACATCCGCAGATGTTTGCTCACCGGCTTGATTGTGCGGAGGCCTTTAACTAGGAATTGCACTTAGAGATGGCCCTACATGAGCTTCTATTCTGAGCAGGCCAAAGTTAGGAGAAGTTGACACGTAGACGAGGTGGATGCCATACTATCTCATGGTCACCTCATGGTCATGGTGAAGTTCTCAGTGATTACCATGAAGTAGGGGTGGGAGATATGACGATATGAGATTGTGAAGACGATCTATGTACTGACGATGTGCCAAATCAGAGAGATCGTAGTATCGATCTGGAGCCGCATGTGGCTCTTTCATCCTTATGTTGCGGCTCCCTGGGGCTTTTGAAAATGAATAATTACTTAACACAAGAACGGCAGCTAACTGGCTATACCTATAACGTCTGCGTGTATCTGCCCAGTTTTGCACAATACGATACAATGCTGCTGCAGTATGTTCGAGCGTTTAGTCCTGCAGCCTGCTGGCATACATCCACGCAAGCTGCAGCCAACGACCCCACAAGTGTCCAATGGACTTTGGACTCAGAGCCCATTGTACAGCTCCACTCGGTCGAATCAGAATCGCGTTTATTGGCCGAGTATGTGAGCGACACATACAAGGAATTTGATTCCAGATTCTGTCTTTCTCCGTTCTTAACTCTGCCATTAGTGATTTAAGCTTAGGATAGAGAATTAGCTTGTCTGTCGCCATGTGACCACTTTACTGCTTTATCAGACGAGATTCCGAGCTTTTAAAGTCAAATTGCTCCCTGCGACTGGCTAACCTGTGCTTTTGCCCCTCTATTGATTGTGCTTCCAGGTCATTTGTCATATTATTCTGAAAGACGATGCAGGTGAGATCTGAACACATAATTGCGGGAACGCTCTTACATATTAATGAGCTGAGTGCAGGAAAAACACTCAGACCAGCAATCTGGACGTGTTGCCCCTCAGCTGCCCTCTTTTCTTCTACATCTGTTTTGGTTATTTATCTATTTTCTTTATTTATTTATTTACAGCCAAAGAAAGTGCCATTGTGTGTGTGTGTGTGTATATATATATATATATTATTTTTTTTTTAACACAGTTCAGATGTCACCTGTTCGTTTCCAAGTTAAAGAAGAACTTGCATTAAAAAGCTCGGTTAATGAGAGTCAGGTGAATCATCAGGTGATTAACCACCATTCTCTTTCTTTAATGGCTCCCTTAAGGTCTTTATTTCATCTGGCACAATGGCATCACTGTTCACACTCCTGTCAAATTAACAATAAGCTCATTTTTCTAGTGCACTTTGTATCATTGGATCTGAGTTAAACACCTTGAGCCCATCTGTAGATTTGAGTTGCGAAGATGCCAGTGTCAGTTTAAGTGGCTTTATTCTGATAGTAGAAAGAGTTCGAAAGAAAGAAAGTGGGGGTGCAAGAGAGACACAGAATGGTTGAGGATGGCATGAGAAATGCTTTTCAGGGTTTTTTTTCTCCCTCTTTCATTTTTTTTGTCACTAGAAGCAGAATGCGCGCTACAGTGGAGGTAAGTGGAGAGATGTCTAGGAGATGTGAAAGATCAGAAAACAGTAAGCACATCTCTGACAGACGGCGAAGCAGAGGAGGATTAGAGCAGAGTGGCGGGATGAATACAGTGGTACAGTAAAAACTGCCTTCCTGCACTACAGTAGGGGAGTCTTTTTTACAGAAAAGACATTTCATTTTCAATGAGCAGCTCATACTTATGCCACCATTCGCCCTGTCCTTGGATTTTCTTCCTTTGGGGAAATGAAAAAAATGGATCTCCAATAGGAATTGTTAGAAGAGTGGAATTACATTCATGGCTAAGTCTTTTTCTGTAGCTGTCCAATCCCGGCCCCCTGAGAAACGCAGAGGCAGTGCTGCTTCCAGATGCTCCCAGGCTGTCTATGATGCCTCCTTCTCCTAGCTGTTGATTGTGCATTATCAGTGCCCCTCACACACCGAAAATTACATGTACCACCGGGGGTAGCCATGACAATGATATCCCGTTTCCATGGCAATCAAAGGACCCTTTTGGAAAATGGTGAGGCCTGTCGCATAGTGATAATAGGTCTACTCATTTCACTCTAATTGAAAAAAAGCTTTTGAAAAATGGAAAGGTTCCACCTCCAAAATACTGGCTTATTCTTTTTCTGGAGATAGAGCACAGGTAAAATGCCGGGCTATAACTGGCTGCCATATTTCGAAAAACTGTTCGTCTTCTTCTGACCGCAGTCTGGTCGCAAGTCTGGTCCTTTTTGTATAATGTGAGCCATAAAGTTATTGAGTCAGTTATATAGTCATATCACTAATTTCTATGTGCATATAGTTATAAATACTGAACTTGAAGGGCTGGAAGCAGGAAGATGGAAAGGCAATGGAAACTTTGACAATCTGGCCCAAACTGACATGGCCAGACAACTAGGTCTTGGGGGTGTTCTCATTTTTTACTACCTATAGAAATCATAGACACTTCTGGGATGCACTGGTGCGTGTACAGAAGAGCTTCTATAGCACACATTGCTGAAAAGGTTAATGCTGGCTGTGGTAGAAAAGTGTCAAAAGCAACAAAGAGTTCAAGGTGTTGACCAGATTCCCCAGGTATCTATCGCTGACTAGTATCTATCGCTGACTATCACACAAGTATCTTTGAG
>JBBJLR010000001.1:43345247-43358602 GCA_037577145.1 Brachypetersius gabonensis | reverse complement strand
TGTGTGTGTGTGTGTGTGTGTGTGTGTGTGTGTGTGTGTGTGTGTGTGAGTGAGTGTGTGTGGTGGAGGGATTGGTATATGTGTGATGTTTTCTGTGCAGTTAAGACGGACATTTCTTTAAGACTGGTACCTGGTTAACAATATCCAGCAGCCTCATCTGCTTAATCTTGCATTAGTTCACAGAGTATCTCAATCCGAAAGAAGAGCATCCTTTAGAGAAATACACTTGTAGATGCAAAAATCTGCATGCAGGCCTCTAGTGAGCAAGCCAAGTATGATGGGGTGGAAGAAACACCAGAGAACAAGATACAGAAAGCAAGACACAATTTCTTTGTGAATTTGTGAGGCATTATTTAAAACGTTAAGACTGGGACTTTAAGATACACAGAGCATCCATTTTCCCTTCAGCTGACGTTAACCAGCCTAGCCATTTTACTTCAGAAGTTTTAGATCCCAAAACCGCAAAAATTTGTTTTCAAAGTTTAGTTCTGTTCAATATGATCAGAGTGTAAAATGAACTTGAGCATTATGTCTATTGCCACCATCACTCGAATGCTTCCAGTGATTATTCTCGACTTTTCAAAAATTCTGATGCATAGTGTATGTTTTAACCTTTTTTATGAATCTCTCTTATAGAAAGAGATTTTTCCTCACAGCATTTGTAATGTAATCTTTTTACAGCTTTTCTTTTAATCTCACAGATATGATATGCAGCGTTTGCTTTTGTTCAGTTAATGCCATTTTATTGGTCTTTTTTTAACACAATTTAAATCTTTCAAACAGTTGGTTGATTAATTGATTGATGCAATGATTGACAGTGACAGCCCTAGATTCAACCATGAACTGCTCTGAGTGTAATGAAAGACGGTTTTATACACTGACAGTACGGTTTTTCTGCCTGTATGATGTCACCTTTTTTGTGAGATCCTCTGGGTCCATTGCAATCGTCTTAATACGTCTAAATGCTAGCTGCGACGTTCAGTGAGTCCAGAGTGCTTCAGTTTGCCTTGGTTTATTGCAGTGCCACAACTTACACCCCCCACTTTGAAACGTTAGCTGCTGTGGTCTGTGGGCCAGGCTCGGGGGACTGGCTCTGAGGTGAGCCCATTGAGGAGGTAATGGGATATGTGGGGAGAAGACATTTGAGCGTAAGCCTGGAGTCATCGTCTCCTCACACACCGCCTGGATAACTCACCATGGTAGTGAGGGACATTAAAAGGCGTCCGTAAGAGATGCCAGCCATTCATTTTTAATTTGTTAAATTAAATGTTATTCTAATATGCACTGTCAGCTTTCATTTTCACATCAGGGCCTATTGAGTGTGACGGAAGGAATCCTCCTCAGCCTTCTGCAGCCGTGTGTGTTTGAAGCTGGCGAAGCTAAAGAATTTTATGTCTGTTTTAAACCCAACATGCCATTTAGCTTAGCTGCAGTAAAATCTGTTTAAGCAGTCGATGTGTGCGGCTCAGTTGTCTACAGGGTTTCAAAAATCTGTGCTATTTTTTTCAATTGTGTTTAATAATCAATGCATATAAATACAAATCAAATCTAAATATAGAATAATATTAGAATCTATATAAATGTAGATTTACATTTAGACTGGTAGCAAACACCAACTCCAAGACATCAGTCACTACAAAACGTTTAAGATTAACTATAATTTCTACATCCTTCCATTGCAGGAGAATCGTTCTGAGAAGGACTTGTGAGATTCTCATTCATTTAACCCAATTAAATATTCATAAATGACTGAAAAATGTGGCAGACCAAATCCTAACAGCCCTTGGTCTCGATAAATAGCCAACCGTCTTTTATAATGAAATGATCTCTGCGTGCGTTTGCCACAGCAAGCATCTGGCACCATCTTAAATGAACCGCATAGTTGTCATCTGTTATTGAGATTTTTCAGTCAAAATCAATACATTAAACCTCTAATTAGACCCAAATTAATACTGATCATTTAGGGTGTCAATTATAAACTGAGCAGAAGCCAAAAGGAGTTCACAAACAGAATGTAAATGAGCTTCCATGCAGTCAGGGGTCTCTTAGCATGTGCGTGGCTGATAATTGTATCAGCCTCTCTGCACCGCCAAACTTCTCCGCTTTGATTCCTCTCTCTGTTGACAGAATATAAGGGATGCGACAAAGCCGTGGGCATGAAGGCTGCGTACAAATGTGGCTCGGCAACAGTCGCCTGATAACGGTAAATTAGGTTAATTTTCCCATTTCTGCATTTCCTGCTCTGATTCAGGTCAGCTCGTTCCCCTTCGCTTGGCAGGAACGTCACAGCGAGATCAAATTCATTCTGAGTCGACACGCCGCGGCTAGACATGCATTCTAAAGAGTTCTGCATGGGCTGGACATCAGTGACCAGCAAGCACAGGAATCCATTTACCAGACTGGACTAACAGTTACTTTCAGTACTAAAATATTTCAGATTTTCTCATCTCTCACTTGATTGTTCTCTTTCATGCAAAATTTTGTCAAGCGTTGGACAGTTTATTTTTGACTAATCATACAATTTTCTTGAAATGTTCACAAAACATTTTCTTAGTGTCTCAAAATGACTTGTTTTCTCAAACGCTTCTCATAGTAATGCAAAATAATGACTTGTTTTCTTGGGATTTTGACTTAGCATCTTAAAACAATCATTTGTTCACTTATTTTCTAAGCAAAAGTAATGATGTACTTGGATGAACAAGGATTAGAATAATCAAACGTTTGATATTATGCTGGCAGAAACTGAGAGAAGTTCAGTTTTTGGGGTTTTTTTTGTTCAGTTTGTTGTTTTTTCTCTTCTATCTACCAGGAATGGGCTTCCGTGCCATAGCAGTTCCAAAACCCAGCACAATTTTAATCTCTGTAGCACTTATGGACTAAAGTGTGATTTTTAAAAGAGGAGCATCACTAAACCTTGCAAACTGCAGTTAATGTGGTAATATGTAAACAATTATCATCTGTTAATGAATTCTTTATCATGACTGGTTAGCGAGTTCCAGGAAGTAAAGTAAATGTATAAAACAAGATGGAGTTTGGCAGCATCTTTTTTATAGGTAAATACATTTTCCAGTCAGCGAAGTTGCTTAAAGATTTGCTTTGTTTCCAATAGGTTTAACCCCTCTACTGTTATTGTGGATTTATGAAGCTGAAACGACACTGATGGCGGATCAGTTCTAGTCAGTCTAGGGTGTAGTGCCAAGAGGAAATGGACGTTTGTCAACCTCTTTATAATGCACTTCTGTCTTGCCCTGTTTATTCCAATGCTGTTCTTTACAAGCCCATTCTTAAAGGCCTGAACGATTCCTTTTGATGGCTCTCATGCTGGTTACACACAGCAGGGCTTGTTCTCACTTAAAAGCTTTTCCTTCTATTTTTACTGCATATTTGTCTGAGAACCTGATATTCAGAACATCAGATTGAAAGTGGTTTTAAATGGACATGTCAAATCCAAACAACATATTAAAGATCCTCCTTACCTTGTTGAAAAGTCTGCAGATTCCTGATCCCCCTTTTATTTTCTAGATGAAAGTCAGATTAGCTTTAAGTGAAGTGCAAGTGGACATTCTGTCATACGTGAACACAACACAGCACACAGTGTGAACAGCATGAAATTCTTCCTCTGGATTTAATCCACTGACCAAGTGATGATTGTTGGTTATGGGAGGAATCTGGGAGCCAGCTGCAGCAATGGGGAGCCCTAATATATCATCTTTTTTTATAGGTGAGTGACTGCAAAGCATTTACAGTGGATCATCTAAATGAAGTGCTGTATGTTCTGTTCAGTAGTGGATCAGTTGAAACTCTCCAGTTTGGAGCATCACTGTCAAATCTTCACACAACATGACAGCCAAGAGTAAAAGGTGCTTGATGTGAAAATGACCATTCTGTCATTCGTGAACAAACCACAGCACGAAATCCAACCTCTGCATTTAACCCATTCACCAAGTGAAGCAGGGGGCAGCCAGGAACACGGTGCCCGGCGAGCAGTGTGTGGGGACGGTACCTTGCTCAGGGTATTTCAGCGCTGCCCAGCGGTCTTGGGAATCAAACCCAGACTTTCTGAGTGCAGGGCGATTGCCCTAACCACTAGGCTACCAGCTGCCCGGCCAGAGTTAACAAATGATGGTGTTTAATGAACACAGTTTTTGTAGGTTTCTGCTACAGATAGCCTCGTGTCAAATAACCTAAATGGCTGATCCTCCCAAGCGTTATTCTTTTTGAAAAGTGATTACAGTCATTCTCTGGATTTGCCACAAAACACTTCTTGTTGCACTTACAGCAGTGAAGGAGGCTGTATGTTTGCTCTACACTTTTTTTTATGTATTATTGATTGTTCCTCTTGAAAAGAACTCATCCGTCAGCTTCCAGGGAGCTAGCGAGAAAGCCATCATAGCATGGGCTAATATGGTTTCTGAAAGGAGTTCCTCGCTCATACAAAGAATAGAGGAGCACATAAAGTGTTTAAGAAGAAAGAGTGATGTGAGTATTTGTGTGTGAACATGGTTACAAAGCAGCCTCTGTTTTAAGTGCAAAATTGATTCATCAGACTTGTTTAAAGCTTTCATTTTGTAGTGCAGAGCTTACATTCATAAATTTTCATCTGCTGTATTTTACCCAAATTGTCAGAACACCTGCCTACAAGATAAAAGCTCTCTGCGGTGCAGGTCGGGAGCGGGGCTGCATTTTAAGCAGCTTCGGCAAACACACTTAATCTATGGAGCAGTTCCCTCTTCATGGGCTTATTTTTCTCCCATTAATTTGGCATTGTTATATCATTGTTATGTGAGGTGAAAAAGTGAGGATGAAACAGCAGTTTTTGTGTGTTTTGTTTCTATAGCTGTGCACATATGAATCCAGATATATGTACTGTGAGACATGGTAGGTGTGGTAGATGGCCAAATCATGGTGGGGGGGTTACCTGAAAACCAAAAGCGATTTTTGCTGTGAAAGTGTTTAAAACTACGTCAGTTCAACTGAAGTAGACTTTGAAGTTGACTTTTTTATTCCATAACGTTATGTGCACTGATCATTGTTATGGCCAAAACAATTAAATCTGCATCTTCTTTTGTTCTCTTTTCTGTGCTGTAAAGCTGCTGGAGTTTGGACATAGTTGTGCTTCTCGATGTAAGCTGTGTGAGAAGATGCTATCTGTAAAACCTCTGCTAACCCCCTGTCCTCTATCTCCAAAACTGGTCTGCAGGTCATTGCAATCCATTTTGTAAGAGAGTTAGTTAGTCGCTCTTAGGTTACCCTGCTCTGTTTGTGTCTGAACATTTGGTCGAATGTGGTTTGACAAGGCTGGCTGCTACCGTTTTGCGATGATATTTCAGACTTTAAAGTACTCAGATTGTATTAAAATTCCTTATTGCAGACATTCAGAGAACAATTCTCCTGTCTATCCCAACTGGTTCCATGAGCTCTATGGAATGCGATTATTTTTTTTTTTACTTGTTATTTTTTCTGGAATTGATTAGTTCGAAATTAAAGTGTTATTCAGACGATCCTAAATATATTCAACAAAAAATTTCAGGATCTGTATACAGCTGAAAAAAGGAACAGGATGCTGCGAAGCATCCATACGTGAGCCTTATGTCACCATGCCTTGTACCAACTGTTGGCTAAAAGGGAAAATGTCACCCAGAATTGGCCTGGAACTGCATTCCCTGCAGTGAATGGCTTTCGGTTGGAATGGTGCCTGTGATCTGGAATATCAGCACATGACCTGTCTAATGCTCTTGTGGCCGAATGTAATCAGATCCTCACAGCAATGTTCCAGCATCTAGGTTAAGCCATCCCAGAAGAGTACAGGCTGACACCGCAGCATAGTGGGGGTGTACTCCCTATTAATACACTCGACTTCAGAAGAAACTCTAAACTGGACATATAATGTATACTGCGAGGCAGTAAACATGTTTAGTGTGTGTATATGTGAGTGTGTGAGAGTGTGTGCCAGTAGGGGTAGGCTCTGTCACTGGGGTGTGTGAATGAAAGACCTATAGACAGCAGTGTGTAATTAGCAGTAACCCACTGTGTGTTGCTGAATGCTACTGTCTCTATACACACCCCTCAAATCTTCATACACACATTTCTCATACACACTCCTACCATCCGCTCTGCCTCTCTGCTGTTTGACTAAAGCGGGAGCTGTCATTATTTTCTCTTTCTCACAGCCCCTTATCCACAGAGGACACAGAGGAATGCCTCTGTCAGAGTTCTCTTAAGGCTGTGGGGAACTCAAAGCAGGTCTTGGCAGCTCCTCCCAGAGGTACGAACACAGAGGACGTCATGTATTTACACCATTTTTTTCCACAAGCAGAGTAGGATTCCCTGAGTTTGATAAAAGGAATTACACAACAAGGAGTTTTGAAATAACAAAAGTGTGGCAGGCAGGCATGAAGCTCTAACTTCTTATGATTTTACTTTGCTTTGTGGTCTCTGTGTTGACATTTTTGCATCCCAGCACCACCCCTTTTCATCCTTGTTCCTGGTTTCTATGTCTCAATCCTAAATCTGTTCATCAAGAGGGTCTGACTCTCTAGCTTAGACACCCGAAACTGCAGCCAATGTCTCAGCCATCTCTTCCCATACTACAACCGTCTCACAGATAAGTGTTTAATTGAGGTTGTAGATGCTCCCGTGGACTACTGCTTCTGCTTAGAGCCCGGTGCAGTTCTTGTTGCATAGTTTGTGCTGCCCACATCATTGTTTCTGACCACAGGACCACTACTCCATGCCTCAAAAATATCCAGCCAAGAGCCACTCTTTGGCTAGAAACTGATCATTAATGAATGGAGCAGAGGGAACAAATAAATTATACAGGAACACAAGGGCTACAGTACACTAATAGCTGTACACTAATATTGTGGACCTGTCAAATAAATGGACAGTGAGTAGATGCACAAGATATGTGTTTTTAATAAAGTGACCAATCAGAGAGAGCAGCATGTAGGTGTTGATAATAAGGCGGCCAGTAAGTTTTATTATGAGGTAAGAGTTTCTAATAAAGTGGCCAGTGAGTGGCTGTCCAAGGTCAGTGGCCAGTTAGTGGAGGTGCAGTGCTTATTTATAAAGTGGAAAATAAGTGTAAATACAATGTAGGTGTTTCCAATAAAGCGTGTGCGTTTTTTAAAATGTTTATTTTATTTTTCATGAATGCAGTTTGACGACTCCCTGTAAAACCATTGTTTTGGTTTGCATTGTTATTTCTTCCACATCAGTTGTTCAGAAGCTCTAGAAAATCAGTTTGAATTGAACTGGTCTGCACTGTAACAGCTCAGAGCTAATTCTTCATTATCAGCTCTGCAGTCTTGATTGCACCATAGATGTAAGACACTAGGTACTGATTGTAATTTGAGTGGCAAGCCGCCAAATTATCCTCCGTCTATACACTTGCCCCCCGAAAACATAACTTGTGATGAAAAGCTCTGCTTCCAGAAGTTATCAGTCCAGGTTTTCCCTTATTATCATTGAGTAAACAGCACCAGTTCTCATAAATGATTCTTTTTTATTATTATTTGAATGATTACGTCTGTCAAGGCCTCTGCTGTCGACATGAAAAAAGTGGCAAGCAAAGCACTCAAAAATAAGCTCATTTAGTGGCATTCAATTATTATTTTAATTGGTTCAGAGCATCAGGGAATGGAAACCAAGTTAAAAGTGTTACATAAACCTTGACTGTGGTATTTTTTTTCTAATTCTGATTTTACATTCTGAGTCATCTTTGACAGACATGTCAAAAGGAAAGGAAGAGACATCTTCAGACTATGATTTAAAATAACTGTTCAGAGTTTCCTGGGAAGCTGCTGGGCTGCTTTCTTGTGAACTAAGCAGGCGTGAATGGAATGTTTAGCAGTGGTGTTCGAGACCGAGTCAAAGCAGCTGTTTTTACCTCACACTTTGTGATTAATGGACTAATATTGTGGGCACCAACGTAGAACGTCCATTGACTTTCAGTGAATTTAAAATGAACCGCATTAAGCCGTGATTTGGGAGGACTGTCTTACTACACCGCAGCCTTTAAAGCTCTGCCGTTTGATCCTTTAAATCTGCACTTCTCTAATTCATTAACAAATAGAAACATTTGCAGAACAGCTTTCACAGCTGTTTTCACACCTCTGGGTTTTTAATGGTTTTCCGAGCTCCATTCCTTTTCCGCTTTCTTCCTAAGTCTCTTGGATAAACGGGCAAAATTGGGTACTTTTAGGACTTAAATTTCAATTAATGCAGAAAGAGGATGGCAATTCCCAGTGAGTCATATTCTATCTGCCAGAAAAATGAGAGAACGCTGAGACTGGCACAGACTCAGTTTTGTGTGTTATTCCTATATGAGGGTTTTTCTGTATCCAAAGTTACTTAATTTGTGCTTTTAACACACACACACACACACACACACGCGCACACACGCACGCACGCACGCACACACACACACGCACACACACAATGAATAAGTAGATAATGCAGCTGGTCTTGTGTCTCTTTTTTGTCTGTTAAGTGAATGCAGTTGTGGCTCTTATACCGACAAACACAACAACGCTTCTCATTTTCTGATGAATTCAAAAACATTTAGTAGTAACAGCGTGAGCAGCGGTGACACATGCTGATTGATGACTCTCATTTAGCGTTTGAAGCAGATTTATGATGAACTTATGGCAAACATTAAATCTTAAAACAACCAAAAGGAAAAAGTGGGGAAAAAATGATCCATTGTAGGTCTAATCAAAGAGTCGTGCCAGAGGAGACCTTTCACAACTTCTGTCCGCGTCCTCCAGCGATGTCAGTCATTGTGTCTGAGGTGAGAGTGCCTAAAATCATTTGTACATATCTTTATTACCTTATTCAAAGAACACAACATTCATGTATATTTTTATGTTGCTTCACTGGTGTGTATTATCTGTTGTTTTGTTTATGGTGTGTTTTATGTTTTGTTGGAACGCATGATGGTCTTTGCTGGTTCACAGTGGGCTTTCCGATGGTTTTGGTCATGGACTAGAGACAGTGGGAAGGACACAGCTCTCCTTCTGGTCATACTGAATTCTCTCTGCATGCGATGAGGACAGTGCCCTGAGGCTAGAACAAACACCAAAGGCCAGCCAGCCCAAGTTAGGATATGCATAGGAATACCAAGCAGCCATTAGAGTACTTCCCCTAGTCTAAATTAGATGATCTTTAACTATGCTCTCCTGTGATGCCAGTAGAGAAAGTGTGACTGAATAATGCACACTCTGCTCTGGGGAAGCCTCTTTGTGTGTGCCTGAGTGTGTGTCCATGTTGAAGACACTCATTGATGCAGTATAAGTGTGTGTGAGTTTGTGTGTGTGTGTGTGTTTGTGTATTGGGAATTCAACCACTGTTGAAGAAACAGTAAGCCACAATAAATTACTGTAGGTGCTTTTTACAGTTTTACTGTAAAGCACAGTTCTACTACAGACTGTGTTACACTTGTGTGCATCACACACAGTAATGGTGTTGGAGTTCTGTGTTCACTCATGGTCCACTCATTATCCACTCCATTAGACATATCTTATCTGTTGTTCCATCTTGCAGACGTAAAGTTACAGATGATGGATCACAGTTTGTTTTGACACCCTCTAGTCTTTAGTAAGTGGTCAGTTTCAGGCCACAGGACACAGTTGGCTGAATGTTTTTGGTATTGCAGAGGAGTGTAAAAGCTCCAGCAGCACTGCTGTGTTTGTACACACGCACGCACGCACGCACGCACGCACGCACGCCTTCCATGTCAATGTCAGTATTGTATTGAGAATGATCCACCACCCAAATGATACCTCCCAAGTGGTGGTCCTGTGATGATCCTGACCACTGAGGAAACAAAAGATGCAGAGAATCTCCGGTTAGTTCTTGTAGAACTACACAGTGTACTTATATGGAAAGTAGAACTACAATCCGTGTATGATCAAATTTCATGCAGGGTCAGAACCCACATAAACAAATCTGTTGGTGATCACTTCAATTAATGGGGTATAAGCTTTGGCTATATTAGGTTTATAATTCCAGTACAAAAATAAAGAAACACAATTTGACCAGATGACTTAAGGCCGGTTGGTCAAATCAAATGGTTTTTTTAATGACTTTTTGTTGGGGAGATTGTTAATTTGGTGCCTGCTGATTTCACAGTGTCCTTGGCTGTCTGTCCAGCAGGGCGTAGTTGGCCTTGCTCGCTCTGGGTGGTCCTCCCTCTGCCCCATTTAACACAGTGCTATCCAGGGTGATAGGTAACTATTGCAAAACTGGCAGCTATTGGTGAGCTGTTCAATGATATGTCAGCGGCAGTTAAAAAAGTGCAATAGTTCTTCGTGTGTCTTGGTGCTGCCCTTCAGCCTTCTGGTTTGGTGGATATTTAGCTAGAGTAGAATTGCACATGGCTTAATTGACGATGAATCCAAACAAATAAACAGCGATGGACCAAAGACTATCAGAGGTCTGCAGTAATCTCATGCAACACAGCATGTTTGAATGAATACATTTGCCTGCCATGAGGAATTATATAACCAGCCAAATGACAACCAGCTTGCTGCACTCTAAGCCAAAAATATAACTAAAAGGTGATTTCAATGCCAGCAGGTGGCAGACATCTCAGAATCTGACATCTCAATGTAGAACAGAAAGAAAGGTGGTTGGCTAATGCACCTTAAATACTAGTTTGCTTGAAATGCCTAACAGGAAATGGACCAAAGTAATTACTGTCCAGCTAAAATATAGGCATTATAGGTAAGCTCTGCTTTAAGCAGCTGTGCTGTAACCACAGTGAATATTCTTGAATATTCTACTAACTTTTTGTCACTAGAGACCTGTGCTCTCACCCATTTTAATTGAGCTTTGTTCTGTTTTTGGCTGTACAATATAAATGGTCCTGTATTTTCTAAAGGCAGATATATTATATAAGGGCATGAGCACATCGATATTCTGCATTATGCACTACAGTGTGTGGCTCCCAAACATGAAGCACATAAAGGGAAGATTTCAGGCCCAGCAGGAGACTTGCCACACATGTTTGTATGAGGTGGGTTTTAGTTGATCTGCACTACAGAGACAGCTCACACACCGCCGCCTCACACACACACACACACACACACACACACACACACACACACACAAACAAACATCCAGCTCCAAGCAGGTGCTGAAGCTGAAAGCTGCTTTCGCTCATCTGTGCAAACACTCACCTTGCAGCATTCAACCTGGATGATGTGCGTCCTCCAGGTGGCTCCAAAGCATGAGAACTATCATAGAGTTCCTACTTAACTCCAGAGTTCACAGAACCACAGTAGAAGCCAGTAAACACTTCAGAAGATAGAACTGTATGGAGATGTCTTATGAAGACAAGAAAGGCCAAAATGGTCCTTTTTTCTGATTATTTATTATTTCTTTTAAAATATAGATTGCAAACAAGAATGTTTAATACACCCAGAATTCTCTGGTGTTCTGTTAAAAATATTTTACTGAGGCTGGGATGAAAATATCCTGATGACATTTTTACATTATGGTAATGTAGAAATTGACTGCAAATGTTCGAAAAGCACTAATACACAGCATGAATCATTTCCAAGCATTAAACTGGTGGAATTTTTAAATTAAAATCACTTTATCCTGAAAAAGTTAAATGTGCAATTACCACCAGCTCTACTGATGAGGTGTTGCCCAAGTGTGTATTTTGTAAGGAAATTATTTATTTCCAATTTTATACATAAAATATTGGCCTAGGTCTGTGACACAGTAAAACTATGGGGTTGATGTAGTGTAGTGTATAACTGCACTGTCCTCGACACTACAGACTGAAGTCCAATGCTCTGCCATGACAGTTACATAACACTAACCAGTAACAGTCCTTGGACAAGACTCCTAATGTTGCATTTGCCAAAAAAATAGCACTATGATATGATTATTATTAGGCTTTATACTGTAATGAAATGAGACATATTTAACTTTTTCCCGAGTTTAAGAGGGTTCTCGAGCTCTATGAAAGAAAGCTGTGATAAATTAACACCTTTCTTCATTCAATGTGTGATATCTGTCTTCATTCAATGTGTGATACTCCTCTGTAAAGAACAGCTCGTTTATTAGGTGTCGAATTTGCATGTTAATCATTTGTTGTCTCAGTAAGGGAGCAGGATTAGGGGCGTGTCCCTTCTGTGGTGGTGGAGGACTCAACAGCGAGTCCAGAGAGGCTTTTTAAGCTTGTTTATGATAAAAGACCAGCCACTGTTCTATTAAGACATAACAAGAAATCCTTCTTAAATAAACTTTCTATGTTAACATCAAGCCAGCAGTGTGAGTTTTTGCATACTATAGCAGCTCGGTGGATTAAAGCCGAAATGTAAGTAACATATTCTTTACTTTGGAGTTTGGACGTTGACTCATTCAGTAGAGAATGATGTGTGGGTGTGTGACAGGGGAGGAATTATAGAGTCTGATGGCAGTAGCGAGGATGGATTTTCTGTGGTGTTCAGTGGAGCATTCGTGACTAAAAGTGCTTCTCTGTGGATGATCAGCACTGTCCATGATGGACTGAAGCCTACAAGTCGAATCAGTGTTCTAGATCGGTGATCCCCAACCTTTATTGCGCCATGGACCAGCTTCATGTAAAACAATATTGTCACAAAGTGTGCTTGTTTTTTGCTCATTTATACGAGCTATATTTGTGATGTATTGTCTCATGTGACCGAGACAAGCATTTTGACTTTTTTTTTTTTTAAATAGAAGATCTTTCAGACTCTGATAATCAACAAAATATTTTTTTTGACCGGTGACTCACGGACTGATACTGGTCCGCAGCCTGGTGTTTGCGGAGCCCGGTGGTTCTAGATTTTATGGTCCAGTTCGCCCACAGTGTATCTGCTGAAATAGTCAATAACACAGAAGCTTAGTGTCTGTGATATAGCACATTAGGCCATTGTTTTCCTGTTCACTAGAGATGCCCCTGTGTAAAATAGCAGTAAAAGTGTATGCGTTTGTTTTGGTTTGCATTGAGCAGCCTATAGAAAAACATGCATTACTGAGAAATACATCAAAACAGTCTCACAGTTTCTCTGTCACAAGTAATCTATATCTGAACTGGCAGCTTTATTTACTTGCTCTTATTTAAAACCGATACCTTTCCCTTGTTTGTAGACTTCAGACAACGACGAATGACATTATTATAATCAGCATTTGAAGCAAAAACATGATGTTTATGCTTAAACTGAACTTGCAAATTTTTCTTATAAAAATAAAGGGCTTTTTATGTGATCTCATTTATGAATTGCTTGTTTAGTTTACGAGCAGTTGTGCCTGTGTGTGTGTGTGTGTGTGTGTGTGTGTGTGTGTGTGTGTGTGTGTGTGTGTGTGTGTGTGTGTGTGTG
>JBBJLR010000001.1:43323131-43333305 GCA_037577145.1 Brachypetersius gabonensis | reverse complement strand
GTGTGTGTGTGTGTGTGTGTGTGTGTGTGTGTGTGTGTGTGTGTGTGTGTGTGTGTGTGTGTGTGTGTGTTACACATAACTGCATTACAACCACCAGCTCAAAGAACTCAATTACCAAATTACTCAAAATTCCAATTGCAGTGATGCCAGGTACGACAGCCAACTTGGGCAAAGCCTGATTCCATTAACATACATTACAATACTGCTATCAAGAGGCTATACTGATTTTAATATGACACACATATAACATGTAACACTAATATCAATATTACACACCCTTGTATAACTGAGTGTTATTATCAGCCTGATAAAACTATACAGCTGCTGTACTCCTCTGTTTCAAATTGTAAGAACCACTGCATTAGGAGACGCAGAAATCATACACTTGTGACATCCTAGACCCTGAGTTGGTATTAAAAAGTCATTATTTTGAGATAACAAGTGAAAATATGGATACAGGAGCCAAAGGCGGAGAGGGATAAAAATAATGACAATATTTGTTTTTTCTTCTACCTGGGGAAAACTGCTTTCTTACAAAAAGGACGTGAGCAAAACAGAGGTTTCCATAACGCTGATCATATCTTATCCATGAAGCTGCACACTTGCTCATTTGCATGGAAGTTCTTAGCTGATTAAGCTGTAAAAATGAACACTTTCACCAGTAAAGACTGTCAGTGGTCGTAAATTAGCAACTCTTTCAGTAAACTTTGATGATTTTCACTATAATTGTCCTTAAATGTGTAGATTAAAGTGAATGTTGATGTACAGTTCATTTAGTTAGACATGCCAGCTTTGTAATATATTCATATAAACATGTTACAGGTGTGGCACAGCTGCGAAAGATGTGGAATCTCTTGCACTGAGCAAAGACATTACACATCTCTGAGTGTTTTAAAGATTCCATATTAGCTTGTGCCTTCCAAGCCATTTGAATATATCCTCCTCCAAACTACAGTATTTACCCAATTGCCGATAAACTGCTTGCTAAGATTCCTTATCTCCTATCCGAATAGCTAGATGGCTGTTTGCACATTATTAATGTCTGTTTGCAAATCTAACACGTTTAGAACAATTGGGTTAACACATGAGATAAAATGGTGACTATATCATGCAGCAACTAATCTGTATTAAGCCAGTTGATGCATAAGCATATAGGTAAAGTGCTCGCTGTCTTTCTCTCAGCAGTGGGACTCCTCTCAATCACAGTGTGTAGAAAAAGCCTCAGAAGGAATGAGAGCCTTGAGAACAATTGGAGCATATTGCATCTGTCCATACAAAAACCCAGATTCTGCTGCCATAGCTGGGGACTCAGCCCCACAGATTAATCCCATTAGCAATGAGCCAGTTCCTTCTCATTCACTGCAAAAGAATAATTCTATTTACTTACAGAATTTGCTTACACAGATGTGGGGGTTGAAATGGAAATGCTAAAGTGTGAGCGTGATCACATTCTCTCTGGGAGTCGGTGGGAAGAGAACTGGTGCCACAATCCTCTCTAAAGAAGAGAGAAACGTTTTATGCTCGCAACACGACGCTGAATAGTGCTGCTTTTACATGTCTGGTTAAATAAGCTAAGCAGTAGTAACTGATTTTCAAGCTAATGAACACTCCAAGGCTAAAGTACAGCAGTGCTGTAGAGTGCAAAAGTCTTAGACAGCCTGAAAAGTTATCAGCTATAAATGTATTATAAATACAAAAATAACAAAAATGCAACTACAGTTAGAAGAACACAGGTTTGGTTGCTAATATCACAGTTCACTCCAGTCATTATATGTTTTCCAGCAACATCTGGTCTCATTCAATACCGGATTGATTGGGTATATTAGGTAGTGGCTTTGAATGCTGGGTTTCCTCAGGAAAATGGTTAAACTAGCACACTCACACACTTGTAAACAACCACGTACAAGGCACATGTCTTCTAATGTTCTAGTGTTTAAAACAAACAAACAAACAAATATATAAATGATAAACACACGTTTTAAATACTTGAGAAGGTCGTGGGTTCAATTCCTGGCCGGGCGGCCTCATCATGTTGAGTTGAAATGTTCTCCTAGTGTCTGTCAGGGCTTCTGCTGGGATTCCAGTCCAAAAACAGGCCTATCAGGTGAATTGGAGCTGCAAAATCACCCCTAACTGTTTGCATGAATGTGTTTGTCGGTGTCCTGGCCTGCGATGGACCTGTGACCTGTCCAGGGTGTTTCTCCATCTTTCCCCCTGTGAGCGCTGGGATAGGCTCCAGTACACTCTGAGACCCTGGTTAAGATAAGCGCCTCAGAGAATGAATGAAGGAATCTTGATAAAAGCAGTTTTCTGTGTCACAGATGAAGCTTGAATGAATGGTATTTACTGGATGGATAACTTCACATTTGAATGGTTTTCAGGGTCTGTAAAGTCACTGTGCTCTTTGTTGTGGTTTATCTGTAGATACTGAAGTCTTGAAATCCTTGCCGGTTGTGATGCTTCTTGAAATAGAGGCCTTGCATTCTTTTTTACTACTGTTATGTGAAATAATCCCATACCAGCAACATGTTGCTTGCCTCAGGGTAATTCTGGCTGAACTCAATAACTGGACCATGCTCAGCCATCTTAAAACTGAACCATTTTGTGGCATTTTGTTTGCCTCTGGGCACATGTGGAAAATCCCCTAAAATTCTCTGGCCTGGGTCATGTTGTTTAGACGTTACACTGGTTTGAAATTTAAAGAGATTTTTTTCTTTGTCTGTAGAAATGCTTGGTTGGCCATTTTCAGATGCCTGCAACTGAAACACCTAGACATCTAAACAATTTGAAAATTCATTGATAGATTAGAGAAGGACACCCAGTGAAATTGTAGGGTAAGTTTGGTGACCATATTTACAATACAGACCGTGAAGCGGCCTTCACAATACTGGTAAAAAACTGAAAAATGTTGCAAATGTTTAGTCTTGGGAAGGGTACATGCTACAAGCTAAATTAATACTTTTTTTGGAATTAGGCCAAACACTTTTATTTCAGTATTTTTCTGAGGTGTCTAAGTTTTACCATTGCAAATATACAGACATCTGAAAATGGATAACCAAGCATTTTTGCGAATGAAAGAAAAATCTAATTAAAAATTCAAAATTTTAATACGAAAACTTCTCAACTCTATGAGCTTGGCCAAAGAAATGTTGGATTTTTCATATTGGAGCAGGGGCAAACAAAACGCCACGAAACGGTTCAATTCTGAGATGGCTGAGCAAAGACAGTACCAAATATTTGTCGAGTTTAGCCACTGAGCTATTGAAATTTCTTTGTGAATAGAGTATTATATAGGTACTCTATTGCCAATGCTGATACTGTATTTAAATGGGGGATGATACCAGTACATATCTGTATCAGTGCAATCAAAATCTACTGACCAATTTATTTACATTCATTTTGCTCATTTTTTGGCTTTAATGTTTGGTTTACATGTGTTTTGTTTTGGGAATATGATTAATTCTGGATGATAACTATAACTGCTTTCTTGATGCTATATAGATTTCACCTTCATTTCATAAATGTATGTGGCTCTGCTCATTATTCTGGGCTATTTTAATATCATTTTTACTCACAGCTCAAGTGGTGCTGCATTTACTTTCTATTGACTGTAAATGAGCTGTTTAAACATATGCATGTGAATAAATGTGAAACCTATACCTAGTTACCTATTACAATATAGGTCCTTATTATGAAAGAAAGAATTGTATTCAATTATATGAGCCGCTGTTCAGTCTGAATGAGATTTCCTTAATGGTTATGCTAATAAATGATTGTTCTTTCTTACATATTTGACGAAGCTCGTTACTGCAGCTGAAGCAGATGAAGGGCTGAGAGTGTACCTGACCCGGCTCTTTAGAGCAGGCAGCATATGAGTGCGAAAGGAAGATCAGCTTGATTGTAATTATTACTGTACAATCAAGATCAAACAGCTTCAGACTGCAATCACCGACTGTGCCGGTGTTCAGACGCCTGCGTTTGATAAGGGATTATTTTACAACATCAAATTACAACTCTCAGAAACAAACAGACTCCGACTGCATAATGAAAATGCATAACACAGAGCACCACTGCAGGCCTCGCAAGGTGATGAGTTTGTTAAATCGCTTTCGCTTTCTCCGAAACAAAAACACAAACCACTTTATTACATCTCGAGCTACATTTGTGTAAATTCATAGCTCAGCCCTCGCCCTGGTCTTGCGAGAGGAAAATGTCATTATGATAAATACGTCTTATTGTCTTCAGCAAAGCGTGTAGTGGCTCTAGTAATTTGGCCAGATATAATGGGCAGCTCATGGGGCCCTGTGGCTGGAGAGGCCCAGGAGATGCTGAGGTGTCACAATGCATGGCTTGCTCCTTGTCTGGCGAGTGGAAAATGAGCGTAGAGATTGAAATTATGACTCACTCTTCCTGTGCTCGCTAATCACTAGCCCTCGTCCAGGCCGTTGCAATCAATGCTCGGAGCCAGCGAGAGATAATGCTATCAGTGGCCACTCAGGCCAGCCCAACTCCTGACTGAGCAAGTCTCTCATTAGCACAACAGAAGTCCACTACTCTGACCCTGGACCGGCTGCTACTGCAAGCTAAATGTGGAGATGTAATCTCAGATGCAGCCCTGCACCTGCCTGCAGATGCAAAGCTATCCTTGGGTCACTGAATCGGTTACCATCAAATATTAAAACTTAAAAGCAACGGTGGTGTGGCCAAAAATAGAAAAAAAAAAGGTTTGTCCTTACTTCGATAACAGATGTCCTTCCTGACTTTGATAGCCAGTCAGACTTAACAAGTTTGTTTTGTTCTTTTCTTTTTTTCAGGTCTAATTACTTATGCAGTGCCCCAGACAATTTAATCCATATCCTTCTCTCCTCTTGTATGTTTTAGCAAATAGGGAGAAAATTCCAATACCCACTCCCAGCTCCACATCCAAAGCTGGGACATCGTTTTGAACGTTGTCTTGACAGTGAGAGAGAGACGGGGAGTGGGGTGCTGTTACAGACAGAATAAACATACTGGCACATTGCCCAGCCACTCACAGAGAGCTTAGTGAAATTATGTAATCTGGTGGCAAGTTCCTCATAGGTGATTCTCATGCATTTTACAGCCCTTCCTCAAGTCCCTCTTTGTATAATTGCTAAGGCTGCATATATGGATACACCAGCCCTGGAAGCAATGAAGTAAAGAAAAGAAATTATTACATAATATTACTCACCTGAGAGTAAAACCAAAGTTATGCAAGGAAATAGAGCTTTAGCAGAAAGTAAAGACACCGCAGTTTGCAGTGTCTTCCTCCAGGCATCAGTATTTCCCGACTCAAGTGCGATGCTTACAACCAAATGGGAGTTCTAAAGAAATATCGTCCATCACTGATTACATCCATTGGTGTGCAGAAATTCTTCAAAAAGGAGGATTCTTTAAATTAATTGATTATTGGCAGGCATCAATGAACATTAGTCTTTTTTAGTAAATTGAGAGATAAATGAAGAGCTGCTGAATATGGAACACTAAGGCCCAACAGAATTTCCCTCAGTGTACCCCCAGAGGTTACATGGTTGTGATGTGTGATGTATATGCTGCCATTACTTATTACATTAGCCTCATAGCAGTACACAACTTTGCTCTATCTGTATTTTTAAACTGTAATGTGAAGAGAGAAACAGTTGTTTGTATCAAATCATATTTGAAAACAAATTATTTCACACTTGTCATGTGCAGTGACACATCACAGGCCAGGCCTTCCCAAAGCTTGCATAACCTAATCATATTCAATTCTGGCGTTTAGCTTCTTTTTCTGCCTCAGAAGTATTTTGAGTTACAAATCTCTTTTACCATTTAGGCAGCGTTGTCTGCCACACCAGAGGTTATGCTAAAAGTGTGGATTGCATTTGTAAAAGAAGATCAGATGCTAGTTCTGATTTACACACCACATTATGATTCAGCACAGGTCACCTGCCACCCCTGATCAAAGCCAGCACTCCAGAAACAGCATTCATGTTTATGTTATCCAACATCTCTTCTTAAGATTCCCGCACACACTTTTACTCTCACACTTACTCTCTGTCTCACCGTCTTCATCGCCACTCAAGGGGCGTCTTATTCAACATCAGCCTTACCGTCGCACTGTTGTGTTTTCTGGTATTTTTCCGGCGTGGATTTTTCGAAACGTTCCGCATTTTGTGACTTTCTATTTTGGGCGCACTTGCTTTAATGTGTTTTCTGTGTTTTCTTGCTTTTAAAGGGCCAGTTTCCAGCATTTCTAGCATTTTTATATTATATAGTGTACATTTTATACTGTACTGTTGGTATAGTATTTTATTTTATTCTATTCCCTAATAAAGGTGCATCTTATCCTCACAAAATAATTGGCAAAGAAATAAACATATAAAAAGTGATGATGGTCTATATAATTTGGAGTGAATATAGATAGCCTGCTTCAGTAAGTTAAATTGATAGTAATGTTGTAGTAAAGGCTGAATGAAAAGTGCAATAAATCTTTTATCTCTTTTATCTTATTTTCAATGCAAGGACTAAATAGGGACCAGTAAGTTTTCATATGATAACTGTGCTCTTTCAAGGATAACATGTTCAATATATTCACCTTTGATTGAATTCCCAAAGATCAAAGAAAGTATTCCAAAAAAAAAAGAAAGAAAAGAAAACAGAACTACTGACTAAGTCAAAGGTGATCAGGTAAAACAAGAATGGAGTAAATTGATGTTGATTTGTTTGTTGACTTTCTTTTCTTTCTCTATTTATTTCTTGCCTTCTCTCTCCACCCACTCCCCCACTACCGCTCTCTTCGTCACCTGTTTCTCTGTCACACCCTCCCACCACATATGTTCCATATTTGTAGGTTAGAGCTGGCTTTGTTACAGAATTTCAATAAATCTATGCTGTGCTATTTTCAGACACAGAGGTGCTAGTGCACTGTTTTCCTCCGTTCTTGCTCTTTTTCCCTCTCTCCCTCTCTTGTCTAATAGAGCTCCCAATATTTCATACCCATGGTACTGCTTGAAGTGAGTTTTAAACCTGACAACTCACTTATTCTTTGACGTGTGCAGAGGTTTTTTGAGCTTTTAGCTTTCCCAACTTAAAGTGTCAGGGTTTATTTGTTGTTGAACACTGGTGTTTTAAAGATAGCTTTCTAATGTTGTGTTCTGTAGCTTTTTGGGGGTATGATTAAATGAACAACAACAACAAAAAACAGAAATAGACATCTATTCTTACCTTGATGTTGCAAAAGCCAACGTCGGCTGGATGCTTTTTGTTGCTTTTCCGATGATAGAAACCTTCTAGACAATGTTGATTGAGGCACTGATAAGATGAATTCGCATGAAAGCCTCTCGTGCCTCTGTCTCGCAGCGCCCACCTCGATGGCACTTGTGTAATGGCCTGAAGCATATTGTAATGGCCCCAGAAAGACCTGTGATTACAATCGGAAGAACCACAGGGCCTCATAATCAAGTGCCCGTCACTCTAGCTCTGTGGCGCGCTCAGAGGAGCCAGCGTAGATAGAATGCAGCCAGTCTAATTCTGCTTTGAAAATTAATGAGCTGCCACGGTGGCTGAAGCACTGTTATCTTGCTTCTTCTTTTTGTCTGCTGTGGTGTGGGAAGTTAGAGCGCGAGAAGTGTTTGAGTGACGCTCCCTCCCCCCACCCCCACCTCTGTCTTTTAAAAGAACACACACACACATGCGCGCACACACACACACACACACACACACACCCTTATTGCAGCTTTGTGCCTCTGAAATGATTAGAAAATACATTTTCAACACACTTCAACATACATCAGAGCTGAACGATATTGTGATAATTGCGAAAAAAACTGTGATAATATGATACTTGAAAAAAATTGCACATATAAACTGTTTCCAAGTGCAGCTAATTATCACTCAATAGAAAGGGTGTGTTTAGGCAGTGATTTAGGCAGTAGGTAACCAAGGTAGGAGTTTAATATTCAATAGCCCCATTCACTAGGACTTCCTGATATACAAAATGCCATATTATTGTGTTTGGGATACACGTCCATGACCATGCACTATTGTACCTCTGTATTATTTCCCACTTGGGGGGTAATAAAGGTTTATCTTATCTTATCTTATTAGTTTTGATCTCATGAAACCTTGATTCATCATCAGACCCAAAGAAACAGTCATCTTTATTATCTGGGGTTGGTCAGAAGGATCAGAGTACGCATGACTCTAAAACACCACGCTACAGTTTGTTAAACGTCTTATTTGATTATTGCTTGTTATCAGAATTAACAGTTGATGTGTTTGCCGTTTTTTTTGTGTCCCTTATCTATATCCTGGCTACATGTAAGTAAGGGTGGCCTGTCCATGCATGTTTTAGAGTGTAGACTTAATAAAGGACATTGACGGGTCAAAGATCAGCTGATATGGCAGAACCTTAATTTGGAACATAAAGAAGCTCCCGCATTCCTGCATGCACCCTGCCACTTGATTACTAGCCAATGGTGAGTTAATTTATTGCTCCCACACCTGCTCCAGGGACCAGGCGAGCGTTTGTATTCTTAATCATTGCCGATCATGTCTCGTACACACACAGCCTGATAAGGAGGGTCTCTCAGCAGCTTTTTATTCATCCAGCGAGCATCCCTGCCCCAGTGGTGACACCTCCAAGGACCCCAGAGGATTTACAAGACATACATCCGTATAGAATCACATAGCAAATGCAGACAAGCACTCTGACTGCACTGACTGAATCCACCACTGTCGGGTTGATTATGCATTGCAGTGTGCTTCAGGACCTCACTTCTGACAGGCACACCTGCGGTCTTTAAAGAATATGTCTTTAAGCGGGTTGAATGAAATGGAAGTCCATTGGTACCGATGGCACCATAAATGCTGTAGCTTGGCTTCAGGACAAGTGTCATGATGATGTCATACTCAGGACAAGTGACATGGTGATGAGTATCTCAGATTTGGTAGAAAAATTGGGAATTCCTTTTGAATCAATTGAAAGTTTCAATATTTCTAACAAACCTGAGTTACCTAAAGTATGACATGATCTCACCCCTCCTGAAGGCAAGTTACAGTATTTAAACTCCGTAACAATAGATTTTTTTATATGCATGGTGAGCCTCAATGGTCCTGTCACTCGATCCCCTATTGAAAATGCTGCCAAGGAGAAAAGCCACAAATCACACTTCGACAATAACAACTGAATAACTGTAATTAAGTGTCATGCACAACCTCGGGCGTTTCTTGTGTTATTTTATGCTTTAACCTTAAAATGCATGTTTATTTCTATAGCATACGCTGCCTCAGGTTGTTACTGACCCAACACTTATATCCGACACAAACTGACCTACAAGCAGCTGTGATAATGTAGTTTTAAGCAAAACAGAATCATTTTAGACACGGAGGAAGGCTATTTCAGACCAGTATTTCTCCGTCTGACCATATCTCACCTTTTTACAGGAATCTTTCAAAATTCCAGCCCTTTTACCTGCGATAACAGAAAATTGGAGGCATTTAAAGAAGCATTTACTTTAATTCTCTGGTTCAAATCAGTCCATGTGCCGTTCCTGCCATGATGCAGCCTGAGGATGGAAACTGTGCTAAAGTTCAACTTCAAGCATCAGCAGATGAACAGTATTAGTCGTGTGTGCTCAAAGAAATCAAGAAAAGTCTATAAAAAGTCAGTTAATAATTGAAGTTCTTGGGTACAAAACAATGTTCCAACCTACACTTGAACTGCAGAATCACCAAACAAGGCACTATAGTGGTGTTCTCAGTTATCAGCGTGGATGAGAAGTGAACTGGCAGCCACGGCATGTTTCTGCCTGGGCTTCTGTTTCTGCTGCAGCACTTCCTCTGTTTCGCCACGGGCCATTCTCCTCCCGAGCATGGCACTGTCTCGCTCAAAGCCGGAAAACAGCCCCCTCCAAACCCCCTTTCATAAGCCAACAAAAGAAGTCAGTGTCATCCTTTTTTGTTTGAGGAACATGGTTGGGGAATATTACCAAGTCTCTAGTGTTATTTTCTCTGTATTCTCTCCCTCTCCTCTCTCTGTTTCACTCTCTCTCACTCTCTCTTCTCGTTCTCTCTCTCTCTCTCTCTCTCTCTCTCTCTCTCTCTCTCTCTCTCTCTCTTTTTCTCTTTTCTCGCTATCTCTCGTTCTCTCTTCTTCTTCTCTCTCTCTCTCTCT
>JBBJLR010000001.1:43303921-43317900 GCA_037577145.1 Brachypetersius gabonensis | reverse complement strand
ATCTCAGATTGACTGCTTTTGAAACCATTTAGTTATGAATCTAAGAAAACTGAATAGCCTCAGTAATGTTGACCATTGGCTGTAATAGTCCGTAACAGATTTTCGAAAATCATAACGTCACCCACAGACTATAGTGTGTCATGTTTCCTCTGCCAGTTAGTAAAGTTAAGAAGGTGTAGTTAGGACGTCTTTAAGAGTTATAGTTAAGAAGGCTGTAAGGAGGTTAGTAAAGTAATAATGGGATTTAGATTAGCCAAGTATTAGATCAGATTTAGAAAACCAATCCAAAAGAAGTAATGAGAAGCCTTAGAATTAAAGTCTATTATGATTACAATTTGGTAGAATAACCCCATTCAAGCCCCATATAGTATGTTGAAAAAATTACATTGCTGCTGGTCTGCAGTACATTTCACAGTCCATATTTACCTGATTTCACTATTCTCAGTCCCTGCTTTGATCCAATCGCTGCATTCATGTTTACAGTTGTGGTGGCACTGCTTTCCTGCTTTTACTACTGTAAACAATCTGGCTCCATTTCTTTCCAGGCTTTCATTGCAGCATTCCAGAGCAGGTGGGTTGGTAATGCACAGAGAACATGCTGATCCTGGGTCAGATTGAATCTATGGGGGATTCCGCTGAAAGGTCATCTAAATGGAGCTCAGATCAGTATCGCCACATGGCTGAGCCTAAACCAATCAGTGAAGTGTAGCCAAAAGGCTTTATGCGACACAGAAATAAAGAACTCGTCCTGTGCAGAGAGAGAAAAGCAGGCCAATTCCTTCAGAGACTGAAATTCTGAAGATCCTCTGTGGTTCTGTGCAAATGCTACATGTTTAGAGGGTTTAAACCAGAGCACCTGCGCACACTGAACTTTTCACACCTGTAATAGTGGCTAAATGTTACCCTCTCACATAAAGAGTTTGCGAAACAAATGTACTAGCAACATGCTGGTCATAAATTTAGGGTCGGCCCAGTACATTTGAATTTAGATTAACAGTGATTTCACTACAAAAACACACACACTTACACAGTCTTTCCCAATAGAGCTGCCATAGCCATCAGTATTCCTTTAAATAACCAGTATTCCTTAAACAACCTGATACCCTGTTAAAAAAAAAAGTTTTTTAGGATAACAAGAGAGAATAACTGTCCTTTCTCTCTTTGGATGATCACTATGGCCCTTCCACTCCCTTATCACCCAATGTAGATATCTGTTAGTAGAATTAATGAAATGGCAGTTTGTTCTTTCCTACATCAAACAGTCAAGCTGTCAAGTGACATTGCATTAGTGGCAGTTGGAAAAAATGTGGTGGCTAGCTCAAATGACCTGGAGTGTTAGCTTTCACCCTCATAACTCAGTAATGTCATTTGATAAAGACAGAAAGAAAGCAGATTATCAGACTTCTGGAGAGGAAACTTGGCATTTATTTAGTATTTTTGAAAGGTTTCTTTAAACAGCCTAGCAAATGACATTATGTATTAAGTCAGTTGAATTCAATTCAATGTTCTTTATAGTGCTTTTTACAACTAAGTGTCATAAAGCAGCTTTAAAGAGTCCAGGTCTGAGCCCCTAGTGATTTAAGCCAAAGGCAGACAGGGGTGAGGAAAAACTCCCTCATCTGGAAGAAAAAACCTCAGGAGGAACCAAGACTCGAAAGGAGAACTCATCCTCCTCCGGTCAACCCAGAGAGAAAGAAAAGAGAGTATTTATGGGGATAAATAACAAGAGAGAGCCTTCATGACCAATGCAACTTTTGTAAGGAGAGTAAAACCTTTTTAAGGAGAGTTGTTTTATGGAATAGAATGTTATAATTGATATAGATCTTATCTAGATCTGACACCAATTATATCTAGGATTGCCACCTGTGTCTGACAGAATACCTAGACACTGTTATGCTGACATCAACTGACAGACCGCCTTACCCACAAGCAAACATACATATCCATTAGACTGACATAACCGAATTAGAATGGACTTTGTGCTTTATACAGTATGGCTGCCCTGTTTTAAATACCTTCAGTATCTTCATGAAGAAAAACAGCTGCTTACCTGATGGCTGAGGTAATGGTGTGGGCTTTGCTTGTACTTGCTTTCGCTCTATCTTGGCTAAACAAAGAAATATTGGGATGACATTATAGTCGCATTTACCACACTTAGACCTAATCTAAAGCCATTCACAGCACAATTCATTTTATTTACTCAGTATGCTTAAACCAAAGACAAAATTCCCTGAGGTTATAGGAAA
Organism: Brachypetersius gabonensis; assembly: GCA_037577145.1. Lineage (NCBI taxonomy): Eukaryota > Metazoa > Chordata > Actinopteri > Characiformes > Alestidae > Brachypetersius > Brachypetersius gabonensis. The sequence continues at coordinate 43,315,654 of JBBJLR010000001.1, read as the reverse complement.
GGCCTTATCGTTGCCAAATTTCAATTTCTGTTTGGATTATACAAATAATTGTCTTTATATTTATAGCATTTTCCTTTGTCTTTGTTTTTCTATCACTATGAAACCAAACCCCTTTATTTTACCCCTTAAAAATCTTTCATTTTTACCTTAACTTCCCATACAGGAAATGAAGGAAAATTAAGGGGAAAAGTGCACAGATTAAGGCTGAATTTCCCCCTTACTTGTTCAAATTTGCCATAACACCTTAAATGTAAGAATAATGGGTTTCACACACATTTTATAGTGCAGTGAGTAACTTGAACTTAAACTTCAAGGATGAAAGGCCAGTTGCGCCACATACCACCAGAGCTAATGGCAATATAAAGAAAAACAATTTTCAAGAGGATGGACATACAGGCAAAATCTAAATAGGTAATTATACAGTAATGGATGCCTAATGAAAACCGGGACATTAAGTGGCCCAGGAGAGAGAGTACATTTTCTGGGTCTGACTACTTAAAAGAAGGACAGTCTCAGATAAACCAGGACAGGTTATAACCCTTGCTTTTCCCATATTGATGATATATCACCGTCTACAAATAAGTGTAATATTTCTTAGCTGTATTGTTTGTCCACTTTAACTTCCGTGTCCGAGTTTGTTTAAGCATTTAGTCCAATATAATGTATGATTCCACCAAGCTGTGAAATAGTGGCACTCAATTTTGCGACTCCTCCCAAACTGGTTTACAACTCAATTAAGGAACTTCTTTACCAGACATGGCCTAATTGTGGAGAATGTTTCCAGAATATTTCCTGGTCTTGAAGTTTAGACTGTGTGTTGAATTTTTAAAGCGAATGAAATTAGTACACCCTTCAATCTGTATGAGAGCTGCATTAATAGCTCTAGGGCTTTGCCATGCAGTCAAAAAGGGGTGGGGGGTGATGGGGGGGCAATTATATAAATAAAAATCACACAAGACATAAATAGATAGCAGCTCTGTTCTGTTTAGCTGAGAACGGCGTGTTTTTGGATAATGGTTTTCGTTGCTGTAGGGTGGTGTGGATAACTTGCCATCTCTCAGCCTACCGCCAGTGCTGTGCTGGGGCCCGAGAGCGGAGCGAGAAAACTGCTCTGTGGCCCACGCCTCTCATTCCTACACTGCCGAATTAAAGAGGTTACATTAGATTTTTATCATCAAAGAGAATTAACGTCTGTAAATGGAAGCATAAAGCTCCCCCTGGGCTTTCTCTCTGAACTATTTTAATCAGGCCTCGGCTCTGGAGCGCTGATGAAACGGGCTGGCACAGAGCAGCGTAAATGACAAGAGAAAGAACAGACTTAGCAAAGTCTCTACTATCTCTGTCTGTTGCTCCCTGCATGTCTTTTACTCTCTCACACCTGATCACAACAGCACGTGTTCTTAAAGGGTCCGTATCATGGAAATTAAAGTGAACTTTGTAAACACTAAGATTTAAGAACATATTGTTTACTCTCTAGTCCATTCTATATAAGAAAAGTCTTAAAAAGAGCTTAAACCAAAGACTGCTTTTTGAATAAGGCACAATACAAAGCAAGCCAATCAGAGCCGAGACACAATAATAAGTTACTTATTTTATTCCAAGGGATAAAGTATTTTATGATTTTTGGTTCTTTAAAAAGTGCCCATGAATAGCCTGTGATGTCAAATGGGAAAGAGCAGGTCTTTTAAATGGTTCTTGATTTATAGGATCGTCTCTTTTGGGAACCAGAAGCGTTTTTATTCTTCACTCCAAAACACCCCCTTTGCTAACTTTATTTCTGTGAGGTCAGATCTCACTTACCTTGATCAGTTACCAGACAGGCACCAAAAGGACACATTTACTGGCCAAATGGGGTAAAGGACGCCCGAATTTCCATTTTAGCCGCATTGTCATGGCCGTTAGCAGCTCAAACTCAGACTTCAGTGCGGAGCTATAATTTCCTCAGACACTGCAGAGCAGCTTAGACTGACTGACTGGGGTATTGATCTATCAGTCAGCATTGAGTTTCTTTGTCTGTGGCACTCAGAGTCTAAGCCCAAAATGATGTCGTTTTTTTTTTTTCTTCTCTCATTTAGCTGATCCGTCTGCCTTTATTCAGCGTAACCTTGAACGTGCATTAAAGTAGCTGTCATCCGAACTCCCACCCGTGGATGCTGCTGATATATCAGGGATGAAGCGCTCCATATAAAATATGCTTGTTTAGAAAAGCAAAGTCCAAAGACAGTTGAATGGCCAAGGACTCATAGAACAATTACGTCTCAAATGTTTGATATTTTTGAAAGATGCACATTTGCTTTTCTGACACTGTTGGTGATGGACGGTAAAAAATTACGGTTTGTGTGATTCTTTTCTTTTTGATTTTCAACAGCTCTGAAATTCAACAATAGAATATTGAGTATAGAGTCTGTAGGACATATGTGTGTAATGTGCACTCTAATGGAAAAGTTAAGTTGCGTTTATGAGTTCAAGTGCAGTTCAAAATGTACCTTGATGGGACTGCAGGATAATACTCTGTACTCTAATATACAGTTATTACAGATCTATATATTCTACAAGAATGTTATTCTACCCTAGCCTCAAAAATAGTTTGTGAGACAATAACATGGACCAGGAAAGCATACTATGGCCTTATTTCACCATATTTTATGCATCATCATCTAATGCTAGTCCTGAAAGTATAAAGTTAAAATAAAAAAAAATGAAAGAACATTTTTTCGATTTGTATTTATTATTTATGGCCTACAAAGTACTACACATCATACTGCCATATTGGACACCGTCACCATTCTAAACAACACGTTCACAATCTATTTAAACTGCTGAATGCACACACCAGACATCGTAAACAAGTTAGTGTGTTCTATATAGAATGCTTCCTCTGGTTTGCATGCTTTAGTATGCCGGCCTGTGTTAGGCTTTCTAAAATACTGAAATAAGTCGACACTTAGCATTCTATGAATTGTTTTATTATGGCAGGACTGAGAAAGCCATGTTTTCAATGTATAAATTAGGGTTACAAGTCTGACACAAATACCAATCTATGTAAACAGAATCAACCACTTTAGGGGAATCAACTGAAATGGGCCTTTAAAGAGCCTCTTTCTGTCGGTAAATAGTCTTTCAGCACTCGTTTGAAGTTTGTGCTCAGTCTGTTCGCTCAACAACACCTTTTTTGACACCTTATCTCTAATTTTTACGCCCACCTCTAGTTGAGACTCTTTGAATATGTAATCAACTGCACCTCCAATATCTCCACCCAGTTTCTGTGTGATCCTTTTACATTTTGCACATTTTCCCCTCAAATGCACTAGGGAGAAAAACGCAATTAGCATTTTCCATGCACGTGGCCCGTAAGCCACACGTTTAGGTTTGCTCGGCAGTTTGTTCGTACAGATCATGCAGGGAAAACGCATGCGACTGCCGCAAAAGGCTTAGTATATTGCGTCTTCAGAGTTTTGTGTTATATAAATCACACATGCCAGTGCGAGTGAGCTAACCCAAATATTTTCCAACAATGACTCAGGCTCCAAATTCAAAAAAAGGCAATCTTAAGCTAAAAATGTGCTCCCATTAGATAAACTGTAAAAAAGACCCAGAGCATTCCTTCGTGTACCTTGCTTTGGATTGCCTGGTTGGCAGTGGGGAGGGGTGGGAGTGTTGATAATGGTTCGCAAGACTATTTTCTCTTTATTATTCATACTGTTCTGTGTTGTAGAGGATATGTAATCACTTTGATTTCAAGCGAAAAGGAAATGAATGCATGGAGCTGCTAAATGCCATTACATGCTTTCATCCAGAAGTTATTGCTGTTGTATGAAAGATTAGAAATCGCTTTCCCTCACATAATTTTAGCTTTGGTCAGGCTTAATTTGCTCCTGATTGTGGTATGAAGCGTCCAGGTGGCTTTTCAAAAGTGTATGTCATTAAAGTGTTCAGAAGGAACAAATGCATACTTTCATGCCTCGAAACAGTGTGTCACCTTCTCGACTGACAATGACGAATGGGAAATTGATCAGGACCGTACCAGAATGGAAGGGTAGTTAAACGTCCGTCCACTGTTAGAAGTTTATAGAAACTAGAATCACACAGTTGTTCACTGAAAATATTTGCAGATTACTTGCATTCAGTTTTGAGATCTGAAGCTAATGAAGTACTGTGAAGGGATAAACAGAACTGAACAGAACAAAACAGAACAAAACAAAATCTGTCTAAGGAAATGAAGAAGCTCAAGTTTTGGTCAAAATATTGGTAAAAAAAATACATTTTCTCTGTTAAAAAACAATAATTCAATTTCAGATTAAACAGAAAGATGCCATCTTGTGTTTAAAGGGGCTTGCTCCCATTTCTAGCCCTTACAACCCCACTAGCTTTCATTTCTCACTCTCTTTCATGCTCGCTTCCATTTGAGTACCTGGCATGTTGCTGGATTTATTTGGACAGATTGTCCCGTTCTGCCAGCTCTTCTGTGCATGTATTGGTTGACTTCCCTTTAAATTAGGGACACTCGGCACAGAGCTGGAGGGGTGGAGTCCAGCTCAGTGTGGTGATTTTGCTGCTCTAACACACCTACAGTGAACAGATGTGTTGAATCAGATGCATGAGCAGAACCACAACAGCAAAACAGCATTGTGACTAGTTCTGCTGTGCTATAAAAGATAACTGAACTTAATTGCATTTAAAATCGGAATAAAATTTGGCTTCACTGGTTGAACCTTTAGGAGTGTAGATTGTGTGGATTGTAAAGAGTTAAAGTGTAAAATATTATTGCAGTTACATAAGTAATTATGTAGTTAGTTGCCTACTTATCATTTCAAAATAATGCCTTTCAGACAGTCACAGCCATCTCTAAGCATTACTTCTTCCATCAAGTGAAGGAAAAACTCCTCAGAGCTCCTCAGAGCTAGCCTGCAGTGACAGCAGTAGCAGTATATTAGCCTGAATTATTTTGTGGTTTTATTGGATTATTAGGTGTAAAGGAGTTATAGAGAATCTCTGATCAGATGTTTTGTTATTTCATTCTTGATGCTTAAAAATCGGAACTATATGGAAGACCAAACTTTATACAACTTGCCGGAATTGTAATACCATAATAAATAACATGACAGAAGAACATTTAGATCAGTTTCCTTAGCTGCACTGTTAGCCTTAGCATTAAGTCTAGTGTAAGCTCAAACATCCTCATTAGACACTAAACCTCCCGCTTTAACACTCAGAGACTGGAAGATTTCCCTGGTTTGAATAGTGTTAGGGTAAATGCAGATTTTATTTATATGGACACACACTGATATTTTGTTATTTCTTAAATCTAGTAGTCTGTTAGCATAAGATGCTACAGATGGTACCAGGAGCTGAAAGTCTGAGAGTAACAACAACTAAAGGACATTTGCAGTGAGCAGTTACATTAATATGGTCCATTTACATTCTGTATTGACAGGTGTGAGTGTAAACTTCTCTTTTTTGCCAGAAAATACACAACACCCAACAAAAATATAATTGGCAGTTTTAAAAGAATTTTCCCACTTGTTTCAAAAGCAAACAATTACTACAATGTTACCATACTTTTTGTAATGTTACAAAAGTTAAGTGTAGCTTCAAAGTAACTGTCTTATACAGAGGGTATCGACATAAGATGTTTCAAGTTTACAACGCTCACTCCCACTCCCACTCGACTTACACTGTTAGCCTTGTACTTAAGGACTATGTGGCCGAACTAGTTTGGTTGAGTGCAGTGGAAGAATACGCAGTAATGCGGCGTATGAGTGAGGGAGTTTTCCTTTTCCTGTGGATTAGTTGTGTTTTTATGATTTTACAGCTGTGTTAGGATCGGTAAGTGTCTTAGGCTTGAGTGGGTTTCGACTTACACCAAAGTCGAAGGAACAGATCTGTATCATAACTCGAGGACCAACTGCATAACGGTGCCTCTATGGTGCAGTACGACTACGTGTTTTTTTTTTATGTTCTTATATTCTGTGTAACACTGGACTCCTTTTGTTTTTACATTCTTTGCTTATTTGCACTTGGATGTCATTTATTATGGTGCGTTGTACTGAACACTTGGTGATTTATCTGTTACTTGCTTTATTGTGATGGTGGACATGCCCACATCAGCTTCTTTGTCATGACACAGGCAGTGTCCCAGCGGGGGAGCGCCATGTTAGGGCACCTGAGCAGGGCAGACGTGGCCAACCAGGTGGAAAATCAGCAGTGCCACAGCCCAAATGCCCAGTGACAGCTTTTCATGCTCCGCATCCCTCGCTCATCGTCCTCCCCGAACCCTCCCCCAGCCAGAGCTCTCCACACTACAGCTCCTCCATTTATCTCTATCCCACGCACACATACACACACAGACACTCATGAACAGCGGGCTGTAACGAGGCTGTCCCACAGTCCCCGTCACCTCATCTGATTGATTGATTTATTAACTAACTTCACAGAGGAGATTCATGGCTGTTATATCAGAACTCTTTATATTCTGACAGTTTTATACGCGTTCTAAATACTGGAGTCAGCAGAGCAGCAAAATGCTTCCTTCTTTTGACAAAAAATACTTTAAGCACACATTCACTAACTTTTAGTTTCTTGCTTGAAGTGATATAAGAAGTTTTTTCTGGCCCTCGAGCTCCAAGGGGCCATGGGAGTGTGTCTTTTGGAGCAGAATAGAATTGCATTGACCAATGAGACCTGAAGCCTGTGTTCTTTCTCTCCAACTCTCTACCCTTACTGGTCACTTTATTAGGTACAACAGCCCTGTAGCAACATATTGTCCATTTTAGGAGCTCTATTTAGCATCTAGGTGCACTTTTTTACTTTTACAGTTTCAGATTGTCATCCATTTTTGTCTCTGCACCTGTGTGGCGAGTGGACCTGATTAAACACATGTTGATACAAGGTATGTTTACATAACAAGTGTCTGTATATGGCTCATTTATTTCTTTATTTCACTAGGATATGGCTAATTTTTATTGTAGTTTTGCTTTTTTTCTCTGGGGTCCACTTATAATCTTTTTTGTGTTCAGTCATTTTAACATCAAACTCCATTTTTCCCTTTGAATCAGAGGTAAAACAAAATCAGGTCCAGAAAGAGAAAAGCCCTCCCAGGATTTTGTTCCAGCTGGCTTTTATGGTTAGTCGGCAGCAGATGTATCCACACAATTGGATCCAAAAATCCTGGGGAGGAATTTTCCTTTTTGGACCTGATTTGTCCACTTCTGTTTAGAATTATATGTCTCTGTATCATGTAAATCAACTCTCTTCTGATTGGTTGCATTCTATTAGACCACAGTTCAGGCTGAAGCACTTCATATAACATCAGTGAAATTGGGTGGGGTGAAACTGCTCTAGGCTGAATAGTCAGATAAACGGTTATCTGCTGTTTTTAAAACAGGCTATGTTTGCAGTATAACTCGACCTTATGAAGTGATTGTACGTTTTAAAACATTAAAAAAGTTTTTAAATTCGAAACAACAAAAGAAAATTGATCTTTCATCATTTAGGCCCTATAAATCATTCTCTTTCAACTGTACATGGCGATTAGGTCCACAGTTAGTGCACTTTTCTTGCTTAAAACTCTTTAACTACCAATTCTTTTCCGTCTTTCATACTTTGGAATACGGCCTTGAACACTCATGAATATAGACCCTTGAACTTGGAAAACCAGTCAGCTTAGTACAAAGTTAAATTCGCCGTATATATAACCTTTTATACCTGACTTGCGAGAGTTTATATGTAGTTTGTCACAAAATGCATTTTCTCAGGAAACCACGTCGGACTCACATATGCCATTGCAGGCTGCCAAGCCTTTGGCTGCGTTATGTTTCATCCCTTTTCTTCTAAGTACATCTTCAAAGGGAGTCGGGTTTAGCATAGCGACTGCTGCTTGCGGTAAGGGGAAAAAGAGAGGTAGGGGAAAAAAATAATGCAATTGTGGGAATGAAAAGGCATTGAAACACACACATATGAAGACACACACGCACGCACACACACACACACACACAGGTGTACACATCTCTTTGCAGCTGCTGCTGCCTCTGTGGTGGCGGTAAAGCCATTGTTACTTAGGCAGAGAGGCAGAACAACAAAGCAGGTGCTATCACAAGCTCCCACGCACTGCCTCCTCTGGCCTGCGCTCTGTTTTATTCTCAGGCAGCTAATGCGATAACAGCTTTGGCACGTGCCATACCGCATGCCTCAGAGAGAGAGAGACAGAGAAAGAGAGACAGGGGGCGGGGGGGTTGAGAGAGAAAAGAAATAAAGGAGAAATGCAAAGACAAAGAAATGAGAGGACAGAGAGGGAGAGGACAAAAAACTAAATTAGAAATATAAAACAGATAGAGACAGAACATGAAACGAGAGAGAGGAGAAATGTAGAGGATGGGAGCAAGAAAAAGAGAGGCAAAGAGTGAAAACAGAGATGAGATGGAGAGATGACATATAAGGATAAAGAAAATAATGTAGCGAGAGAATCAGGGAGGGAGAGAGAAAGAAGAAAAAAGATTAATAGAAAGAGAGGGAGAGAGAGAGGACAATCGAGGGCAAAATGAAGAGATAGAGAAGAGTAATGAGAAGAGGATAAGAGAGATCGAGAAAGACAGAGAAATGGGAAAGAGGTAGAGAGTAAAAATGAGTAAAAGAGGTTGAGAGAGAAAAGAGGAAAGATAGAGTGGGAAAAGAAGAGAATTGTATCAGGAGGGCGAGAAGCAGGCAATGGAGAAATGACTGGCAATGGCAGGCAGTGGAGAAAGAGAAATGGATGTAGAGAGAGAGAGTGAGACTGAGAGAGGTGGATGAAGGGCAGAACGGGAGAGCATAGAGAGAGAGGGTGGGGTAGAGAAAGAGAGTAACACAAGAGAAAATTAGTGGGATGGAGACGAAAGAGAGGGAAAAGGCAGATGAGAGAAAGATGGAGAGAGAACAGAGAGCATGCGTCTCTCCCTAGTTCATCCTCATTTTCTCTGCGGATGCTGCAGTGTCCATTTTTCTATTACACGTCCAGGCAGACGCACCTGCTGAAGCCTGGACCATTGATGATAACCGGCGCCTCTCGCTCGCTAAGCCTCTCTTCATCGATTCCTGCAGTGGACCTGTTGAAATCTGCTTTGTTTGCTTCCCTTCTGTTTGATTGGCGCGAGCTTAGAAACTCCTCCAAGGTTCTCCTTGCTTTACCCTTGTACGATCTCTGATCGCGGCGTCATTGTTTTGCTAAGCCAGGTTTTCTTGGAACGCGCTGCATATCTTCTTGACTCCAGACTTTCCGAGAGCTTTTCAGTGTGTTTGTGTGCTTAAAGCTGGTACTGGAGGCGAGCTGCGGCGCTGAAATCTGATGGATTGTTTGGTTTCTGTTTACTTTGAGTGTATCACCAGTATGAATCAAATGCTTTATAGAGATGCTGCCAGACTTGAGGAACACTTACAGTCTTCGTGTCCTGTTGCCTGTCCTCTGTTTATCTGTTCTGTTCGAGATGCATAGCGTCTGGCTCTGCAATCTGGGGAATCCTTTCTTTCTTTGTCATCTTTATTATTTCCTCTCTCGCTGAATTTAATTACATGAAACTCACACTCAGAACCTGAATGGGTGCTATTTAGATGTTCCTCCTGTCCGAGTGCATTGCGAACAATAGAGAGAATCAGCTAATAAGCATCAAGATAGACGCTTGGGTTTTAAAAGCATCTGCCATTGTGAAATGCAGCACCAGTATTATTCTCCCAACTTTAGGGTGAGTCATTACTGTTTAGTCCAGAAAGCTTGGCTGTATCATGATAATTATTTGCAATTGGCAAATTATACAGCACAGCCATCATGCACTTTATAGTAGAATGAAAATGCCAAGATTCAAGACATATAATTGTAAAATGATTGTATTCAGCTATAAGGCCAGGAAAGCTCCAGTGTGATGACACTGGTGTTTGAGGAGAAGTTCAGAAGATGACCAACCCAAACAGGCGGACTAGAAAAAAGCTCTTTCAGAGCTAGATGATAAGCATCGATCCCACTCCTGAACCTCTGATCTGACCGGAGAGCTCTCAGGACGACGAGGGGAACAAGAGGCTTGACCTTTACTTGGCTGTTCATAACAGACAGAAGTAACCTCTTCAGGTCTGTCAGTTTATCAAGTTTCAGACAAAGATGTTAACCTGCAATGTTCTGAAAGCCATATCCAGGAGTACACAGTAGTAATGTGAGGGGAGGAATGGGTGTTTGAAGCTTTAATAGCTGATGGAACATTTCTGTTTCTTTAGACAAACTTGTTCTTGCATTTTGGAGGTTTTTACAACAGTAGAAGACGGGCCTCAATTGATATGAAATCATTATAGGAAAAGCTCCTGGGTGAACGCACAGACCTTGACAGCTACACTAATAAAATTCTCAACACGCAATTTGCTCTTATCTGCCTATTTCTGGAGTGAAAACCTACAGCCTTGAATTTCAGCCACAGCTTTGCAAGCAAAACAAAGCATATTTACAAAAATGTATAATTATTTTTCACTCGTTGCAAGCAGAAACATCCTTTCAAAGGGTACATTTGGCTTTTTTAAGTAGAAGATATATATTTTTTAATAACTGGAATAAAAAAGGTTGGTGTGTGCAGTCGTTGCAGAAAGGAAAATCATTTTTGGATTTCCTTTTCTTGGCATTGAAACAACTAGGAAAAAGTCAGAAGCACTGCTGATGTAGTTGTATGCAAAAGTTTTGATACCCTTTCTGAAATCTGGAAAGAAAGTGCACAGACCCCACAGAGAACACGTTTATGCACTTAATTTAGCAGAGACTGTAAATGTGCCGAATTCAACGTATTGGGAAAAATACATAAAATGTGGCCTGTGCACATTTTTTTTTTCCATTGTTTGTTCACTTTTTTAGGTCTGGAAATTCAACAGAACATGTGCATTTACTTTTGCATATACATGCCACAGTCTACAGATAAACTTAATCTGTAAATTGAATGTAAAGGGGATAAATGGCATAACTATTTTTCCAAATAGTGATGTATTTCTGTAAATGTTATGAAATACAGAGAGGTTACGGGTCTCTGGATGATTTGTCTGCGTGCACTTGGATCATGTGTGGTTCATTTCCAATGGAGAATGCAGTTGACTTCACAGCTGCATGAGAACAGAGATGTGCTTGTCTGGACAAGGTCATCTTTATGGTCTGTCGAGCCTGTATCCTGAGTTCTCCCACACTGAGCTCTGGTTAGATTAAGGATGAGGTTGATGTTTTTTGATCCAAAATTCTCCTCGGTGACTGAGCAGGAGCCTTGGCAGCATATATAAAGAAAAGAAGGTTTGGAGCAATTGGTGACAGCCAAGTCCACAGTTCAGGAACTTCCACCCTGATAACGCCATCACATATCTGCTACCTATGTACCATCAAGCAGCTGTTGTCATGACAACAAGCCTGCCAGACTTCGTTTGGGGGGCCAGGAAAGTAAAATAATAAGAATTTATCACCCACTGCTGAGGAAAGGTGCACAGAGACCATGACCATTAGGTCTGACATTATCTGACAAAAGGTCTCTTGAAAAAGAAAGTCCATCTTGTCTCATTGTGGATGAAAGAGTTTGAGAGATGATGAGTCTTTTCTTTAATGGACTCTTTTTTTGTAAACAAGGTTGCCTTTAAGCTAATAATCAAAAGACAGACCTGACCTGTGCTTTTACAGGTCACTCTGGAGTTAACAACTGTTAGACTCCACTGAAACTGAAATGAACAATTGAATCATTTTAGATATATATA
>JBBJLR010000001.1:43283427-43297785 GCA_037577145.1 Brachypetersius gabonensis | reverse complement strand
TGTGTGTGTGTGTGTGTGTGTGTGTGTATGCGTGTATGTGTATTCAATTTAATTCTTTGTATGATTCATCTTTTACTCAAGCTGGCTGCATGATCCTGCCCCTATTCAAACTAGCATGAAACTCTTACCTCCATTTTGTGAAGTTTTGAGCAAATTGGATAATTTGTCATAATATAACCTTAAGAAATTTGAAGGATGGACAATGAGTACAAAAGGTAATGGCAAGTTACCCATGGCGAGCAATCAGGACAGAGGCAGAGAGGGGAAATAATGCTAACAGTGTGAATTTCTCTCGGGTGAAAGAAGAGGAAAAAAACAGGCTACTGCTTTAATTAAATTCAGCTAAAATGTTCCCTTCAAATCACATCAGTACACTTCGAGCATCGCATTCTTTACCTGTGGGAAGTAAAAGCAATATTACAAGTGTTTATTGAATATTACGTGCAAATACATTTTGCCAGAGGTGGGTTTTAAGTGGTACACTCTTCCCTTTCTTTGGGTTTAGTTTCAGTCTGTTTAGCGGATTTAGCTCCTGGACTGCTTTACTCTTGCACACATAGGGATTCATTTTAGACCAGAAGGATCCACAAGAGAGAGGACTGGAATCTAATATTCTGGTAGATGCAGAATGCACTAAGAAGTTCTGCAGTGCTGCAGAATGCTTAAAGATTTTTTTTTTTTTTATCATAGTCGCAACATTATTTCATCATTAAAGTCCCAAAACGTTTACTGTTTGAACTTCTCCACACACCTGTACTTGCTACAGCTGCTTTAGGAACATATTTACTGATTTAGTATGATCATTTAACTGGGGTCTTTGGCCAGCAATCACAGCGCTAAGCGTTTTTATTCTTACATCATCCATAAAAGCCTGGGAAAGATGGACTCTCCAGGAATAACAAGATCTGTGCGTGTGAAAGCCCTCTTCTTCTTTTTTAAGCACAGTCATCAATCATTCCCTGTGATTATGATGCTTCGCATTTGTCTTTCTCACCTTTTGTGTAGTGTACAGTTTGGGATTATTCACAGAAGATGAGCATTGTCTGCATAAAGGATGCGTTCACTTCCATCCAGCTGGCCATGAAATAGCACCTGACAGTTATTTGGAAGCGGCGTTCAGAAGCTCCTCTGCCTCGCACAGGCACAGTGAGCTCATCATTCAGGGACAGGCATTTCAATCAGGCACTCGCAGCCCCACACTCGCGCTGTGCTTACGAAACGCCAAGGAACTTTGAAGTATGAAACGCGATTCCCCTGCCCAGAGAAGCCTTCAATAATGGATGATGCCTGTGCATTGTCATATTCATCACTACTGCATTTCAATCAGTTCTGTGTTACCAGCTATCTGGCAGTAAATGATCGTTTCAGATTTTTCTGTTGGGTTTTATGAGTGGAATCGGCAGCACAGTTTGTAGATTTGACTGTCATACAATCAAACACTGTACTGTATGTAGAGTGAAATTGCTTTATTGATTTACAATAAAGGAGGAGCGGTGGCGCTCAAAAGCATAAAATTCATAAAGACAGAGCAGCCAGAGTATAAAGCGATGAAAATAAACTTTCTGGATATTTTGATACCCTGCGAGCTCTCCACCTCACAGTGGAATCCTCAAAAAGGAAAAACCAGTCCTGAAATGCTTCTAAGCTCTTATTACATTTACATTTTCATTCATTGGCTTTCTTCTCTGGAGTAAAATACTATTACACTGACATGCGCTGGCCGTCTGAGAAGAATATTAAGTAAACAATTTATCTTGGCCTATTTTAACTTTGAGAGGAGTCCCTGCTGCTGGTTATTTGAGGGAATGATTGTCATGTTGATATTCATGCCTTAAAACAGCACTGTGGCTGTTGTGTGAATCCATTACCGGTATTCCAGGCTAAACTCAGTGCTATTGACTTTGAGCCCATAGGAAGACGATGACCCTTCCGGTATTTTCTCCTGGCATTTACTGACTTTAGGTAATGCAGCGTCCAGCAGCCTGACCTCTCCTCTCAGCCATGCTGTTTATGAGGTGGGACGTAACACGCGCTAAAAGTCACTTAGTGCCATTGCACAATTTTTCAAGAAGATTTTGGAGGTATTTTATTAGGGCTGGGCACACTAACGTTCGTTGCTGGTATTCTCGGCTGGTTTTAGCAGGGGTCAGACGTCCCTTTACTTCTGTCTATATTATATGGATAAAGTATTGGGACGGCTGACCATTACCCGACAGGCACTTCAATGACACTGCAGTCTGATACATAGACTTCAGTATGGAGTTGGTCCCACTTTGCAGCTACCACCATTTTCTAGAACTATTCATTCAACATCAGTACCTTCTGTTGTGGCTGAACTATCAAATCCTCACAGCAATGTTCCAACTCTGAAGAGTAGAGTACTGGTATCAATAGAACCAAATACGCTGGTACCATTAGAACCTAAAAGGTAATGAGGGGTTTTTCTCTCTTGTCATTGGTCAAACGTACCAAAACAACAGTCTAGCTACTGCTGCTGCTCTCTAGAGAAAAAAGAAGCTTCGCTTGACTGTACAAGTGTGTTTACATGTTGACATTTGTGAGTCTGGGCACACAGAACAATATTGCATTTTCTTACTTATCAGCTAATAAAAGGATGCCCTAGAGTGGTGACGGTTCCAGGTGTCTAGGTAGAAAATGAAATAGAACTGGAACTGTGACTTCCATTCGGGTTAGTTGTAGTTTTTTATTGTGCTATATTGTGCTATTTTATTGTCTATACCATTACAACACGTTCCATGTTGTTTTCTGGAGCTATACACTGAAAATGGAACTGCAGAGTCACCAGAATGAGCTGTTGTGCCTTTGGACTGCGGCGTCTGAAATAGAGTGGTAAGGAAGCGTCACCGGCTGTCTGTCGTGACCTTGGAAGAATGTAGTTGTGCTAAAGACTGGGTTAATGTACCGCTAATCATGTTGTTGCTTAATAATCTGCGGATAGGTATTTTAGTTTTTTGCCTGTTTGGGGGAGTGCAAGAAGTCCAGGATTTATGAGTCATGCTCTATTTTTGTCCTTTTGGCATTTCAAAATAATGCGATCAATTAGGCCCATTTTAGCAGTCTGTTAATCCTCTAAGGGGAGTCGTTTTTTGAATGCACTCTGAGGTTTGAGCTAAATACATTCATCAGTGGGTAACTCAGAGTCTAATTGTTTATGCATTTGTGCTGTTTTCTTTAACATCATTAATTCCCATTTTCGTCCGACGCCATCGTGATGGTGCTCTCGGCTGCTGGAGGCTTTCTTGAGCTGGCCTGACAGCACCATCACACTTTTGAGTACCAGTCCTCGCTGTAATGATCGCCTCTATTGAATTTTGTTCTCTGGGGAAAGCCAAGGCTGCCAAGCCTTTTGGCCTCGGCACTCCTGTGTTTCAGTCACTGAGCAGGAGAGACCTTTCTTCTGGTACATAACCATTCTCTGAATAATGTTTGTCACTGTGGTTGGGAAAATGATTTTTTCCCCCCTCACTTTCCCTTTATGTGTGTGCATGCATGCGTGTGTTTTATGGCCTGAGGTAGTGAGAACAGAGCAAGCTCTATCAAAATCCCATCTCTTCTCTCTCAGCCTTGCCAGTTTAGTCTATATCCTGTATCTCTTTGATGCTACAATGTGCTCTGACATATTTGATATTAGCCTGGTGTTAAATCTCATACTGCACGGGCACTCGTACTTTTCTCCAGGCGCATCTCCTCGCTCAGTCGACACATTTACACTTGTGTGGATCGAGGTGCATAGAGGCCAACTGGATAGAGGAGTTTGAAAATGGAAGAATATGAATGCCTCTCATATTCTCTCTTGTGTGCTGCCCGTTGTCCTAAATGCATTACGGCAACCCACAGATGTCAAAGATGGGGTTCCGCATTGCTTTCGAATGCATTAGCATCTGAAAAAGAATGGCTTGAATTGTCGCACCAGAAAGGCCTGAGACATTATTTCAGCTGACATCAGTTGCATGCTAGTAAAGCTATAATCATTAATATTGTTGGTTTAGTTTTGATTAAAATGATTTTATCTGTGCAGAGTAGTTATAGTTTATCTGTGAAGAAACTGCATTTAACTGTCATTCTGAATGATGAGTTTCAAAAGAGCCTCTCTTACTTTTATTTTGATATGTAAAGACGCACACTTCTATTAATTAAACGAATTGAGTTGTCAACATTATATGCACTATTTGTGTTGGCTGTGAGAAATTGGTTTACATGAAATGCACAAAATTAAATGAAAGCACATTTCTTCTTCGATTAAATCCATTTTTTTTTTTTGTGACAGCAAGTTCATGTTATTATCAGCGGAAAAATACTGGGCTACTGAGCTAAAATACATATCCTAATTAATGCATTTTCTAAATATGTATGTAACAAGACTGGGAGATATGTGCATGAAAATTTTAGGCTGGCCATTTGTATCACAGACTTCTACCAACTATTCTGAGCATAAAATATTGTTTTCAGCATAAAATACTGTTTTGTATTTTGCATTCAGTACTATGGAGTTGGAGAGAATACATTTTAAGTGCAAAACCTGGCATCAAATTCAACTTTGCCTCCTTGACCAGTAGAACTACTGCTCTGGCTCTGTCGCCTTCTGAAGGACTGAGGCTTTGTAAGGCTGCACGGAACCAGAGATCTTCTAACAGAAGTGGATATTCTTCTGCATTGGAGAAAATCTATAACCCAGCACTGCCAATCAAATGAGACCTTGTAAGTTTTAAGTCATATCAGACCCCGATGTCGGCGCTGACCATCAGCATCGGAAAAGTGTCACAAGCACAGCACACACTGAGCCATTTACGTTTATAGTTTAGTGCAGATGTGCAGTCCTTGCACGCGACTGTAGAGTTACAGAAACACAGCACAGAGAAAGCTCCAATTCCACCATGGCCACATCCACACACACCAGATACTCTGGGGCAGATTTTAATGAGCTAAAGACAAAGACACTGAATGGGTCACAGATGACACATTAGGTAGGATAGTGTTAAACCCCATCTCTTGGCTGATCTGAAATCGTCTGACACCCACTGCTGTTCTACTGACCCTCTCGCAAAATCTCTCCTTTGGGAGCCTCTGTGAATGCATTACCATTCTATTTCAGATACTATTTCAGTGTGTGTGTGTGTGTGTGTGTGTGTGTGTGTGTGTGTGTGTGTGTGTGTATGTGTGTGTGTTAGTATGTGTGTGTGTTAGTATGTGTGTGAGACAGAGAGAGACAGAAAATGGAAGAGAAGGAGGGAAATAGGAAACGCACGGTGTTCGGTTGAAAAGTATATTTTTATTCTGCAATCAAATGCACAAGACAGAGCCCCACGTTTATCAGTGTCATTTCATTCTTGCAGAATATCAGAAGAGTGCATAAACACACTGATTACCTGAATAGCAGACATTATTTTTGAACATGATGGTGAGGCAGGAAGGCACTTCCCTCCTGCACACCCTTAACAATAAAGGCTTCTGGACTATTCTTGCCTTGGACTAAATATCTCTAAGTGGTAGAATATTTACATTATGTGGATGATCCTTATATTTTGTAAATGTGCCACAGACTAACACTCCATGTTGATTCCTCATTGGTCCTTTAGGGTTTTTCTTTGGCATTGCTCCTAGTGAGCCTTTTGAGTTTTTCTATCCGTGTATCAGAGCAAAGTCCTCTCCTGCTGACGCTGATGCCCGTTTTCTGCCCGTTGACCGGTGTGCTGTGCGATGTGTTGACTGTTTACCTTATGTAGTTTTAATAGTGCTGGAGGTAGCAGAGGTCTTCTCCACGCAGCATATGCCACATTAACGTTTCATGATTGATGCTTTTTTTTTGCTCTCCTCAAGCAGGCGACTTCAAAGGGCTGCATCCTTTTCCTCAGTGATCCCTTTCGAGGATTATAAACCAGTGCTTTTGAACCAGAAGAGCCTACAATAGCACAAAATTATTTTTTAGGGGCCAGGAGATAAGCTCAGTTAGCACAGAAAAAAAAATGTAAATTGTATCCCATCTGCTGTGTGTTACCTGTGGTCTGGGCTTCTTTGTGCAGTCTGCAGTGTTGTAAAGATAAATGCCTTGAGAAATTTCTATGACTGTTCTCCAGTTGTGTGCAGCTAAATGAGATCAGGCTGATTTTCAGACAGCCGCATCACGATTATGCCAAGATTAGGCCAACGAATGCCGCTGTATATACAGTACTGAGCTCCGTAATCAGGGCTTTGGTACCAGAGATATTCCCTTTATTTTTGTAAGACGATTTGCTGGTGTATTATTATTGATGACTCACTGGTGCTGTGTTACTTTAAAAGGACTGCCCATTTAAAAGCCCACCGATTCCAAAGAGAGTGAACCTTAGCATCGCAGCAAATGTGTTACTCATTATTCTCATAAGCCTACGCTTCTTCTTAATGAAACATTTCATCCATGGCAACCATTAGAGCTAAGTCCCTAAAACCCTGAGACGCAGTCCTAGAGCTTTGAGACATCTATTTGACATGTTCGAATAAGCCCCTGTCTCTCTTTTCTTCCTGTTCGTACAGCAGTGTCCTCATTTGAATGCTGATCAGGTTAAGATTTCCATTAGTGGGTTTGTTTCGTGCTAACAGGATAATTGATTAAAAGCATCTTTTCTTAATATAGACACCGCTCCGAGTAAACCGCTGATACGTCTTCCTCCTTTAAAAAATGTTCCGCTACATTATTCCTTCACTGGTGAATCTAAATCACTTCCTAAACGTATGCCTCAGCTCATCAGCATGCAAAAAGGCAGGGCACACTTTGGCTTTTTAATTGTTTTAAAAGCTTCTCTCTCATTACTTGTCCAACATAAAGTAACATTAAAACACCTTGATGTCAGGCAAATGAAGCATAATAACTTGAAAGTGCTTTCCGTGTAAAGATTCCATTCTGGTGAAAAATTGGTTATTTTAACTCTTATGCACACCCTATGGCCAAAAACTATCCAGGCAGCTCTTCTGATGAGTGAGTTCAGCTACTTTAAGGTGCACCCACTCCTGACACAGTTGCGTACACAGCTTGCATAATTTGCGTAGAAGAACATTGCTAACGGAACAGGAAGCCTTGGAGCAGTTGCACATGAGCCTGAAGTCACCGTACCCAAAGCAGTCAGCTGGAGGGGTTTAAAGACCCCCGGCGTCGGGCTGTGGAGGTGTGGAACTGTGTTCTCTGGAGCAACGGAGGCGCATCCAGTTCCTCTGGGATGAGCTGAAATGGGGTTTGTGATCCTGAGCTAATCATCCAAAATCAGTACCTGACCTCACGAACGGTGGCTGCAATAAAATCCTTGCAGCAATGTTCCAACATCTAATGAAAAAGCTTCCCAGAAGAGTAGAAGTTGTTACTGCAGTAAAGAGGGGGCAAACTGAAACCTGAACCTCTACATTATGTGAAGGCTCTTTAAAATGGTCCCTTCACTCCAACTTCACATTTCGTACAACCCCGAAAGGTCCACTGCATAGATTTACATTTACAGACTGCATCTGTTGCCTCCTTCTACTCGGTTCCTCATTGGTCAGTTTCTGACTACAGGGCCGCTGTTGGCCAGATATGTTTTTGGAATTGTAGACCATTCACAGCAGTGATACTGACACGGTATTGGCATGGTAGTGCTTGGTCCTGATACTAGTGTATTAGACACAGCAGCACTGCTGGCGATTTTACACACATCAGCGTATAACTGCTGTGTGGAGAATGCTCCACCACCACAAAAATATGTAGCCAAGAGCAGCTCTGTGGTCAGTTTCTGTAGCGCGTGAGAATCGCCAACAGAATCAGAGCATAAATACTGTACACCAGCAAGGCAGAGACAGTGCATACATTTCTAATAAGGTAAGCAGTGAGCGTAGATTACATATTGATTTAGATTAATGTAGCATATGATGCCAGATTCCAACTTGGTGACTTGCCATAGACACAGCAAAAGCATATGCTGCTATATGCAACAGATGTAGGTGCATAGAGAGGTAAAAAGAGGCTCTTTGAGCCTGGTGTTGGTGTTAATGCATTGTCAGTGAGGCTGCTGAGCTCCAGGGACAGATGTTCTACTTGACATGATGCTTGACTGTGGAGCCGGCTGGCCAGCTGTCCCCTCCTCTCCCAGTGTTGGCAGCAGTTTTTTTTTTCCTTCAAATGAGGGATGAGGTCATTGCTCCAAGCACTATAGCACTACATGATACAGAGTAAACACATCATATCAGTTCACTCCCTCTATTTGGTCTTCTGCTACATCACTCTCCAAGATAAACTCACGCATGAGGTATCGGGGCGCTCCAGACCGCCTCCGTTTGCTTAAGACAGTATTAGCATTAGCCCACGTCTTCATAGGGCTGTAGGTGCACGTGTCAAATCAAACCCAAACAGCCATTCTTTGATCTCTCTGTCCACGCTGCAGTATGTTAGTCTTCATGTAAAATGCATGATAACGGTAAAAATTAATTCATCAAAACCTCCCACTGTTATTCCCTGGGTGGAGCTATATTTAACTAGTATAGGTCACAGCATTTTCCTGCAGCCCCTTTGGAGATTTCCGGCCCCAAGAATTATGGCTTCTGTGACCCAGGTGCGAGCATTATTCATGTTAAAGCCCCAATCAGAAGTGGTGCAAGGTGCAGAGGAGAGGCGCCACTGACAGCTTAGAAATGCCAGGCTCATTCTCAAAAAGTCTTTGGCCTAGTTGTCTCAACTTGAAGAGGACATTTTAATGGTGCACCATCGGGTTTTTTTTGTATTATCGTCATTAAATTTCCATGTGACTGCAGGCCATTTGTAGAGCTGGCTGGCGAACAGTCTTAGCACATAAAAACAGAAGGGTATCTATTACTGTTTTACAGGCCAGTTATGTGGCTTTTATTCTCAGCCCTGGCTTATCCACCACTCTTGATGCTGTGTGTACATGCTTCATGTCAGTTCAAAATGGCTTTCAAAAGACGGCATGCCTGAAACCTGCTTTAAACGAAAGAAAGATATTAGGTTTCTTTTATAATAGATTAAATGTTTCATCCCCATCAAATACTGGGGCTTATCACCTTGTAGTAATGACGGAAAATGAGTTGCTGCCCACTTTGTATGTTTTATAATGCCTTATTGAGCTTTTGTTTGATGTCAAACTTCAAATGACGGATGATTTTTTCAGTTCTGTAGCTCATTAATGTCTCATATTCTTCTGTTGTCTTTTGTTCTTTCTCTCTTGTAGCTGGAACAACCTATATCTTCGGTAAAGGGGGAGGTCTTATCACCTATAACTGGCCGGCTAATGAACGGCCAAGCACGCGCACGGACAAGCTGACTGTGGGTTTCAGTACCTCTCTGAAGGACGGCATTTTGGTGCGGATTGACAGCGCCCCGACCCTGGGAGACTACCTCATGCTCCATATTGTGAGTCACAGCTCCCTTTTCTTGTCTGTTCTCTGTGTCTGAGTTGTGTCCCAGTTGCTTGACATGTTCTGACAAATTCAAGGCTTAAGAATTGAGCTTCACAAAAACAATTAAAAGTCTAGTAGTTGCTGTCATTTTGATCATTTATTTGTATGTAATTACATTCTTATTTGTTAGCAAAGTTGCATAATGAGGTACAATTACATTGTGTGTAAATCCAGTGGCGTAAGTTTGATTTTGACGTTAATGGGGACTTAAAAGCGACAACCTTTCTCAAGTCATAGTGCAATTGCTAACATCTTTCTTGCAATAACATCAAAGCACATGTACATGGTACACATTGCGAGCACCTATAGGCTGGGACTGTCGTTCATGTAACCAATGCTGAAGTCACATAACCACAGAACACAAGAAATTCTTTGTTCACTTGGTTTAATTTGTCACCTGATTTAATTTTAACCTACACATTTTTAGGCAGGTACAGTTACCTTGTTAAACCAATGATCTAGAAATCTTGCGTTTTATCAAAATATAAAAATGCATGCTGTTAACTAAATATTTTACTGAATCAACACCATACACAGTGTGGTCCATAACACAGAATTGTTAGTATAATGACGCCCCAGTTCTATTGCCTTGTGTAAATCAGTCCTGTATAGCTTTTCAATCTGGTTTCATGTCAAACAGTGACAAAAATATAAAGGATGACTTTTGATGGAAACAAAGCTATGTTTGTAACGATATATGTTTCCCACGTTCTAACGCATATTAAACATACATTCTCCTACTCACTTAAACATGGTATGTTTGCTCTTCCCAATAAACATAAAAGTATTATGAAATTATCGGGAACATGAGATTTACACCAAAAAGGTTACACAGGAGGGACTTCACTGTGGAGTTGAGCTCAGCAACAGGGATTTAAAGTTCTGACCAGCATTAGTATCCAAAACTGCAGCAACACTTAACACTCTCATCTGTTTCAGCATACCTCAGCTGATAGCGTCTGTCATGATGGCACCATCATTTATTCCCCTCTCGCTCACAGTGGAGCCATTACTGAAGCAAAACTTCCACTCAGACAGAAAAGTTGGGTACATTGTGGGAGATACATTTAGTCATTTCAGAGGCATGTCATTTGCATCGAAGCACCGAATGAAATCTATCTGACCTCTGTTTGAGCAACCTGCGACCCCCCCTCACCTCAGGGCTGATGCCAGTTCAATGGTGCAGCAGATCCGGGCAGCGCTTCTGCCTGGAAGTGATGACAATCAGCACCCCGGCGATTACAGAAATGATTTCGATCCAAAAGATCAAGTGTTGCCTGTTGTCGTATCTGATGCAGGTGTGGTTTAATCTGTGGCTAATCTCTGCTGCAGATGGGAGATGAGATGTGTTTGCACATTCGCTGATGCTGAGGGTGCACACTGTTCTTAGAGCGGCGATGGGGCGGTTAAAGCTCCCCCGCCCCCTCTCAACTCCACCTCTCACATTTCTGCAATGAATACAAAGTACTCCACTGCAAAATAAAGTGTCTCCAACACACTAGCATACAAACACACTTATGGCTGCATATATACTCACATGCATATTATAAAATAAATTACCAGAATACCAGAGATTTTCATAAATGGCTTCCTTCTACTCCATGTTAAACTTTGAGTTTGTGGGGTGTGAGTCTGAGGCGAGTCTCCAGTCTTTAGTCGAGAATTTTAATGTTTGTTATTAGCTGCAGGCACTGTGTTGTACAAAAATTACTTTCTTCTCCACCTGTCAGGTTCTTCAAATAATGGGTGTTTCATAAAAGAACCTATGTGCGGGAAGGACAAAACTCTAGAGCTACCCCCATAGCTTCATCTAACTAGTTAAAAAAATGGGAGGACTTGGGACTTTGGGAGGGAGGCTACAGAAATTTGGTGTTTCAAACAAAACTCTCGAATCACTGCGGGTGCCATGGACCTTGCAATTTTTTTTTCAGTCCAGTGAATAAATCTTGCTTTGAAGGGCTTGTCATTGTCACAGCATGAATAGTGGACTAAAGTTTGTTTTCTGTTCTCTGCTTAATTAGTCAAATAACAAAGAAAAATAGGGTTTGTTAAAACTGAAAAGAAGATAAATTGTGCGAATGTGTTCGACTTGTTTGAGTAACAGTCACTCGACCATAAAATGACTGGAAATACTCTTCCCTAAAATAAAAGTTTGGCACTTGCTGCAATAGTAAAATACTGGGCCTCAATATCCTCCCTCTCATCTATACACTTCTCATATTAAACGCAGCATGAGAAGGACGTCATCAGTGGGGCTGTGACATTCACTGCAAATTGTAACGTTTCAGACGGAGTAACATAATTCAGGCTTTTAGCAGTGTTGAACCAGCAGGCTCTGCAGAGGTGGAACTGACCACCATTAAGTTTGACAGTTTGGAAAGATTTGTTCATAAGTCTGCAATGTTTTATCCGCACAAAGCAATACATTTGGTTTGTTAATGAAAAAGGTTCTTAGGGTGTAATTTCTTTTTTTAAAGAATGTGGTCTGTAACTTTAGCCAAATTGGCCACAACACCAGTTATTAAACCACCTATCAGAACTTTATGCTTGATGGTCTCTGGTTCGCTTCTTTCCATAAACATGAAAACACACATCCCAGTTTAATCAGTTTTGTTCATTTTTTTGTACCAAGTTTTGTTCCAACTTGGGTTTTTTAACCGAGTCTCCCATCTCTGTTTCCGACACCCTGGTTTTAAAATAAGTTCAATTCAGTTCACACATGCTATCAGCTCTGACCAGTCAAATCTAAAGAAAGGCAGGCCGTCGGTGACCGCTGTAAGGGAGGTGCGATTGGGCTTCGCAGCCGCTGAGTTAGCTTAGCCAGCCTGGCTGATTGACAAGTCATGGAACTGTTGTTGCTTACAAGAGAGAGACATGCCGCCAGAAGCAGTGTAAAGAAAACGCAGCGTGAACCCCCAAGAAAAAAGATCTTGCCGTGCTCTTTGCGTTTTTTCACCTTTTTTTCACTGGGATCCTCCCTTACGTTTATCAGGATGAAGAAAAGAAATGTAAATATTGTTTATGTAACTATGACAAAATGCAAAGGTTTTGGGTGATCTGAGATAAAGGTATAGAAAGCCATTTATCTGAGCAGTGAGTGTGGGATTTGATGTGTGTGTGTCATGGTGTGGTTCTGGGAGGGAATGGGGAGGGCGAGGTGACCGTTACAGTGTGATAGCTTAACCATTTCCAGAACTCTCCTTGAGGAAGCTCAGTATCACCTGATACTGTCCAGTACCTGGTTTATCTGCATGAACTAAAATGAGGTGCTGCTTAAGACCCATGCAGTGACTGGAGTGCTCTGAGATGTCAGGAATAATGAGTTGTTTATTATTATTATTATTATTATTATTATTATTATTATTATTATTATTATTATTATTATTGTGGCCACCACCCCCTCTTCAGAGGAGAGCTCTACTTCTTTATTTAAGTGCAAGTTCAGAATATTCTATGAAGCTGCTCCTCACCTACCCACCTACCATCTTATCCTAATAATCTAACACCCTGGTGACAGACAGACATTACCAATAAAATTTTTAAGAAATAAAACTTATGGTCTACTGGTTTTATGTGTATTTGCATTTGAAAGTTCCAAAACACATTATAGACCATTTTCACTGTTTTTATGGTTTGCATTGTTGAGGATGGGCTTGGCATTTATAAGGAATAGAACTAATATATTATGCCACTATTATTAGACTTAATACAGACTTTAATCAGTTTTATAACAATAAAAACTCTTTTCCATTATGCATCATCTGAGTTAATAATTGGGGGTTAATGTTCTCGCCGCCAGCCCTCTGGTTTCCAGCATGCAGTGTCTCTGTGAGTGGGGATGGCTTGGGGGCCAAGCTCAGACAAGTGTGAACAACATTTTTTTTTTCTTCTCTGGCTCGCCTGTGCTTATTAATAATTAAGCGGTGAATGATGGTGTATCCGAATGCTGTGGGACTGTTCATGCATCTCTGCAGGTTTTACTGTGTCAAAATCAGTGTGAGACTTCTGGCCACACTGAACCCCCCCCTTCATTAATGCCCCCACACTGTAGAGTTAAAGAGCTCTAAACAATAGGGAGGAGCTCGCTGCTGAGATCTGCACAGTTCGGGTCCGGTAACTGATAAACATATATTGAGATTCAGTTTTTCCCTTTTAGTTCAGCTCACTTCACTCATGACAAGGTCTGTTCTCTGGCAGGAAGTGGTCAGGCTGTGAATAATTCAGCAGTCATGCAACGGACGCTGGCGTGGTAATTAACCTGCTGTTCTCAAAGACAAAAGGAGACATTTTTAGACATTGTTTATCAGCAGGGGGGGCTTAAGCTCATAAATAATGGATGGGACAGAGAACTACCTCTTTTCTCTTTCTCTTTCTCCTTTTTCTCTTTCCATCTCACTTTCTCTCCATGCCACTCTCGCTGCAGAGACATGAGATAGACAGAACTGTGCATGAAAGTGCCCTAAAAGTCCAGGTTTAACAAAATGTGGTTATTCCAGAAGCACATTTGTACTATGTGGTGCATTTTCTGTGACTTTGTGGCATGAAAATGTGTAGCTTTACTTAAAGTCTACACAAATAACAGCTTCTACTGCATTAAATCTACTTCTCCCTCTATAATAACACAGGACCAGTTTCCCGACCTTAGATAAAGCCAGTCTAGACAAAATTTTAAATGGTGAAAAACACTGACGTTGCAGCACAGTGGGTCTTAATGTAGCTTTGAAATGATTTGGAACGGATGTGACCTTTAAACAAAGCAAACACATGAATAGGAAAATACTTTATACCTCATTTGCTTTTTATTGTTACTCTAATAATTCAGATGCATAGCAGTGGGACATGCGTGTACATGTGTGTGTGTGTCTGTGTGTGTGTGTGTGTGTGTGTGTGTGTGTGTGTGTGTGTGTGTGTGTGTGTGTGTGTGTG
>JBBJLR010000001.1:43263767-43281278 GCA_037577145.1 Brachypetersius gabonensis | reverse complement strand
TGTGTGTGTGTGTGTGTGTGTGTGTGTGTGTGTGTGTGTGTGTGTGTGTGTGTGTGTGTGTGTGTGTGTGCACGCTTAATTACATGCGTAGACATCTGACAATTAATGCACCATAAAAAGACTCCGAACACTTCAGTTTCATTTTCTGATCCATTTTTCTATAACAAGCATGAACACGCATTCACGCAAGTTAAAGGGGGCAAGGACAAAGTCAATGATGAGATGTTTTATTTGATTCGTTTTTGTTTGCACCCCATTTGTGACTGTATATGCACCTAGATTAGCAGAGCCTGTACAGATCTAGAGGTTGTAGGTGACATTGGGGTATTTAGCTTTAGGTTATTGTCACTAGATGTGTGATAAATAAAGAAACAAATGTTTCATCTGGTTACATTTGCTCGTAAATGAGTGACCTTGTAGTTTAATGGCAGGCTGGCTCTGTCTCTCTCTCTCTCTTTCTTTTTTTTTAATTATTTTTTTATTTTTTTGTCAGAGGGTGAACAGGGAATTTTTCTCTTTCTGACTCCATCTGTCCACTAGTTTTATTGTGGCTTGTGGCGATCCAGAGGGAGCCCCAGAGCCCTGGAATGAGCACTAAGACCAAGGGCAAAGCACTAGACTCTTAGCCTTGCTCCAAGCCCTCTGTTCGAAACACACGTACACACTGACATACGCGCGCACACACACACACACACACACACACACACACACACACACACACACACACACATACACACGCACCCCATTCTGCCACTTTAGCTCTTTCAGTGGGAAAAAGCAGTAAGCTCCTGCTGCCAAATCAACTCAGATCTGGAGCACTGTTTAAGAGCAATGGGTATTGAGCTGCCCGTTTTCTAAGTGCCCTTTTTAAACCTACATAAGTAGCGGTTAGTGCTTGCTTTCGATGTTGAGGTGATGCAAAATTCAGTTTTAATTACATTCAGGGCACCTTAGTCTGTTGGAAAAATGACCGTCCTGGTCAATTTCAATCCCCAGAGATACACACAACTTAGAAGTGCCCTCAAAGGAACAACGCATTCCTTAAGGTCCAATTATGTCGTGGACTTTAAAAAATTCACTTTAAAATACATTCACTTTACCCGGGGGAAGATGCATATCTGTACCTCTTCCCAACTAAAGTCTGGAGTTTGATTTATTTATCTATATTAGAAGATGTACCCTTGAAGGCACCATTCCAGTCACAGCATTAACGTAAATGTTTAAACTTTTATTGTAATTTCTCTATCTGTTACATTTGCATTAGTTAGTGTTATGTCATTTTGTGTAACTCCACAATTCCATTGATAATCATTCAAATACATGAGAATAATTTCCAATCCTAATAAACATATTCTCTTCTACTTACGAACATAAATGGAATTAATTTATGAGGTTATAATCTCAACTTTCCACTGAATTGATAATAAAGAATTGCATGCTTTTGTTGTTGTGCAGCTATCGCTATAACATATATTACCTATAGTATTGTTTCACTAACAGTGGAGTAGAATCGTATTATTTACTTATGCTTTACTATTCAAAGCCTCTCTGTTCTTCATCATCTCAGCTTATCAGAACTTGAAAGCGTTTTTGTGCAGTGAGCTACCAGTGAGAAATAATTACGTAATATGTAAGCAGAGGAATGTCAAGACATCTTTAAAACATAATAGGGTGAGCATTGCTTTTTTATTGATAACTGGCAGAAAGTGTTATATTGATCCTTTAGCGCTTAATTATCATTTGTGCTTTAATCCTGTCATTGACTTTCTCCAGTAATAACCCTGACATTGACTGCAGTGTGTGTTTCAGGCTAGACTATAGCTGCCGCCCCTGGGGTTCTTACTGCTACTGGATTCTCACTAGCTTCTATTGGACCCACACTTAGCAAGTCATTTCTGACAGTGAATGTCTATCTTTTGCCCTTTTGGAGTAGTTGGTAGCTGTGGAATGCCTTGTTGGACCGTGTCCCAGTGCTATAGAAATGTCAGCACCGCTGCCCTTCAAACGTGCCACCTCTGAAATGGCAAGCACAATGATGGAGTCTGCTAAGGGTATTTTACTGTCTGCCATAAGCCTGTAACTGTACAACTCCGGCTGTCGGGCTGCATTACACCAGTAACAGCCTGCATCTGAGGAGGGGGAAAAATATCTTTATTCAGATCTTGTAGGGCTCACTGATCTTATTTGGACTGTCATCATCTTTTCAGGTTGAACAAAATATGGTTCATTTGTTAACTCCAATTAGCGGAACAATCCAAACCCACTGCATAAAAGCGACGAACATCTGTCCACAGTATGGATTCAGTGCTTTAGCAGACTGTAGTTTTCACTGCACTTTACTCCCCCTCAAAGCATCAGAAGCTGCATCAGTAATGGGGAGTGGGTGTCCAAATGCACCATCTGCTTCTGGTCACATTAGGCAAGGATTCTCCTCCCGCTGTATTCAGAAGAGGGAGAGAGAGATTGAGAGAGAGCTACAAAAAAAGAATGAAAGAGAGAGACAGGGAGAGTGGATGACACTAGTTAAGATTTCCCTGATGTTTGCACAAATTCCCCGAGTCAGCACATTCGTTTGAATGCTGGTCTGAGCAGTGCGCTAATTGGAGAAAGTTTCGAGTGAAGAAAACGAAAATGCATTTTTGATCTACCCTCTCCTCCCCTCTAATGCGCGAACGGCTCTCCCTTCGCAGAGCTACGTATTCATTGTAAGAATACTCCCGAGTCATTAACAGCAAATGCCTTCGTTCCTACTGCTTATCAGCGGGAGGTAACTGTATAATTAGGGTACAAAACTAAATGGATCTACAAATTGCTTTTGCTTAGGCGCAGTTTTGCAGATACGCGGGTGGTCAAAATCTTTCAATTTGCTTTAAAGGTTCTTCATACACGCCCCACCAAAAAAAAAAACCAACCCAGAACATTATTACCTACCATGTTAACCAGAGCATTTAGGTATTTAAGAACATGGAATTAGTCCAAATATGCAAAGGAGTCAAATAATAAGGTTCAGCGAAGAGCCGGTCATTTGAAATGAAGGAGATGGCTCGGCGCTTTCCAGAACAATAAAGGTCAAAATGATTCTATAAGGAAGTAAGTGCTTGCCAGGAAGACCTGTTGAGTCCTATAAGTGGAAGTGATCTAAATGTACAGGAAATCAATGGTGTTGATTTCTTTTAATCAGTGGGCACCACACGTTACTTGTTGATTTTTGATCCTGCTAACCTTTCTGTTCTGAATCATGGCTGGCAGGAGACTCTTCACTCAGGAAAGGGCTCAGGGGGGAAAAAAGCACATAATTATAGCTGCTGGTTGGTGTTTAGTTCACTAGTCAGAGCAGAGGTATACTGCAGTGTATCTGACACATCAGCACTGTTGTTACTAATAATAAGAAAAAACCTGGTATCAAGGAAAGCATGTTTAGAACCTTCTGTATAAATTAATGTAAAACGAATTTGTTGATAATGATAATTTTGGACCATTTTCTGTTCATCCTGTATTTTTAGCACAACTTAACCAGCTGCTGGTGTTTTCAAATCATAAAAAACTTTGAGACACAAATTGAGATAGCTTTGTTCCAACAGCAACAAATGTGAGCGACTAAATATATTTAAAAACACGACGACATGAACCGCTACACTTCGATTATTATGTGCTTTGTTAGCCTTTCATTAGAGGCACACAGGACTGTTGGATTTGATTTTGCCTTTTTTGCCAATTTACCGACACCTCTGTCTCAGCAGCCGCTCATTTAGAGGTGCTAACTGCATGTGTTTTTCTTGGGAGGAAATTTTACAGGTAATTAAAGCTTTGTGAACAGTTTTTTTTTTTGGAGAGTCCACAAGAAACAGAAACTCTCTCTCTGCTTCGTGGCCTAATCAAAGCTAAAAAGTGTGTAGTGTTTGTTTCATTCGAGGCCAGGATGAGAAGAGGGAGAAACTTTTAATGAGTTTGTTATTACGGAGGTATTAAGCCCATGCTGTTCGCCTCCTCGGGTTAGGGCAGAAACACACGGTTGTTTTGACAACTCAGTCAAAATGTAAAATGTCTTCATATGTTCTAATGATTCTGTTTCTTGAGGGTTTTACACCTTCGTTTCTGAGGTGAATAATTATAGTGAAAACAAAAAATCTATTTTCCTCAAGCAAACTTTTTTGGTCATTTGAAAAGGCCAGCAGCCCTTTATATTGCGTGAACATTTCATAATGAGTGGACCAACAGAAATGGGCCAAATTTACTTGGGGGGAAAAAAAATCTAATGTTAACAACCATTGTTACATTACTGTAACAGTGGATTCAGGCAGAGAGGCTGTTGTTAGTATACAGGAAACGTGACATGAACAGTGACAGTCATGTGGAAATTATATTTCTTTGTTTTAATTTTCCAGATAATTTATATCAAAATAAAACAACCTTAGTGGTACCACTGGCAGTCCTGGGATTCGAACACAGTATCACATGAAGTCATACATTGTTTAAGCGTAAAAAAGCAATTTTAGATACAAATGTTGGTTGTGTTTTGAGACATGACCCGAAAGTAGCCAGATGTTTCTATGAAAAAGTTTTGAGCCCTGTTGATAATGCAGCATTAACTCAGAGTGAGTGGCTACTGTTGATTTGAAAAACATAAAATGCAAACTCCAACATGAAACGAGCTATAATCATTTTAAGCTCAGTTCATTTGCTTTGTAAAAATGAGCTTTGCAGTTAAATGACACCGAAATCTGAGATAGCTTCAGCAGTCGCCACTTCTAATAGTACAAAAGCAAACTTTTCATCCGTTGCCTGTTTCAGGTTGCAATAACAGATATTACGACCTTTTTTTTTCTTTTAGAAAAAACTTAGATCATGAGGACACAATGTTTTGTTGCGACAGTGATGTTATATTTATTAGGCAATAAATCATGGCTGGCACTCCTGAACCTGTATAGAAGCAGACACTGTTGCTGTGACTCGGGCCGAGCTAAATGATGGAAATGAGAGAGAACTGACAGCAGTCAGGCTGGCGGGGAGGAGGCAGAGGTGCATGAAAGGATAGGAGACGCAGTGGGAGGCTGATGTACTCTGCACTTCCCTAGGAGCCACTTTCTGGCAAGTTCCCTCTCTGTCTCTTCTTTACTCAAAAAGCGCACACTTGCTTTCCCTCCACAGCCTACAAAAAAGGAAAAAAAGAAAAGTACAACACCAGCATTTTTCCTTGGTGGATAGTACATTGAATAAACTACTTATTTGGAATAGAAAGGTAGGCTGGCAGCTTTTGCAGAACTGCTAGCTTATCAGCAGCAGGCATTGCACCGATGCGTCCCAGCTGGCTAAGTGAACTTGACATTGGGGTAGATTTGTCTAAATGCGTTCAGTGTCCTCTTTCAAGACCAGCCTCATGAAAGGAATCCAGCATTAATCTCTCATGCTGTTGGGTTATGAATCAATACGTCAGGGTTTAACGTTACCTTCTAATGCTGTTTGAAAATCAAAGCACCCACTGCCTGAGCCCACGTCTGCTCACGTAGATTCATAATCACATTTCCTGTGATCAGGTGTGACCCCAGCTCACAGAAACACACTCATCTGTCCTCCAACGTCATGAAATCAGCCCCCTCCACCCCACATTCAGTTTTGCATCTTTACACAATAGCAGCTCCAACTTGCCATCCTTCTTCGTGGAGAGAGACGCGACGGGTGTAAAATAATCCCCCTAAGGTATTTTTGATCTGGGACTTGCTTTAAATTGGCCAGCAGTTGAAAGCATGAAAGATGAACGTGGGCTATATCTGAAACGGAGCATAATCTGAGCGCAGATGGAGAATAAAAAATGCAGATGCCCACAAAGGTCATCCTGACCAGAGCGCATTGATTCTCCGAGTTCCTGTTCAGTTTAGGGATCTGGGCGGCATAAAGAGAAGGATGCTGATGCTTCCTGATGGGTTTTCTTCAAAGAGGCTTGAATTTCAAGCAACTGATCATGGCTATTTTTTCCCCTTGTCTCTCATTAACCTTGACACTGATGGATGTATGGCTTATGAATGGCCATTTCATAGGCCGTACTTTGAAATGAGTCACAAATTATATCTCTCCATTGTTGGTGCATTTCAGTGCTGGCAAATGAGGACGATAAAGCCTGAAGTCATAGTGAGTGCACTTGGCATTGGCGCTTGAAAACCTCATCATCTATTAAAAATGGCTGGCAGCCACGGGGGCCGAAATTTGCACTGCGGCGTCCGGACACGTTTTAATATCTGACTCTGACAGGACTCGGAGTGCGCGACCTCCCAACAATGCACGCAGCGTATGCTGCCAGCGCATTCTGCATTCATATGAGATAAAAAGCCCCAAAGTCCTATCTGGCCATGCTAAACAAATGCTCCCCCGAGGGTCCGAGCTGCTTGATGTATATTTTATGTGGTAAGGCTGTGAATCTAAGAGACACAAGCAGCTTGTGTGCTTTTGAGGGAGATGTTTGTTAGATTGTTGTTATTAGTGACCGAGTGCACGGCTTGTTGTGAGCATAATCAAGAGCTGAACACATGAGAAGTGCAAGTTCCACAGTGAAAGCAATGGTGGAAGATTGCACCATGAGGAAAAGTAACTATGCCACTGATCCTTGTATTTTTGATTTGACTGGATCGGTTGCATGCAGATGTGTTTTTCTGAGAAGTAAAATGTTACCCCCTTCCAGTTCTCCGTCTCACTGATGTGTGCTGTTGTATTTACTGGAAATGCAGGGTAGAGGGAGGTGGCCGATCGTTGGATGTGTTAGCTCCCTAAGTTCATAGCGTCACTTTGCATTCGCCTCACGGAGATGGTAATTGCATGTTCTGGGGGGAAAAATTGCAGTCTGTCTGACTGCTTCCCCTGCAATTCTGAGAGAACGGGTATAGGCAGAAATCAGGCAGGAAATGTGTTCATTTGTAATGACCTCCCCTTTGAGTTGCACCTTCAAATGAGTTAAAAATGTGACCGTGTTATCCTGGGACAGAGTGTACTGCACTGCAGAAAATGATCAAACTCATTTACGGTGCCTAGTGAAAAGAAACAAGGTTTTTTTTTTTTCTATTAACTTTTGTAGAGATCATCATTTTAACAGGGCTTGTATTGATTATAATAGCATTTAGCACCTTGTAAATCATAGTGAACAAAAGTGCTTTATTATGTTAATTCTAGCATGTTCTTACATAAATGAGACTTAAAAACAACAGTTCAGCCAGAGTTACTGCTCATAGAAGCTTTCAGTGAGTGATTATTAGAAGAATCAATTTTGTAAATGGGACTTATGATTTTTAATGTAGTTCTTTTAAATTAAATATGTGAGTATGAAGAACTGATCCCACTTTAAATCAAGTGTTTTTATAACTATGTCGTTACACATTAACAAAGCATGCAACAACAGTTAACTAATGGGGATGTGTTCATTGTTACAAATGAATTATTGCAGCTTATCTGTATTAACTTCAGTTTATGGTTTTGTAAGTGAATCCTTATGTAATTGTAAAAACTGCAGTGTCATATCTCACAGATGTACCATTTTGACGCAGTACATGTTTTTAGAACTTGACCAGCCCAGTACTGTTGTATATTTGTGTTCAGAAACACAGCACATGTATCCACTCTGTCAATTATCCAAGAAAAAAATATTTATTCATCATTTATTTGACTTATCTACTTTTGGCAATGCTAATCTAAACTGTGGAGAAAGAAAGTATTCAATATGTTTGCAGGTCCTTTGAGCATGCCGAAAGCTTTTAGTTGAAAAGTTTTGCACACTTTGTGCTACCATATGAAACTCAATTATAGTTTTTTTTTCATGAATATTTTAGTATCGTGCCTCGGCCTGATGCCAAAGTAATGAAACAGTATAGCTGTATTTTGCTTCAGGTGTTATGGTTACTCAACTGCAATTTCATTTGCTTTTAAAGATCAGTCTCTTACTAACTTTAAAAATCAACAAGTGCAGGTTGTGCAATAGAGGCTGAAGGAGGTAACTGATTGGTGGAGTGCCAGATTGTTTTGTCCAATCATTAAATAATCAAAGATGCTGACTAAGCGGCATTTTTGTTATTTTAAAGAGCAGAAGTACGGCCTTGGCCAGGGGTAAATTGAGATAACTGTGGCTAAGAGTACTCGGAGGAAAAAGTCATACTAACTGCATGCTGTGGCGTTTCTAAATGTGTGTCACCTCCCATCTCAACGCTGATTTAATGCATGTTATCAGGTGTTCTGCTGTGATTTACGCCTTGTGACAGAAGTTGTGAAGTGTTCTGGAAACTAAATTGGCCAGGGTTCCACAGCAGGACCACAGCGGGGGAGAGAAAAGGGGGAGGGTGTAACCCCTGAGAAACTGCCCACAAATGCTGCACGTATCAGACAACTCAGACAGACATCAATGAGTCATTGCTTTGTACTTAGCAAGAGGCTTAAGAGGAAAACATAGTGGCAGACATGATGTCTAATCCATCTGTCTCCGGTAGAAGGGTCAAGCATCTCTGGAGTGGAGGAAAAGTCGCCTTGCTTGGTGTAAATATCTCTTATTGACATTTGAAAAGTGAAGAGGCTTCATTCAGGGACACCCAGAGGTGGCTTCATTTGGCTTCCCACATTTGAGAGAGTATGATCACAAATTTCTCTGGCACTCAGAGTGTGAGGAAGACATTTCGGGTAATTGTGCCGGCCGTCTCTTTCATTGATTTCCAGGCGGCTGTGCAGATGCGCTGTGAAGAGGAGGGTCCAGGTTGTCTTGACCTGTGGAGCTGCGCTGAAGCCCCTCAAATTTATCTTCTTAATGTATTGTGCTCTGTGGGAGGAGATATCAGCAGTTCAAGCAAAGTCTGCCCATTTGACGGAGTGCTTTCTCCTTCAAAACTTTGTGCCTCTTTCCCTGAGAGTTCAGACCCCTTGCCTGCTACAGCTTGTGGCGAGGCGTCGTGCCAGATTCGAGCTTTAATGAGAATCAAAACTTTAAATGTGCAATTTGTGGGCTCCAGCTGCTTGTCTCAGAATTCACAACTTGTGGGATGTGATAGGGTAGTTTTTTGCCACATGAACAACTTATAGGCGCTCTTAGCAAAGTTATCTATGTAAGGTCCACAAGTCTTGCTACTGTTAGCTTGTGCTATTATTTGCTGACATGTCATAAGGAAAGGCATTTCTGTAATTACCATCCATGTCTGTTTAGCTGTCCCGCTCCCCTCAAAGTCGCCCGCTTCTCGATGTGTGTTTATGTTTTTGGAAGCCGTGTTTGCCTTCACTGTCACTCCCCTCGTTTGACTGGCAGGCCACGTTGTCCTTGTTTTGTTGGCTGAGTTTAAAAGCAGACAAGAGGCAGAGAGTGAGGCAAACAGCTAGAATCAGTTTGATCTCGTTTGTCTCCAGCTGGCTACGTACCCTTGCAATCTCTGTCACCCAGAAAGTGCATCAGATTATTCCAACGAGATTGCAGCTCTGCCAGTTGGTCTCACTTGTATTGATTGCTGTGTTTTACAAGCGGGGCCCCTGCAACATGACAGCCCTAAATGACTTCACATGATGCAGAATGATTTTTTTTCCAAATGCTTGAGCTTATTTAGAGAATAGCTAGTTACGACACTTGCCATGAAGCTGATTAGAACGGAAACCAAATGGCCAGGAAAGTGATCACGGCTGAGAAGTGCCCAGACCTAACCACAGATCCAGATGTCCAACGAGAAAAGTATTAAAACCCTCCGCGAAATAGCAGCTCCGTGTAATGTGCCGATATGCAGCGCATCTTTGATAAGTGAAGCAGGTCAGATCAAACTCGAGATGAGTTTGCGTCGCGGTGTTCAGCAGCTGCCGTAACCATGGAGATGGAGCCGCTCGCAGCTGTTAGAAGGCGGCAGAGCAAAGTGAAGCAGGCATGTCTCTCGTCCACTTTAAAAACAGCCTTTCCAAATATGTTGAAGCAGCCTTTGCTTGTGAGTCTTCAAAGGGGTCTTGGACTACAAGCTTTAGTTTGAGTGCCTCTGACCCGAGCTCAACCATCACCTCGGCAACCTGCCGGTGCTCATTTAGGCCTGAACATGTCCACAGAGGGCCAGGTCATAGAGGCAGAAAGAGTCAGAGACAAAAGCAGCAAGAGAGAGAGGAAGACGGTGTGAGCTGAGTTCGGTAGTTCACGTACTCTACAGACATCATACTTTAAAAACACATTTGTTTGGGCAAGTGTTTGCCAAGCATATAGTTTAGGTTCCTGTAGTAAAATTTGGTCCTTATTCATTCAACACTGTATTGAAACCTTGATCAAACTTCCTTAACCCAGTCCTGGAACGTCCCTTCTCTGCATAATCGGTGTTTTCCTTCTGCTAACACACTCAATCCAACTAATGAACTATTAACACATGCTTCCTGAGCTGACATAGGTTCCCTTCAGGATACTCCAGGACCTGAATTTGGAAGCACTGTCGTATACCATGTTTAATCTAAACAGACTTTTGACATTATAAGAGCAACTCTGAGGTGTTTGGAAGTGTGTGCTGTGTTTGGGGCTGAGCCCACATAATTTCACATTTGCATGCCCCCTCCAGGCAGTGGTGATCTAATTACTGTTAAAGCTTAATGAAGCGTCAGCGTGTGGATGATGTGATGATGGCTCAAATCTTCCCGCACCTTTTAAAAGTCACTCTGGAGCATATATTACTGCCTGCTGTTGGGTCGTGTTTTGCATGGCTTCTTTAGCAGCAGCTCTTCTCCCTCATTTAACATACTGAATTATGAAAATGCAATAAAAAGAGATCAGACTGGAGATATAATACACTAATATGGATTTGTTTTTTCTTTAGACCATGATCGCACATTTACACTCACTGTCTACGTTATTAGAAGCACCTACCTTGTATTTCCACTGACTTGGCCAATTTACGAGCTCCACATTCTTTATGAGGTCCCGATATTCAGTGAAGGGAAACAAGTATACTTGTTTGGTTTAGTACAGTTGTGATTTAATATTCTTCCAATGCATATATCCAACTCAAATTTTCATACATAGGCTTTTGATTTATAAACGGGAACATACGTTTTCATGAACATAGAAGAAAACGAATGGAAAAAGTATTCAAGCACTTTATTAAATTATCCATGACGTTCTACATAGTTCCACATTTGCAAGTTTCTCTTAGAAATTGCACTAGATGTGTTAATTCAGCTGATAATGTTTGCAGAGAGAAGGATTGTAGTATCATCCTGAAACTACCATACTCCAGTGAATTACAGAGGTGTGAGGTGCTGTGTCTTACATAGAGTACTGGGGCATTACACGGAAACAGAAATGAAGCAGTGTACCGGGAGATATTGGAGGACAAGGAGAGAAGATGAACATTTCAGAGGGACCTGCATAAGCTTGGGGAATTAATAGCGGTTTGTAAGAATGAAGTCAAAACACATTGTGTAAATGTGAAATTAATATACTGGGTCTATTGAATAACAAATAAACATGCATCCCCTCACCGTATTGTGACAGGCTGTAGCCCATCTGTCGTCATGCACAGTTTTATCCTCCTCAGCCTCCTTCTTTGGGCAGGATTGGTATTGCTGGAGGTTTAAAACATGCTGGATTTGTGGCCAGAGACTGACCATTGTTGAAGGGCTAGAGGATGGTTAACACAAATTGTGTATCTACCTGCACAACAGCCAGATGGAATTACAAGTTAAGGGATTCTGCTACAGTCGCCAGTAGGTGTGCGCTGACATGTGTTTCATAATAGATGGCTTGAGATCGATATCTATAATGACCTGCCTCTGTCCTCTCTGTTTGCTCAGAAAGAAGAAAAAAATTCTGCTTGAAAACTGTACATTCTGAGCTCTTGAAGGACATTCGCTCACAATATCTATTCCCAAAAGACACTGCCCCCCCCTTCCACACACACACACTCTCTCTCTCTCTCTCTCTCTCTCTCTCTCTCTCTCTCTCTCTCTCTCTCTCTCTCTTCTATGTGCTCTATATATATATATATATATATATATATATATATATTTACCAAAGAGAAACTGCCTTTTCACACTGTCAGCAAAGTTATTTCATACTGCGACTTTGTGCCTTTTACGTTGTTCTCCTTTTGCCTCGTAAGAATGTTGATGTAGCAAGTTCAGGCCAGATTAAATGTTGCCTGGCAGCTGCCGGTGTTTTGTAGACCCAATAGCCTTGGCAAGCAAATCAGCAGCGAGCAGTGAATTAAAGAGCTCTTTCTGCCTCATCGCCACGTTTGATATCTCCATAAGCCACTCCAGAGACTCACCAGCTCCTCAGCACAGATGCTCACACACACGAGCCCACGGACAGCAGGCTCTCCTCCCTGAGACTTCTCTTATAATAAACTGTTTTCAATGAGTTTTCTTCTGAAGTCCATTGACTGCTAATCAACAACATTCAAACGCACTAAATGCGCCGCAAGCCCGACTGGTTTTGTCCGCTCCGACCAGAAACCTCGCCACGTGTTCCTAGCAGAGAATAAGCGTACGGTTTGTTGTAGCTGCTGTTTCAACACTTGAAGGGGATTAGTGCTGATTTTCAAAGCGATGTGTTTTGAATCAATTTGCTGTGCAGCTGCAGCTAGAGGCCTGTTGTTGATGTGTGTTTTAAAGAGCTTGTTCAGGAGTCTCTGCACTCTGTGTGTTGTTTTTCCTCCCCTTTTCCTGTCTGATGGTATAATTATCAGGGAAGCTTCCCCTTGTGTGGTGCCTGTGATGTGCTTAAAATCCTAAGCACCGCATTGTCGCTCCTCATTCTCCGCCGCTGTCTCGAGATGGCTCTTTAAAATCGCATTTCAAGCTAAATTTTAATCACATGTTTATTTCCCAATTATAGTTCCCTGCGCCTGGAGAAGCCGACAGCACGTTTTAGTTGGAAACGTCAGATTATCCTCTTGTTAAATGCTTCCACAGTTTCGCTTTTACAGCCCCTGTGAAAATCCACTTGACCCATGACCCTTACTGTGTGGAGCACCGGCAGGGAGGGTTTTGATTCACTGAAGTTTTTATAAAATCAGACAGTTCCGTCAATAGCGACACCTGGAATGCTGGGTGTAGTCGTGATTACAGTTGTTGTACAATGTGTTATAAGAAGCAAATGGAGCGCCAAACAGAAGGAGTTGTTTCTAGGGCTGTAAACGATAAACCAAACCCACGATTCGGTGTGTAGGACGATTTGTGACCCACAATTCAGTTCGTATCGTGATTCTTTTGGTGGAGGTGGGGGATTCGAGACACCATTTTTTTTCGAGCCATCCCACAGAATTATGAATCAATTAACATTTCCACAACGCTTCTTTTGCATTCAGTTTGTACAGAAGACCCCAAGGAATCGCCACAGGCTGCTGCTGAACCGATTCTTCAGCTACGGGTTCACCATTGTCCAAAACTAAAAACATGCTCCACCCAGCTGGCCAAAATTGCCAAAAACACAACAAAACTCTTACAAACAAACTCCCCAGCCGTTTTATCACAACCAACCAGCTTACAGACTGGTTGATTTCCTTTTACTTATATTTGAAGAAATTCAGCTTGGACACATGTGCCTCCCCAGGCGGTCCTTGTGGATTTTGGAAGGTCAGAAAGACTCGCAGTAGGGCTCGTTTGAATTGTAATAACTTCTGCTATTGGTTACTGCCTGAAATTGAGGTGAAAATACACCAATCGAGGTGTAAAAAAGGTTTTATTAAGAGGTGTACCTCCTAATAACAACAGACGTGGTAGCATTGGATCTGGAAGGGAAGGATAACTCTGGGAGTTAGAAGGGGTGTGTCATGTGTCGCGATTCAGCCTTCTTACACCGTAACAGGTTTGTGGATCTGAGTGTCGCGATTTCGGTTTCATATCGGTTTCATAGTTACAGCCCTAGTTGTTTCTATTTCTGCAGGCTAAGCTGCACAATTTAGCGCAACGCTTTGAAAATATTGACTTTTATCTGACCTCACCCTTTTATTGATGAAACAATCAAGCACAAAAAATCGTCACTGTCACCGTCTCTTTACAGCCAATTGTGGAGCGCTTTCCTTATCAGCTGCGTGCACATGACTCTCAAAGAGAGAGGCAGTTCATTTTTTATCCCCTTATCAATTTCTGCAGGTGATACAGAGCAGTAGGCCTCTATCCCTCACATGAGTCGCAGCAAGAGTGCCGTGTCGGCACAATTGATGACTTTAATGACTGGAGTATCCTATAGCGAGCTCTTTAAATGTCTGGCTATTAGAGGAGCATTTCACAGAATGCTTGCGTTGTTTGTACAAAAGAGTTATTTTTAAGAAATATATTCCTATTTCGTTTTAGCTTCTTGTTTTATATCCTTGCTTGATGGTCACCATGGTCACTGGTGGCATTTCAAGTACAATACCAGTCACATTTGCATACACCTGCTTGTTAATAGGGCTTTCCTTAATTATATCTGTTTTGTACATTTTAGATAAACAGTGAAGACAACAAAATGATGAATTAATATGATGAATTAAGCAGTATGCAAAAAAATCTACAAAGCTTTGTTTTCCTTGATGCAGCTTTAGGCATTTTCTGAAGCACCATTATGAGGTACGATCAGAGATGCTATTCCAACAGGACTGAGGAAGATGCTGCTGAAAATCACTTGCTGGATGACGGCTCTAGTTCTAGCTCATTTTCTACCTGAACCATCCCCACACTAAAGCATTTTGCCCTCTAGCTAGTTAACTAATTGACTGATCTGAAATGAATACCACACTGCTCTGCAATCTTTGCATGCACAAAGACTCTTGTGGAGCAAAAACTCGTTAAGCTTTTTTGGCTTGAGAGTAAACCGACGCTTTAGCTCTGTTATCTCGATTGATTTAGTGTGACTGCAGTATGTGAGTGCAGACAAATGTACTATATTACTTAGCAAACACAGCTTCTCTGGTGGAGTGTAAATATGTGTTTAATATCACTCCTTCTGTAAAGGCTAACCAAATACTAATAGCGTGAGTATTATCTTCCAAAGAAGTCAAACTCTCTGAAAAGTGATGTTTATAGAAGTATTGAGCAGCACACTGTTCAGTGTGTGTTTGGGAACCATTAGGTCCTGTTGATAATCAATTTAAGCATTAAGCAGTTTCCTCCGGAATTAATAAAGCTTTCTTATTCTGTATTTAGTCTTGAAAAGAAACCAAAACATTTAAACCTACAGGTCAGGACCAATATTTCAGTATTTTGATGCCCTAGATTTCTGAACTGTGAAAAAGCATCCAATTTTAGTTGAATGTATATTCAATTAGGCATGTCCCAAGTTTTGACTGGTAGTATAAATGTAAAAAAGAACTATCACTTAGTTTTGTATAATGCATAAAATCTGTGGGCTTCCTCCTGCAGTTTCCTGCTGCTGCCCTTGATTTTCAATGGTTCAATCAAGAATAAGCGCTGATGCTTTGTGCTTAGGAATTGTACTATTCATTATTTCTCCACTGTCTTGCATTTATTATAGGAAAGATGTGTGCATGCTTTACTGGGTCAGTGCCAGAGTTATAGTCAGGCTTAGCTTTTCTTATTCAACGTAATTAAAATGAAATTCAACTAAATTAAACTCTTTGTCTGATTGGTAACGTTCTCCCCAACAGCAGCATCATACAACTGTTAGTTTAGGCAGATTTAGATTTTTTCAAATGGTTATCATGAAGTTCCTTATTTCATAAGCCTGCATGTTTGCACTATAAAATTAAGTTGTTGTTTTTTCTTTCTTTCCTTAAGTAGAACGCTGTGCTGCCTGGTGCACACGTTCATTGTACTTGCTACAGGATTACCAGCATCCTAGCTTTGTTTTCCATAAAATCATTGAGGCCCTGTTGCTTCTCCCTATAACACCGTAATTTCAAATAATCTGTCATTGTTTCAAACTCTGCGTGACAATCAGTGTTTCCTCAGCAGTCCCTGGTCCAGAACGGATACATAATAATAAGTAATTGGATGTGCCAATCATTCCGGGCCTGTGCGGAAGCAGAAGCATGCATTTGCTAGCGAGCAAGGACATAAATGGACACTGTTGAATAAATTTTGTGACATATATCTCACCAAAAGCGGTCTCACAGCAGTGTGTACCAAAGCAGGCAAAAGAATAGGGGGGAAAAAAGATACAGCTGTGTCAACCATTGACATGGTTATTCTGAGCTACATTTTTATGCAGATTATGCTAAAACACTCATTTAGCTTTCAACTTCAGCATCTTAAACCTAATAGCTTAATAAACCAATAAATCACAGCTGTCCTTCGTCATCTGCAGATAATTCCCTTTAGCTAGTGGGACTAGTGGGAATGTTCTACAAAAAATGTAAAGATTTACCCCATAATCAATACCATATATGTGTTTGTTTTATCAAGAGTTGAATTTGGTGTGAAGTCATTGTTGTGTGTGCAGTCTTGTTTATAGAAAGAAATACATTTCCACGTTTTAATTGCGTTTGGGTCACTGACGTTTAAATAAATAGTCAGTGTGCATCTTGAGCCAGACGACTAAACTCCAGTAAAAAGATAATTGCCGTGTATTATTTGTCCCAGAATGGCTTCTTGTTTCCCAAGTATTAGCAATAAAAAAATCTTTTTGCAATTTAGATTTAAATCTACGTTGTGTGAATTATTGACTCGAAAATTATACTTATTTATATTAAAAGTCATTCTGAACAGTTGAACAGCAGTGGAATGTTGAATTAAGCCATGCTTTTGTTATCACCAACGATAGCCGTGACTACAAACAGGTCACAACAGAAGTTAAGGACGTTAAATGTTTATGGGACACTTTTTATCCATTCGTAAAATGTGGACTAAAATGAAAAGAATTGATTTTACAAGATTCAGTAAAGCAGATTTAGTAATGACTAGCTCTACCCACAAGTTAGGACACATCACACATTCCCACCAAGCTGGGAGGGTAAAAATTAACATGAACATCCCCTGGACCATTGGATCTTTTCTAACTACCACTAATCCAATGTCACTGAACACGCTTGGAGGAGAACACTATTTGCCATTTCTGTTACATCAGCTGGCAGCCCCCTGCACTGACTAACATCATAATGAGCGATGGGAAAGAGGGAGGGCCATTCTACCCACAAAAAGAGCGCAAGGCCACTTATTTTTTCATCTCCCATGGACGGTTATGACCAAGGATTGAACTTGCAATCTCCGTGACAGGACAAACAACAGTCTGGGGTGTTCTGGAGCACT
This sequence comes from Brachypetersius gabonensis, assembly GCA_037577145.1. NCBI lineage: Eukaryota > Metazoa > Chordata > Actinopteri > Characiformes > Alestidae > Brachypetersius > Brachypetersius gabonensis. The sequence continues at coordinate 43,264,118 of JBBJLR010000001.1, read as the reverse complement.
TGCTTTTAGCTGCTCAGTATATGGGAGTGAATGTTGTTTTAGTACTGAAGAATCACAAAAACACTGTATATGGGAACTAAACACAGCATCTAAAAATTCCACAGAGCATCAGACAACGAGTGTGCATAAAATGTTTACACCACCCTTCTTAGCGTGCGTGATATTCTATATGCATTCTTTTAACACTCTGTTTCCTTTCATGTATCACTTGCCAAGAGCATTTTGCTAGCCTGAACCACCATCCTATAAGCAGCGGTAATATTAGAACTGGTTGAAGAGAGAGAGAGAGAGAGAGAGAGAGAGAGACAGAGAGAGAGAGAGAGAGAGAGAGAGAGAGAGAGAGAGAGAGAG
>JBBJLR010000001.1:43251186-43262784 GCA_037577145.1 Brachypetersius gabonensis | reverse complement strand
AGAGAGAGAGAGAGAGAGAGAGAGAGAGAGAGAGAGAGAGAGAGAGAGAGAGAGAGAGAGAGAGAGAGAGAATAGCACTTAAAGTGAACTCTTTGAAGCTAAATGTAAAAAGAGTGTTTCTGTGATCAAAAAGTAATGCAGCAGTTGGAGGTTTTCTCAGACTAATAGACAGTTACCGAGAGTGGAGAGGAAGTGTGGAGACGCTTCGTCTTTCTGAGGGAGCATCTCTTGCCTGTAGCCTATTTTCTGTCTTGAGTCATTCTCAGCTGTTATTTTGAACATGCTGTGTTTCTGCCACCCGTCACGTCAAAGAGGGAGTAAGAATAGATGCTGTAGTAATACACAAACATCCCACTAGCTGCAAAAGAGGGGTTTCTTACAAGACTAAATAAATAAATAAGGTAAAATACAAAACGTAAATGTGTGTAAAATATTTGGTTTCTTTCTTTGACTCTCATGTTTCTTTGACTATGAATGCAGTGTCTAGGTGATAGAATTGTGATAACCATTGCAATTTAAGTCTAAATGTACCCTGTTGACATTGTGTATTTTATTCATGTATTGAAAAAATGAATAGTAATATATGTAATGTCACATCCCAGGTATATTCAGGGTTGAATCTGCCCACTATTTGTTTTAAAGTCAGTGAAGAATGTACACAATTAAAATAAAAACTCAAATATCTTACCTACAAACTGCTTGTTTAATAAGCTATACTTTTGTAACCCATCTGTAACAGTGAACACATCATCGGTACTTATATTATTGTTATAGGCATTGCATATGTGGAGCAACACAGTTATTAGAAACACTTGATGTAAAGTGGAGCCAGGTATTCTACAAAAGTAAATTCAGCAATGCCTTATATTTTAAAAGTGGAGATCTTGAAGCCGATGATAAAACTAGATTATTTGCAGCATATTATTTGTCATCGAATGGCTTCGTGTTGCCAAAATACTGAGAATACTATTTTTAAATCTTACATTGTGCAAGTTATTATATCTAAAATTTTAATTATTTATTTAAGATGATAAACAGAAGACAAGGACGTTGCATGTTTATGGGACACTTTCTGTTCATACATGAAATGTGGAGTTCAGCTGAATTTACAGGATACAGAGGTGTCCATCATTTCCACACAAATGAAAAAATGAACATCAACACCACTCTGTTTCAGTGTACATAAACTTGGCAATAATTGTTTAACTATGTTCTGTTTCATTTATCTGAATATGTTGTAAACATGAATAGAGTCAAGTCAGTTCATCACTTCTTTCAGTGAAGGGAAGCGTTGCTGGTGAGTTGAGGAGCCGTCTATTGCGTTCTTTGGGAAAGTCTTCCAAATGAACTTGAGAGCACTGGCCTAGATTTCTTATCTAGAGATCTGTGGTGATAAATGCAGTGGATGCTGATAAACATCTCCCCTGATGCAATTTATCATCTGTCGTCATTTTCCATGCTGCTACAGATAAGAACAATGCCAAAGCTGGTTTAACATAACCATAAAATATGTCCCAAAAGCCCAGAAAGCCCAAAAGAAAAGGGTAGAGGTGGGGGGTGGTATGGCAGATGTGAGGGAAGGAAGGAAACAGGCGGATTGCATCGATGAGAGTGTCAAAGAGTGAGAGAGAAAAAGAAGGATGCAGAATGCTCGTAAGAATGTCTACACGTCTGAAAAATGAATATAGGAAAGTAGGCTAACTACTTAATTGTGTCACAGTCTGTTTATTCTGTTTTATATTCCACACGACTGCAGTGGTTGGGGTATTTCAGCATCAGACTCCCTCTTCATTTTTCTCTTCTTCCTGTTGAGGCCATGCTAATTAATTTATAGCGTGCTTCCTTGCTGCCATGTTTGCACGTTGCCGCTCACTTCTCTGAGAGCAAATACCGCATGCTTCACTTTACCATTAATCTTCCTTATCGCTCTATTTTAGCTAATGCCATTGATTTAGTCCACTTTCAAAGCATTATTTAGATCAATGAGGCAGATTCTGCAGCCCAAAAAGGGGAAGGCACAGTGCAGCTGATGAATTCTTTTCATTAAGCGGACAAGTTTATCAGAGGTCGCCAATGCAAATGATCCAAAACAGAGCAAAGCAAGGACAATGGCTAGCAGACTCCAAGGGCGTCCATTCATTAAAATTTGAATATGAAACTAAACAACTATTATTAACTGTACACAGAATTGCATTCTTATTAACTGTGGTCAATGCCATAACAAATAGCATGACTAGTTTCCCTTTCTTTCCCCAGGAACAAGGCAAAATTGGTGTCACATTCAACATTGGCACAGTTGATATCCTTGTGCAAGAAAACAGCATCCCAGTGAACGATGGCAAATACCATGTGGTACGATTCACAAGAAACGGAGGCAACGCTACTCTTCAGGTGGACAACTGGGCCATCAACGAGCACTTTCCTGCAGGTAAGACCACGCATTGACTGTTATTATAATTAATGGCAGATTAAGGGACATGTAAAGTGCAATGGACAGCAACTGCTTTTGGTCACCAATACACACTGATACGTGCGCAATGCTGAAGCCAAGTCAAGTAGGTGTTGTCATTTCAACCATGTACACAGTATAGGGTGAAATAAAACAATGTTCGTCCAGGACCATGGTACAACACAAAGACTGGAATCAGAAACACAACAAGAATACAAGTCCCAACAGGCCAAAAAGAGTGCAAAGAGAGCAAGAAAGAGACTGCAGAAAAACACACAAGCAAAAAGACAACATGTGCAAAAATGCAGAGAAGAGGAAGACAAGCAATAAATATAACTGCAAACAGGACGGAGAATGTACAGTATAATAATAAATGAAGAGTGACAGTGCATTGAGTTCGGAGGAGGAGGGAAAAGTTCAGGTGAGGAGTGTGTTTGTGTGTGGGTGAGGTTTCAGTAACACCAGTAACACTTTACTTGATACTTGCTGCTTTACATTTGCATATACATGCCAAGGAACATGTGATATGCGCTGACGACTTGTCGAGTTGGGTCCATTAATTGGTTAAAGTAACCCTTATAGTCGTGCGTTAACACACCACAGAACGGCACACAGTGTGAAATCCTTTCTCTGCATTTAACTCATTCACCAAGTGAAGCAGTGGACAGCCAGTAACACAGTACCCAGGGAGCAGAGGACCTTGCTTAAGGGTACCTCTGTGGTGCCACTGGCAGTCCTTGGATTCGAACACACAACCTTCTCAGGGGCAACTCCCTAATCCCCAGGCCACCAGTTTCATGTTACCATTACTGGTAATAATAATGACAGGTACTTCAGTGTTTAATGCCCTGACAGTTTAATGCCCTGACACAATATGCTGATTTCTAACAATGTCATGACTTAAACATTGTAGTCATGATAAATACTGATAATAGTAACATTATGAGAGTAATAACATGACATGACAGTGTATGGCATCTTCCATGGCCTCTTCCATTTTATATTTAGCAGTGTTCAAGTACATTGTTACTAAAACACCCATCTTTTACCTACACTTTTTCATTTTATCAGAAATATTTCCTGTTAGGGTGCCATACAGTTTTATAAGCCACTTTCTACACCATTCATCAAAGGGACGACAGTAGGACTAGTTATTAGTGACTCATTCTCAGCACAGCAGTGATATTTACATGATAGTTGAAATGGTTACGGGTGTTTGGGGCACAGCAGTATTGCTTGAGTTTTCACAAACCTCACTGTCACTGCTGGGCTGAGAATAGCCCACAAACAAAAAAGATCCAGGCAACAGTGAACCTGTGGTCAGAATTGACTGTTGATGGGCTACTGAATAATTAACAGGAATTACACATCAACAGATGAGCTATAGCCTCTAACTGCACAACCAATAAGGCATGTGTTTTTTTTAAAGTGGTCATTAAGTGCATGTTATGACACATAAGACACGAACACTTGACAGATACCTCCATGCCCTTTCCATATCCTTCCAGATAATTGGTAACAACTTAATGTCACACTAGAGCACTGAAACAATCCTGATTCCTCACTGTGTCAGCAAATGACTTTATCTAGTGTGTGCTCTTTATTACTGAATTGTTGTCTAGTCTTTATTACAATTGGAGTCCCTCTTTCAGGAGAGTCGAAGCAGACAAAACCAATTTCCTTTAGACTTGTCCAGATGTAAACCCTCGGAACAGACATTTTGCTTGTCCTTTGATATTGGCACTGGTGTTTGGTGCCTTGTGCCCTTAAGGTAAGTAGAAAAACCAATGAATGCCAAGAGGAACATTATGTGACGGCCAATCTCCCATAAGTTCCACCTTCCTCTCATAAGTGGGTGGACGAGTAGGCTTCAAAATCACTTTAATGGTAATGGTGACTTAATGCGCCCATAAATGCCCCATACCCGCCCCCCCCCCCCAATTCTTTAAGGTCACCATGACTTTAGAAAACTAGCAAAAAAAAAAAGTCCCTGGTAGGGACATCACAATAAGTAAGTCTGACTTGTTACATTCTATCAAAAGCAAAACCAGATAGATTGTAAGTACTAATGTCTCATTAGATCTAGATGCTAAGAATGATTTAACTCTAATGTTGATACCGGAAATGTTTTTTTCTGCCCTAGGTTCTTGGAATATAAGCATTCTATTAATGCAGGCTGAGTGCAGACTGCTGATTAGCTGCAAGCTAGCTAAACACCTTCGCTCCATCTTCACTGCTGAGTCAGACATAATCAAATGACTCACAAGTCTATGTCCATGCGTGTGTATGCCCTGGGCCATCTAAACACACTCTTGTTGTGCTGCTGCTGTCTTAGAAATGTAGAAATGAAGGTCTTTGCAAGCGTGATGCAGTGAGACAGAATGTAAGTAGTGTTCTCACGCTAACGTCACTACCCTGCAATGTTCTTTACGTCAGTCCTGTACTAGTCCATTGAGGGTCATGGCGCATTAGGAAAGTTGACTGGTAATAGCTCATGTTACATAAACTAATTCACTGGCCATCAAAGGTTTTGGGGATAGATATTTGGGTTTTCTTTTGACCTTTGAATTTTCCCACAGTTGCACAGTTGCTCCTCAAATGCATTGTGTGTGTTTGTGACCTGGAAGTAGCCATGGATTTTTCTGAGCATGTGTGCACCTTTGCTCTGAAGGCATAGGACAGGGTGACCCCTCTTACGGCTGCCTCCTCACCTGATGTGAAGGCAATGTCATGGGTTCTCAGCAAACCTCTGCAGTCAACCATGACTTCTGGGGTGTGTGGTGACAGTTTCCAGAGAGAGTAATATCATTGATGCACTTGTTGATATTGCCAGTCACCAAAACCATGTACTCCTGTAAGTTAGTAGAGTCATTAACGGTTGCAGCGTCTTGAGGAGATCCTGAAGAGGCTCTGGTGGACCAGGCTTTGGTTTGCTTGTAAAAAGGCTCTTGATGTCTGACTGGCAGTCTGTATGAGATGTGGTCTGAGCAGCCAAGATGGGGTCATGGTTCATGAACGCTGTACACGCAAACAAGGTTCATGTAAACATGATCTGGCGCATTCGCTCCTCTCATTATAAATTCCATATTCCACTTGACTGAGGTGACAATGAGCAGTCAGTGTGAAGGAGTTTTGAAGTCCATGGATGGCTTTGTAAAGTGCATGAAGAATGTTATGAGCACTAACAATCTTGAACTCCACCAGCAATGATTGATAACTAGAGACTAACACAGTGATTCTACACCATTCGGGTTTTGAGTCCACTCCTTAAGTCTTACAGGACAGAAGTGCATGTCTGTCAGCACGAAATATGGACAGCCTGTCCAGCTGAACGGCGGCATCTGGAACTCTGTCGCTGAGCCACAGTTCCGTAAAAACAAAAACGCAGCAGTGTCTAAACTCATGCTGTGTAGTCTGCTTGAGTCAGCTGTAGTCCAGTGTATTGTTCATAGAGCAGACATTGTTGAACAGAATGGACAGGAGAGCCAACTAGGGTTAGCTTTTGGCCTAGCACAGACCCCCATCACTTTGCTACTGCTTTCTCATACACCACTTAAGGTGACCTCCCCTCCTCACAGCAGCCTTCATGGTTAGTCACTGGTTACTTATAAAGTGACAGACATGAGATAGTCATCTGTTTGAAATTTAGTATGAAAGGAGTTTGAATGGACCTGGGCAGCCTTACAAGGTATAGGCTTTGTAGTACTTTAACAAATATTTCTGTTTCTCTAAAACAAACCCTGTTAACCTTTTAAATGCTGGGTAATTGCTGCATAATTAATATTATTGCTGTACAGAGAAAACAGTATTTCCAAAATTTAATAGAAGAGGACAAAAATGCTTTTTAATTTCAATGTAAAGGATGTTACTCTAGAGGAATTAAACTGGAGCATTTCTACTGATTCATTCATCGTGAAACTTTCACACAATATAAAGGGCAGGTGCTGTTTCTTACTCATAAATAAGAAAAAATTCTGAATGAAGAAAATATTCTTTAAAAAGAAGTACGAAGCCAAAGCGTTCTTCATTGAAAGTAAAAAGACATGTTCAAGTATATAAAAGAAAAAGTAAATGTTTTAACAGATATAATGAAGTTCTTTTTATTTGGAGTTGTGTGGTGTGACGGCTAATTGGCGACATTAGTCTCTGCACAAAGACAAATTAGCATATTCGTGGGCAGTTTCATTTTACCCTCATCTGTTGAAATGCATGGGTGCTTGACTGATTGGCAAGAGAAAAAAAAACCCTGGCCCTTGAGATTTGTTGTGGGGTGTAAATAAAATAAAATAAATTAAAAGGAGTATGTTATTTATTGCAGATATTTATTTCAATAATACTTAGAGTACTAATCACATTATGAATAACATTTAATTATATGAACACAATAGCTCAAGTATTCTCCAGCCCTGCTAATTTGTAGTAATAGTTGTTGTGTAGGGCTTTTACAACTGCAAAAGGATCCTAACAGTTAAAAAGATTAGAAACATTACATGGTTTTTTAACTCATGAGCTTATTTTATTATATAAGATATAGTTTAGACTAGCAGTGTTTTTTGTCAGTTATACTATGGTATTTGTGACTGATAACCACTGTGAAACATGGACGCTGTAATACATTATATGGGTATATTGTAAAAAGGCCATGGTCTGTGTGTTTTAGGTCCCAAGTCTCATTTATGGTGACCTTGACTATGACTACAGACTGGCGTGAAAGCTGTGGGAATATATCACCAGGTTTATGAATGTCACAGGTATATAACACATCTCTATAAATGCCAGTAAAATTGACTCTCCTACCCAAGGTTCAAAAGAGTTGATAAAATATTTAGATGTTCATATGGCCTCTTGTGAGTGTGATTTAATTACGTTTTAAGATGGATGGGTCTTGCTAGGCGACATTTGAAATTTCTCTATTGTGGAGCCCTCGCTTTCATGTTCTTGCTTTCATGCTTGGTTTGTAATAGTTGAACTTTCCGTTCAAGCTATTGATGACGAGGAAATCCCTTTTATCTTCTTAATGTGGGTCTAATCTCTGTAGAGTGCTGCTGAGAGGTTCGAAAAAACCTTATTAGATATAAAGGGGAAATGAGGCAAGGTGCCGAATGCTTGCGGCGCCCAGTCAGCCATGCCAAACAGCTGTGCTTTATTTTCTTAATGCTTTGAGGTATTAATCCTAAATGGCTCCAATGCACCAATTCCTGACGCATGCAGTTGCCAAGTTATTATAGCTCACCTTGATTGTCTAATCGCTTACACATAACAAGGGCAAGTGAGCCCATTACACTTTGACTGTCCAGCGTGCTGATCGCTATCTGACTCTGTCCAACTCAACAGCCAAACAGAAACATTCGCTGACCCACACATGCAAACACCTGAGCTTATGACCCTCGTTATAATATGACCTGGGGCCGTTCGGCGGATGACTCGCGCTGTTATGGCAGCTGTGGAGCCGTGGCAGCTGTCTGAGGCACAATAGCTTGTGCTAGCTAGTGTGTGTCCGTTCACTCTATACTTTACAAGCCATGGAAACATAATAATATGCATGTAAGCTTGTGTGTCACACTAACAAACCTCTTCTTGCTTCCTGGGTATCATAGCCATATGCAAATCAACACTATAATGTCAAAACATTGTAATGCCATGCCTTTTTCTGAGTAATTGTAAAATGTTAGCCATCTTTTATCTTTATGGCAAGTGGACCGGTATGGGTCAGTATTCAATATGAAGTCCAACATTTCTTAAAATTGTGTGACGTTCATTATATTAACAGACATTTTCTTTGACTTTTTAAAAAACAAATGTGTACTTTTACTGCATTATGTGTAGCCAGCTCGACTGCTTTCTGAATGAGTCTCAATACAAGACAGCCAATCAGTATAGAGACCATTTACATACGTCAGTCTTAAAGGCACAGTAACAAAAACAAGTGTTTCATTCCAAGGGATGAAAAGAGGTTTGGCAGTGAGCATGCGAAAAATGATAGACTTAACATTTGTGTTTTTTATCCTAAACTTACCTGTTTTTTATCTGTACAAATTCATATATGTAGCTTTTGATGCACACCAAGATTTTGGTATAGTAGCTATGATATATAACAGTTGCTTTTAGAACATGGGTATCATTTATGGTTCGGTGTGTGATCACAGCTGCAGCTCAAAACCCTTATCAGTTATTTAGCCTCGTTCTCCCCAGACCACACACTGTAAGCCAACATTAAGAAGATTATCCTCCCACACTTTTGCATACCCTGCTGCATGAGGAGGGGACCTGCATAATGGAATTGCTGCGTTCCAGCAAACGTTTGTATGAACCATCGCTATCAGCACTTTGAAAAGTAGTAGGAAATCAGCCTTTATCTCATCAAAGTTTTTCTTCTTTTTTTTTTTACTTTTTCTTTTTTTAATCAGTGCTGGTGTTGAAAGTAAATATCGGCGGTTATGAATACTCCCTATGGCTTAGTCTTATACCCACCTATATCTCTCCACGTCCTTATTAGATTAAGTGTCTTAAGGGTGTTGTATTATAAACCTGTTGATGACTAATATCCCTTATGTAAGCGAGGCTAGGCTCACTGCAGCTGCCGCCATACTACTGTAATTCGCCTCTGCCGGGCCACCGGTCGATACTGACAAATGACATCGATCAGTAGAGCTCTTAGCCCTGTCAGCAGTCTTAACGCACTTGATGCTGCTGATATTTCCATTCCATAATCATGTAACTATCATAGCCTGCTTTGATTTCTTTTTAATGCAGCTTATTGCTTTGTTCTGGCTTTCGCTGTGCTGTGCGAAAGCAGCTGGCAGGAGTCTAAGCACCATGAGTACTGAAGAATGTTCTTTCTAATCACCGGCATAGAGGGAGGCTAACGTGATTGACAGATGACTAATATCCATAGGGTGGTAAATGAAAACTGATCTATACACCCGAGCTCAAAACATCGCTTAATAACAGTCTAAACAACTCATAATGAGCTCAGTTGATTACAGCATCATCAGAGAAACAGAAACCAGAGGCATGTATATACAGGAGTAATGAAAGTGTGGCCGGTTTGCAGGGATGTGCGCAGAATTTCAAGTGTTTTAGCAGTATTGTGTTTTAATATTTCAACAATACTTAACATTAGAATTTGTATTGTATGTTATATTGAAGAAAAAACAAAAAAGGTCACTCTAAAAGCAATGCCGTGAACTGTAGTCATGTGTTTCTGGCAAGTGTAAGATAAAAGCCCGGCGGATTGTGTGCAGCATTTGAAGTGGCGAACTTCTCGATTGCAGGAATTCAGCATTAGCTTCATACATTTAATTGCAGGCCGAAGCCTGACCCGTTCATGCATGTTAACACGGACAAACACCTGCAAATCAAGTCATTCAGCTCACGCAGACGCGCATAAGAGTGAGCGGAAAGCAGAAGCGCATTCGCCACTAATTTTACAGCAGAGGACATACTGCCCTTTTGTCTTCTGGAGTGTGAGGGATTGAAGAGCTCAGGGAGTCTGTGAGGCCTGAATTTAACGAACAGTTTAGGGGCGTATTTGCGGGCTTATTAGCAAGCACAGCACAGTGCAGCATCTGTCTGTCAGAAAGGATACACACACACACACACACACACACACACACACACACAAACACACACAGAGTTATCATTCATATCAAGTTCAGAGCGAGGATTTAAAATGAAACGATCCCTGTTTTCTTTTTCTGACTGAAGGAAAGAGAAATGGCATCAGTGAGTATTCTTTGCTCGTAGTCAATAATTTAATGAATCTTTGAAACTAAAGCCACAGTGAAGTGACACCAGTCTAAAAATACTATCTATATTGTTTTTGTTGGTTGTTGTACAGATTAGGGTTGTCCTGATGCATTGGTTAATTCTGGTTAATTGATTCATATCGTTAGATTAAACATGTACCAGTTAATAAGCAGAGATTAGTAGGCAATTTGGTGATTTTAATGCATACATTAAATGCCACTGATTCTCTATTGACAGTAGCATAAAGTGATGGGCAATCCTATTTCCTAGCATTTTAGCTTCAGTTCATTTTATGTAGACCTTCCAAAGTTAGTGTTCATGACACATTAAATATGCTAAATTTTTAACACCACTAACATAAATAATATATTTTTTTAATCTAGTTTCTAACAAACCTTGTATTCATGTAATAAATATGTTATTGAGGTGTTGATAAAAATCTTTTTTGTCTATTCATATACTACAACAAAATGTAGCTTATTCGTTTAAAAAAAACCCTTATTTTAAAGACGAATTTGAGCACATTAGTGTGATTAATTATGCATTATGCATAACTACAAAAAGCTTCATGTGCCTGTTTGCAATTCATTATTTGAATGACTAATTTAGGTAGGTAGTTTCCAAATGTTTTTGCTCTCTTTGGGTTGCTATTCATGTTTTAGAATTGTTCAATCAAGCTCATTTTTATTGATTAATAAAAAAGAACTTGATTAATTATCAAAATAATTGTGCTGTAATTAATAGTGACTGTCCTAGTTCATTTATGTGACAACTTCTTATGTAAAATAATTAAATATATAAATGAATATTTTAAAAAGTGACAAAAAACATGATTGAGTGTAGAACAAATGAATATTCGTCTCTACCTTTACCAAAAAAAGAGCAAAGCAGAGGGGATCACTCCAGATCTAAATCATAACAGACTGCAGCCCCAAACTGTCCCACACACCCCTGGAGTTTGGCATGAGATGTCAGAGTGTGTCGGGGTGATGCTGTGTTCAGGAGACAAGTGGTTACATGAGCCAGGGGTTGCAGAGAGGAAAAAGAGGGGGTAGCTACATCATTTTTGACACACGTGCCCAGTGTGATGCCTTTTTTTTTGCTTTATAGCTGCGGTGGGTTTTTTGATGTCCTTGTGTCTTCTCTGGCAGTTCCTGGTCCCAGACTGGGTAATAGCGAGTGGCAGCAGGGAAAATGGCAGACGATTACATGTGCAATGGGCTCTGCTATTCTGTTACCCCAGTGACAATGGTCCAGGGTTGCACACTTCAGTCAAATGGCTGGATCATTTCAGTGTCATCAGGGAGGCTGAGAGAGAGAGAGAGAGAGAGAGAGAGAGAGATGGAGAGAGAGAGATGGAGAGAGAGAGAGAGAGAGAGAGAGAGAGAGAGAGAGAGAGA
>JBBJLR010000001.1:43232741-43251086 GCA_037577145.1 Brachypetersius gabonensis | reverse complement strand
GAGAGAGAGAGAGAGAGAGAGAGAGAGAGAGAGAGAGAGAGAGAGAGAGAGAGAGAGAGAGATAGAGAGAGAGAGATGGAGAGAGAGAGAGAGAGAGAGAGAGAGAGAGAGAGAGAGAGAGAGAGAGATCTCTAGGTGCCAGTCCCTCTCTTCTACTTTCTCACTGTGAAAAGCCTCGGTGAAGCAGGTTCACTTTACTGCCTAAGGTGTGCCGACTTTGCGCCCCTGAAATGTACATGTGTCTCCCCCTTGGGCTTAATACGAGTCTTTCTAAATAAGTATAAGTATTTATTCCTATTCATCTGTCCATCATCCCATTGTCTAAACCGTTATCTATCCTAATCAAAGCATTTGGGGGAGGGGGCTGCTGGAGTCCATTCCAGGTCACCAGTCTATGGCAGGGCAGAATGCATTACCACACATTTCCACCTAGGTGCAATTTAACATCTCCAATTTACCTGACGTGCATGTCTGTGGGCCATGGGAGGCAACGGGAGCTTATTTATTACCTTGTTTGTTTAATTGTTTATTCGCATACCTAAACTGGGGCTGTCACTGTTGATTATATTAGCAATCAAACAATCCACTGATTATGTTGATGATTAATTGAGTGTACACATGTTTTTTTTTTCCAAAAGCCAAACAATGTAAATTGACTCAACTGAACAACAATACTATGAACAGCCTTTTAAAGACTGCAGTAATAGATTGGAAAGAGGGCTTTTAAAAGGAGGCTTATACTATGCTCTAAAGCAGGGGTCACCAACCTCTCATCCGAAACTGAGAGCTACTTCACAGGTACTGAGCCATATGAAGGACTGGTACTTTGATACACTGGAACAGAGTGTACCTAAACGTATCTAAACTTCATGTATAACAAACATGTTTTTTTTTTAGATATTATTTTCAAATTTATATAAATGCAAACGTGATTGAGGAAGAATAGCAACAGGATAAAATTAAATGGTAGAACAGGACTGCAAGCTACTCATGTGATCCTTGGGGGCACCAAGTTGGTGATCCCTGCTCTAGAGAATGAGAATAAACCATACATGCATACATTCTTTTAGCAAATGCGCTGTTTTGCATGGTATCTTTGTGTCTAAGTAGTCACTTATAGAGCAAGCAAACTACGCTTAAAGGGCAAACAAGTGACTTATGTACTCATTTCTGGAGTGCAAAGCAAAACCAAGTCAAGAACATTCAGTGTCCCTAAAGCCAAGGCCACACTACACGACCTAAATGACCTAACAGATTCTAAAAATGGAGAGCAGGGCTATACAGAGTCCTTTTGACTCATAAAATGTAGTATATAAAAATACATAATGAACTTATACACCCTGGTACTTTGACAGCATTGCAATTCTCTGTGTATCAAAACTGTGTTTAAACATCCTGAAAGCTGGTCAGTGTTGTCAGCATTGCTAGCTTACTATTAGTTTATTCTTATTTGGCAACTGCAGCCATTCTCTCTTCTATGTTTACGAGAGGCGTCTCAGAAATAAAACAGCCGCAAAACATGCCTCTGAAAATGAATGGAAACAGCGTAATCTCATATCTGCTGTCATAACATTTCTGGTGGATGGATGCCATCCGACTTTTTTCCTCTTAATTTTCCTGTAATCTGTAGCTGAATAAACATATTTTGAGTTGGGGGTGCTGCATCGTCTCCTACGTTGTCTGTGCTACCCTTTAAGGAATACTGCATATAAATATATTTTTAATCCTGGAAATAATCGGAAGCTATCAAAACATTTTCAGAGCTATTGCCCAGTAGTTTAGACCTAGTCACACCCCTGATGGATCGCATTCTCACAGTCTTTCACAGTCAGTAAAAGACACTGTCAGTCTTTTACAGAAATTCTCGTCTTTTTGTCCAGACGGTGCCCACACTAGATGATTAGGCAGAGAGTTTATCTCGCACATAATGAGTTTGGCAACAGATAAGCGCTTAAAACCTGACTTTTTTGCATTATCACATGACACAAACAAAGCTGAAACTGGGACAGTCTTGTTTGTGTTTTTTTAGACACACAAGAAGTATATTTATTATGAACTGAGAAGCCTACAGCTTTCAGTTTTCTCTCCTTTTTTCTTCTATTGGCTGCTTGTTCCTTTCCCTCACTGAGCATCTCGCACTGCAGGACTCATGAACATAAAAATGAGGGATAAACAGGCATCTGATCACTCAGCAGCTTGATTGAAAGGATAAGGATTGACTTGTTTCCCTTCTCACACTACGAGATTATCAGCCCCATCAGTTGTTTCAGATCAAGCTTCCAAACTGGTTATTCACTTCTGATTGTGAGAAGCTTTGTGTAGTTAAGGCCCATCTTAACTGACTTGAGGACTCTCCAATTTTCTTCAGAAATGTGTGAATTTCACTTGGAATAAAAAGGATAAGACCAAGGATGAAGTGGAATAATACTTTAAAACTGAGCACAGTAATACATTTGCTGTGCACAAGGAATCACCGTCTTAATACTAACTCACTGATGGATTGTATCTTTAGTTAGATAGCTTATGCCTCAGCATCAGGTTATACCCAAGAGCCTATAGACAGTTATTTAAAGCAGTACTATGGAGGAACAATAATCTGTAAATGTACACTCTGTAAATGTATGGTCCAGTACCATTTGGTTACTGGCAGACAGTTTTCCCTACAGTTTGCCCTTGTGTCCTATTGAAGATGTGCAGTTGCATAGAAGTATATTTGGTTTCTGACCTTGGAATCAGGCCGTATGTGTTATTCTCTCTATCTACCTTTTGTGTGTGTTTTTGATAGAAAAAAGAAACACCGGCTTTATCTTGGAGGGTTTGGGGTGGTCCCTAGGTCAGGGCTGTTGCTATGGAAAGAAGTGCTCTTGATGCAGTAAATTGCAGACAAAAAACACTCCCACCTGCTTTCTCTACCAATGTAGCCTCCATCACGCTGTGATTTAAGAAGATTGCTCTCATTTGTGTAGGCCTGTTTAATATGAATGAGCCTAACTTCTTCTGGAGAACAATATGAGTCATATGTGGCTCACTATACATGGGAAGTGCTGCTAATGCATTTTTATTTCATCTTTCTCCTTTCTTCCTCTGAGCAGAAGGTAGTACAGAATGTTCACACACACAGACACACACACACACACACACACACACACACACACACAAAAATGTGTGTTATCCGCTCAGCATCTTAGTACATAATGCGCACAAAGATTTGACCCCACATCATCTGTAATCAGATCGAGCAGCCCACTGTCTTACAGCACGTTCTGGAAGATGATAAGAAACCCCTGGGGCCTTGTGCATAAGCTGCAGGCTGTAGTGTGTCTTTGTAAATGCTGTGGGGGAAATATTGATGGAACAGCTCATGTAAGGCCCTTCAGAATGACACAACACTGCAGCAGGACGACTGTTGCTCAAATGCCAAGCCTGGGCACGGTGCACTTTTGGAAGCAGGGAAAGATCCTTTATCACCGGAAGATTTAAGGTGGCGAGTTTCTTAGGTGTGAAATAGATACCCATGTACCCTCTGAGCCAAATACAATTACTCGTATCAAAAACAAAATCTTTTGCCCTTATAAATCTCTCCAGAGGGAGAGAAAGATAAGCTTTCAATATGAGCCGCTGCTCTAATCCTGCAATTAAATGAAACCACCAAGGATGCCCAGATAAATGCTCCCACTCTTATTGTGTGTGAAGATATTGAGGGAAGCTCCTCAGGAGTCACAGCAACATTTCTCGTATGGGCGTTTTAGTAGACATGTACGATCAGCAGCAATCTGCTGGGACGCCAACCAACCTTTGTTGAAAATAAGCACTAGTTGCCCTGCTTTGAAAGAAGAATGAGAGTTTAAATTCTTTAGAATTTCCCACTCCACGTTGAAGTTAAAAGATTAATTAGCAACTGTGTATGTACTGTTCTCATTATTGCCTGTAATTAAAGTTTCATTTGGATGGCTTCAGATGTCCCTCTCTCTAGGATGGAATCTGACAGTGTCATCTAGACTTGACTATGTACAATAATATAAAGAAGGATATTATAGTAGGGCTGCAGTACATAAACTTCTCATTACAAAGATGTACACACATTGCAGTGGTTTAAAGACTCGAGGCACTGTCTACAGAGATGTAGAAAAACAGGGATATGGCCAGATAAGTCACCCTCACCATATCCTTCACATGTGGGTAAGTGCATGTTCAAAGTACACCAGGAGAATGCCAGGCCTGAATGATGGACCACTTCAGGAGGTCCAGTGGCTCTGTTATGTCATGGGGACATTTTCCTGGCATAAGTCAGGTCACTTTAAACAATACAAAGTTATTCGGACTGATCAGGTTTATCCTATTATAAAACATTTCAATCCTGATGGGCGGTTTCTCCAGGATAGCAGTGCTTCTATCCACAGGGCATAAGGGGTCACTGACTTGTTTGATTGGTATGAAAATAATAAATAATGGGAATCGTGGAGATTTTGGACCAATGATTTGGGCGGCACCTACCACCACCACCATCATCAAAACACTGATTTAGAAAATATATTTTGGAAGAATGGTGTTCCATCTCTGCAGTACTGTCCCAGAAACTTGTAGAATCTATGCAAAGGCCCACTGAAGCTGTTTCTTATACACTTAATATAGATTTTGAATTTAATTTGTCACTCATCTGCATTTCGATAAATATCACTACTGTCAGATTAAAACTGCAAATTAATTTTGCTTTACCATAATATGAAGACACTATGTGCCCTTTGCAAATGGAGAGTGACAGAGTTTCCGTAGAAATGGTTTAGATTTTCTTAGAATAAAATGTATTTACATTGACTTGCATTTAAAAAACGTAATCCTCTGAAAAGTTACATTTTACATTACAGTATTTTGCTCTGTCAGCCCTCATTTTCAGCCCAGGCAAAAACATATATATGTATTGAGTTGCTGTTGGTAAGTGTAAGTTAACATAATTCAATAGGTATCTTCAGGTATGCTTTAGGCATCTCACTATTCTTTTCTGCCCCTCTGCCTGCAGTTCAGCTGTATTGTTGCATCATCCCACATGTGGAACAGCGTTAAAAACATTACCGGTCGATAACCAGCCACTCTGAGGACATCAGCACTGGCATTCTCAGAGCCGTCAGCACAGATTGATCCAGATACCTTTTAGAACATCACTGCTCAATTTCAGTATTTACAGTCAGCTACTTACATCTAACATTATTCTAAAGGTGTTGTGCTCTGAATGAGTTTCCCATTCACTCCTTCGAAATTATTACAAACATGTTCAAGATAGAAGCAAAGGCATGTGTATCTTCTAATTATACGACAACATGACCGTGTCGGTATGACACCTCATGAATATTACATTTTGTAGCCGAGCTCTCTCCTGTAGCCTCAGTACGCTTTTGAGGTTTTTTTTTTTTTTTGTCAGGATATTCTTACTTTATTTAAATGGAATTGAAATGTTCAAGACTTCCACAGCACCCAGACCTCTTGGATATGTTTGTAAAAGTTAATCGCAGCGGGAGTGCTTTTCCTCGCTGGTGTATGATCCTTTGCCCATGTTAACACCTCGTGGTGCTGTTTCAATTTCAAAGAAACTCCCTTATATCCTCAGGAGCTTGCGTCAGTGTCGTGCCCTGTATTCAAGTGGATCAAAGCAGCAGCTATCAGAACACGTCTGTGAACTAGGTGCTCATCCAGTTCATGAAAAAAAAAGTTTTGGAGCACATTCCTCCTTACATACAGCGAATTTCGTGGCCTAACTAAGTAGTTTGTTCATTTAGTTAGAAGGCTCGCGTTAGCATAAAAATGACCATCAGGCGCAGGCTCGAAGAAGAACTCAGCTGGAGGCCCTGGGGAAGCTGTAGGAGCTCTGCAGAAGCAGGTGCAGGGCTGAGGCAGGTGCTCTTTGTACCAGAGGGGTTATTTTTAGGGGGGCATGTACTGGATGATAGTTCGTAACAGAAGCGGACATGAGCTCAACCTTTTAATGAAGCACACAGTCAGGATCTTGTGTGCTGGAAGGAGTTTGCCTTGGGTTTGCAATGAGTAGGAGTTGGATAGATGTAGGATAGGTTGTGTGGGGGGGGCGTGGGTTGCTAGGTGGGTAATTATGCATATGATTGCCTATACCTCCTACCTCCTATACCTCATCAGGATGTACATATGTATTACACATGTGCAAGAATATGTAATAGCAATAAACTGATATATATATAATATGTGTCAAATGCCTTCACATCTAAATGTAACATGTTTCTGCACATTTGAATATATGGTTACTGTATTTAATTTTCCAATCCTAAAAGCTGAGGAGAATACTAAATCCAACCTCCAGTTTCTTTTTTTGACAATACTTTGACGAATTAACCACTTTTCAAAGATTCAAAGACAGCACCATTTACCCATTTACTACATTTTCCACTGAAAAAAAAAATAGGTGCGCAAAAGTGTGTGTGTGCACGTGTGTGTGAGTGTGAAAAAGAGACAGAGAAAGTGAGGTCATGACTCCAGCATGCTGCTTCCCTCAGTGTGATGGTGATAAGTGACCCAGACGCTCTGACCAGCTGCCCTACCTGCTCCACCTTTCCCCCTGACCGCCACTCACACACCTGCCCTGACCCTTCCTCACACTCCACTGCTGCTCCATTCATTCATCCATGCCTTCCTGAGACAAACTGCACAATCTGTTCACTGAAGAGTCGGTCATTCAGCGGCCCAGTCAACCTGCTAATGAGATTTTATTATAGTAGGCATACTCTAAACCAGTCATGTTCTTTTGTATATGCACATATGTACACACACACACTTTCTCACGCATTCTCCCTTTCTCATACATTCATTGTTTTTTGGCATTTGCATGCAAAAAATGCTTTACATTTGAATTGAGTGTGTGTGCTCCAAACATGTACGCCAGATCCACTATCAGTTAAATATATTACATCAACACACTTACTGCCAAAAGAGAGTGAGTGGAAAGCTATAATTGTGCTGGCATGACATATTACTATCATGTGGAAAGAGCAAATAACATTGTTTTATTCTGTTTTATTAGAGCCATGTTTGAACTGACAACAACTGACAGCAAAATAAAAATGCATTCATATTATTGCTATAGTAACATCACCTTATAGATGCTCCAATAAACAAAAGTGTCAGTTACTGTAAAGTATTTGTGTTTTTATAGATCGAAAGCAAAATAAATGCTGTTTGTTATCATTAGTTGTATTATTAGTTGTATATATTATATGCATACTCTTAATAGTAGTTATGCAAAATTTTTCACAAAGTACTGAAGAGGTGTTAATATATTTTGCTATGAAGGACAGCTTTTCCACAACATTTCAAAAAGATTTCATGTGAAGTGTAAATGTAGTTGGCCTAACAGAGCCAGTGCTGGACTGGCCGTTGGGCATTTGCCCGGTGGGCCAATGGTAAATTTGGGTCGGCATGGAATCTCATCAGCATCTGCCTCCCTGATAGATAACCCTGATGGCTTTGATGGTCTGTGTGCAGCAAGAAAAGGAGTCTTAGAAATAATAGGCTGTTTTAGTGAGAACTACAGTTCAATCTCTTGCAGTCCAGTTCTGCAGTACCGCCACCCAAGTTGGGCCATTCGTTTACAGCACCATCTTGATCCATTGACACGTATGA
Organism: Brachypetersius gabonensis; assembly: GCA_037577145.1. NCBI lineage: Eukaryota > Metazoa > Chordata > Actinopteri > Characiformes > Alestidae > Brachypetersius > Brachypetersius gabonensis. The sequence goes on along the minus strand of JBBJLR010000001.1, from coordinate 43,243,445 downwards.
AAGATTTGCTGTGCGCCTGGGAATATTTACACACGTGATGATGTACGTGTAATGCTTTAGAGGAATAGAGGAGACATGTTTACCTGCTGTGTGAAAGTAGAAATGACACCAATAGTGCCTCCATTTGGGACACCCCCTCCCACTCTCCCTCCTAGTGGTCTTCCCTAGTGGAGTGGAATTTGGCTCCCACTGTGCCCTGGAGCATCGCGCCTTTCTCTCTCCACTTGACACCAGTGTAGGAACAGCATGGCTTGGCAGCTTCCCTCCTCTGATGTTAAATGCAGCAGCCCTTCTCCCCGGGCCCCTCGCTGTTCCTCCAGTGTATAGAACATCAGCTCATGCGCCGCAGGCTCGTCATTAAAACAAACACCCCCAGACACCCTTTCACAAAGCAAGCCCCTGCCACTGGCTTCCTATTAGCTTCTGTGACTTTGGGAAGCAAAAGCAGTTGCTGTTCTGCCGCATGTCCAGTTTCTGATGTGATTCGAATTGAGGGTGGGCAATATGGGAAAAAAAAAAATAGACAGATGAAGACACTTTTGCCCCTACACTGTACATATGATGACATTATGTGAACCATTCAAACAGTATTGTCATGGTTTTTTTTTTATTCAATTGAACTTTTATGATAAAAGTTGGTGAGAAATCACACATTTGGTATCAATAAATTAGTGATATAAGGTAATTGCATAATGTGATTATGGCTCTATCATGTTTATGATACATGCACAATAAGTACTGGTTGTACCAATGATATGTGGGGAAAGTGTATAACTGTCATAATAATGCTAACATATTTCTCACCTTCCTGCTTGCTGTTAAATTCAAGTTCTGTCTATAAGAGGTACAAGAACATTAACGTATCTGGTTGTTCATTTTAAAATTAAATTACATCCTCTAATCTTTGACCTAGAACGTGTATCTTAGCATGCATGTTGTGTTCTGAATTGTGAATTGTGGATTGACCGCAAGCATCTAATCCTGTCAGAAAGAGTCTGGAGCCTGCTGGTGTTCATTGTGGGGCTATTCTAAATGGACTGGTTTGGAATCCATGAGAGGCACTTCTGATAATGACTGATATGTTCAGACAGAAGATAATAACAAGGCTCTTGTTCCAGTCCATTTCTTGTCACAGCAGAGGGAATGAAGGCCAGCAGATTCCTCTAACAGCCAGCACAAGCCACAGTCAAATAAAACATAAACTTATTTGTCTAAATCCCTCTAAATATGTATAAATGTCTTTTTAAATCTATTCACAGCAAATGCTTTCTGAATCACTGACTGTCGTTATCAACTGTTAAAGCTGTTTTTTAAACTTTAAAGGCAACAACGATAATGAGAGATTGCAAATGGCAAATAAGAAAATCCCATTCAAATATGTCCGGCCCGTAGAGGAGTGGCTGCAGGAGAAAGGTAAACTCCGCCATTCTTTAACTTTCATTTCCCATCAGTACCTGTCCGTCAGTGTAACAAATTTTACACCCAGATATTTCATCCAGTCATCGCAGCTCTCTCTGTCTCTCTCTCTGTCTCTCTCTCTGTCTCTCTCTCTGTCTCTCTCTGTCTCTCTCTCTCTGTGTCTCTCTCTCTGTCTCTCTCTCTCTGTCTCTCTGTGTCTCTCTCTCTCTGTCTCCATCCATCTCCCCCTCCTCCTCTTTTTCTTCTACATGGGCCCCCTCCTTCTCGCCCTCTCTTTCTCTCCTCTCCTCTGTATCCCCCCCCCCGCTCGTCTCTCTCTCTCACTCTCTTTCTTATTCTCCCTCATCCTGCACTCTCTCTCTAATTCCCTCTCTTTCTCTCCTCTCCTCTGTATCCCTCCCGTCCGTCTCTCTCTCTCTCTTTCTTATTCTCCCTCATGCTGCACTCTCTTTCCTCTAATTCCCTCTCTTTCTCTTTTTTCTCCTCTATGTTCTCTGGCTCAAAAGAATGCATGTACATTTAATTGAATCTCCAGAAAAAAAAGTTATAGGGAGCCTGCAGTTTTATTCAATATTTTTCATAAAATCCATGTTAAAGTTACTGCTAAAAACATTATAAGTACATTATAAATTGCTTCAATCTTAAGTATGATTTTTGTCTTTCAATAACGTGCCTTCTTTGAGTCCTTATCATTTGAATCATTATCATTTAGACTTTTTTCTTTTTTTTCCTAAAGTCGTACACTGTTCTGTACCAGAATAGATAGCCATGAGTAGCATTTAATCACAATAACCACAGTGATAAAGTATTTCTCATGTTGCTATTAATGCTGTACATGCTGGGCCAATAATACCTTATCTGGCTTGTATTTCATTTACTCTGCAGGAGCAGTATTAAATCACATATGCACAGTTGTGAATTGCGGCTGCCCTGCAGGCTTAAACTATTTATTTTCTCCATTTGTGAACTTTTTAACACAAGTGCAAGGTTAGACAGTAGTTTGTTTCTAGGTTTAATGTTTGATAATCCATATTCTTGTTTAGTCTGTTATAACCATTCTTTCAGGAGTACATTCTCACGTAGACTGGTTCAGAGGTGGGCTGTATAATGATCCTGGTTTATGGCCTGACCTTTTAACTTTTACGGGTTCTCTCATATGACATTTTGCGAGGTGCGCTAAGGTAAAGCAATCATTAATCTCTCCGGTTCTAATGCTGAAGGAGAGCCATGTTGAGAGCTGCCTTCTCCGTGCTTTTCTAATGAATGTGTCTGGGTCTTCCTTGCTCTTCTCTCAGGGCGCCAGTTAACGATATTCAACACCCAAGCCACCATTACGATCGGGGGCACAGACCGCAAACGGCCGTTTCAGGGCCAACTCTCAGGCCTCTACTACAACGGCCTGAAAGTGCTCAACATGGCTGCCCAGGGCAACCCCAACATCAGAATCAATGGCAGCGTGCGCCTGGTGGGGGAAGTGCCCTCCGCAGGATCGGCCAGAACCACGGCGCTGCCCCCGGAGATGTCCACCACCTTCATCGAGACCACCACCACCATGTCCACCACAACCACGAGAAAGCACCGCTCACCACCTACAATATCGGTACCACTGCACGCATAACTTAATCACACACACACACACACACATACATACACACTTTTTCACATACAAAACACTGCCTTATAAAATACCTTGACCATGTGTTCTATGTATATGCAATAATAATAGTTTTCTGAGGTAAGTTAATTAATATGACTTAATTTGCAAAGCTTGTTGTGATGTCAGACCTTTCAGTTGTTTAAATTTTTACATCGAAAGAGTATCTGTATGAGCTTTTACCAGGTGTTTGACAAAGTCTTATTTAAGCAAGACCTGCTCTTCATACTGAGAAAAACAATCTGATGGACGTAAATGTGAATGGTAAAGCTAAACAAAAAATGCCAGAAGTTTTTATGGTTTTAAGGTATGAAAGTAAGTCTTTACATAATTTTCATGCTTACTACAGATGTGGTCTATCCACCAAAACGTGTTTGTAGTCCGAATTTTTCTTTTTTAGTTTAGTACTGGAGCTACGAGACTAACAAACACTAGAAATCAATAGGAACCCAAATAGTTTCTCTAAAAATAGCTCCCTAAAATTCTCAGCTGGCCTATAGCAGATTCACCTACTTATTTATTTAACACAGACTTGTAACCTGTGAGCTATGGCAGAGAAGTTTCACCACACAGGCAGCCATTTCAGACAACAGACCAACAGATCTCTCTTTTTCTCTTTCTCCCTCTCTTTGTCTTTCATTCTTTGTCTCTTTCTCTCTCTTATTTTCTCTCACTCCTTCCCTCTCTCTCTCTCTCTCGGATTTTCTACAGCTAGGGTACTTATTGTGCAATATGTGCTGTTATATCTGCCTGTAGGACAGACATGCTTTAGGGCCTCTACTACAAATAACAACATGACCCACATTTACATTTATGAAAATGAGGATAATAGGTCTGAAACTATCTTTACATCTACAAAACATGTGATACATGACTGCTGTGAAACAGGACGTGCATCCAAAGGTATTTATTTTAATTGCTTTAGTCGTTGTGACAAATTGCTGCAAATTTATTTGTATTTATGAGCATTCATGAAACAGAGAAACCAGTCGCATTTTATATGTAGCTGCCAAATGAATGAATGAATGTATGCCTACAAACCAGCAGCACTGACGTTCGTACTCCATTTTACACATGCTAAACCAATTACACTGCAAAGCATCAAATAAACTGTTAAACGACAAACGCCTGTGGCAAATGTGTAGGCCTGACTGTTGCTGCGCTGTGCCACCAGGCAACACGTCAACACTACAATGTGAATCTGCAAAGCATAAATATGCAAATAATAATGTGTTTTTGCAAGTCGTCACAGCCAGGTGTGCCTGAATGATCATCAAACAACATGCAAATGATGGTTCGGCTTCTGTTGTCAAACAAGTCAAAATGACCACAGTCTTGTTTTGTGAGGCTCCAGCATTTTCTGCCCTACCCTTATTTCAGCACTGTTGCGTGTACTGCACCTACAGATGTTTTTTTAGGTATTTTAAACATCGAGACATCTGTGACAACACAACACAGTATTGCACATGTAAGATTTCATCCCTATGTTATAAAAAGTGTGGCTTGGGTAAATGCGATTAGACGGGGCATTTAATAGGCATCGCAGGACAAATGGAGCTGGCCGTCTTGATATTAAAGCCATCAGTCTCCACCGTGTGTCTGACACAGAAAAGGAAAAGAAAAGAAAGGAGGACATTTTATATCACAAGCCCTAAGCTGGCCTAAGAAAAAAAAAAGCAGAATTTTAGGCTTGCCGCTAACGCTCCCGGTTTTAATGATGTAAGTGTCAAAACACCCCTAATTACTCTTTTTAGATGCTCTTCTATTGTTATGTCATAAGCTTTTGTTTTCTTTTCCTTTTCTTATTCTTTTTTTTTCCTGCTTCTTTGGGTTCAATTAGAGCACTGATTAGCTCTTTTACCTTGAAATTACTGCTTAATTACTGAGTAATTTCTCCCAATCCTAGAGATACACCCATTGATAAAATGTGTTATCAGAGTTTCTCCAGCTATTTTCCTCTGGACAGATTTGCTGTCGCTGGACCATGTCATCTGTTAACAGATAGTGAACATATGACAGATGATGGCACTCTCCTGACCCCGAGGTCAGCAGAAACATGGTTAGTGAGTGGTTTTATTAAGAGACGGCCTTGTTACTGGACTCTGTCTCTGTCCTCGTGTCTGCCCTGATCTTTTAGCTAGGTTTGTTTTGAGAGCTCACAGGAGCACAGACAGTATTAAAATTAAACTGGCCAAAAGGGATCTTTGGAGGGACCCTGTAGAAGAAGTACTTTTGGTTCTCTACAGCCAAGAAATTGAAACCAGTCCTCAGAGGCCCCCGGTGCCCCACATTTTTGCTCTGGCCTTACATGTTGCAAGGTAGCTTGGTGCAAGAAAGACCTTTGAGTGTTCTTTTAGAGGATTATCTGTTTTAAATTGTTTTTTTTTTTCCGTAGAACTATCAGTTGAAATGTTTTTAAGAGAGCCTGAAGGAGCTGACATTGATCCAAAGAATAATTTTTTAGTTTTAAGAGTATAGGTCTTCACGGTATGTCTTTAGTTAATTGCCACGGTGATTTTGGCTTTGTCTGACATCACAGAAAGTTGCATTATGCAAAAGTATTTACAGGATTTAAGAAATGTCAGAATAACACAGGCCAGTCTATCACTTTGCCACATTAAATTTCTAACATCACAAAAATAAAAGTGCCAAATGGAACCACAAACCGGCTCCTTAAAGATGGTAACAGATGATTTTTTTAAATTATTTTTTTAATCCAGCCTTATTATATCCTTCAATAACTACTTGGACTACAATTCATACTGGCTGTTTTAATTTTTTGTAATAAAAACTGGGCCATCCACTGGGTTATGGCTGTTACCGGGGCTGAAGAGTCAGTTTTCTATTTCCATGCAATGTAAGGGTTCTATACCAACTGAAGTATATCTCCCTAGACATGTGCATTCAAGCAAAAAAAAAAACAAAACATTTAGGAACTTTTATATTTAAGAGTATCGAAACAGCTAAAAGCGTGGAAAATAGAATTTTCCGGTACCGCTGGCTCTGAAGTTGACCGTGTCAGACTATAAACTGTAGATGCTCAGTCAAGCATCGCACCACATTCCAGTCTGAGCACAACAGGCAAACAACATGCAAATACAACAGACAACAGAAAGCGAGCCGCTGCCTTGAGCTACACACCAGCGACGCAAACAATGGTCAGTGACGCAATCTGAAACCCAGCAAAAAACAAGGTTGAGCCCTATAGAATGAGCCCTATATATTGTTCAGCCCTACAGAAAACAGGCTATAAAAAAGAACGTACTGTCGTGCTTCATTCCTATGTGATTGTTTAAATTACTAGCGTCCCCATTACTGCCTTTGCAAGCGCAGGGGATTTTTTTGTGAGTAATTCGGTGACTCACCAGGCTTGCGTCATTCATACAAGTATTTAAAAATTCAACGAGGGATGATCATGCACCCACTGTCACTTTTAGCCTTATTTTTTGGCCTCCCAAGCCCTCTTCCCACACAACTACGCAAAGCTGCCGATGTTTGAGATCCTTTTTCCTTCTAGCTAATGTGGATAGTCTTCACATACACACGGAATAAGTGTCAACATTCCTCCTGGGTTGAATTTCTCTGCTTTTTACGCAACAGTGATTATAAATTGAAGCGTTTGGTAATGCACATAGAGATTTAATGAAATATTTTAATTATTTGTAAAATGGATTAATCCTACTGCAACAAGAAAAATGACTGTTGCAGCCGTTTGTCCATGTCACAGCCTGCTGGGATTCTGGCATATGAGAATTGTGTGTGTGTGTGTGTGTTGCTCACAAAGGTGATGCAGTCTTAGCAGCATTCTTGAAGTAAGGATTAGGAGCAACTCTCTCCCTCCGTCTCTCTGACTCTCTGACTCTCTCCCTCCCTTTCTCGGGCCGTACAGAGGATCGTACAGTGCTTCAGTGGAATTGGCAGGGGGATTCTCATTAAGACTTAGCAGTCTGGTAGGTCAACACGCTGCCGGTCATGTTTGCTTTCCCATCTTAATTTGTGCAAACAGGATCAGTAAACAAGCTTCCTGTTACAGTCGAGGAAGTAAGTTAATTGTGCACTGCAATCCCATGTATTATGTTGGGAGAGAGTTCAGGGGGATGGGTCTATTTATATATCATTTTCGTTGCTGTTTCACATCCGAACGGGAACGAGGCCTCTGCAATGTTTTCGTCTTAATTAATGCATTGAGGGTGCAGAGGGAGAGACAGAGAGAGAGAGAGAGAGACAGAGAGAGAGAGACCAGTACAGTTCTTTAGAGACATACAAAAATTCTATTTTTTTAGTTTTTTTTGAAAACTAGTAATCTGATGCATGTCCCCTGATAATGGGCAGGGAAGGAAGAGCAAAACATTTTAGGGATGAATATTTTCAGGAACTGTCCAGGGGAATGTAAAAGAAAGTAACACGTATATTTTTCCTTCGTCTAGCTAGACGAATCTCTGACAGCTTAATCACTATGGCACAGAAGCTAGAAGCAAACTGACTTCACATGTAGGAGAAGAATTGGCAGGAATTACAGACAGTGAGACAGATTCCATTGGATCTACGTATATGAGCTGATTCACCTCAAGTTCTATCCTTGACCACTCATAGCTTCTCTTATGCATGTGGATTCTCAGCACTTGTGATCTGTGGTCTGATCGGTCATGTACATTAATTATTGATTTAGGGAAGCTAAGGGGTGACATTCAAAAGTAGAATTACATTAATTTCATGAAGAAAATATTCAGCGTAGGAAGTAGTCGACACATGTAAAAGGATTAGTGGACAGAGTTACCCTGGGGCTCATGCCACGAGGGGGCCTGTAGTGACTGTGCCCCCTCAATTCTTCTTTGGGGTCCTCATATAAATGCTGACACAGCTATACACCCAGACAATCACAGAAGAATTCAGTTTCTTACCAACATGGGTATCTGTCAGCACAGCACACACAAATCTGGCATCCAAGCTAACATAAGATAAACCTTTATTCTATTTGCATTGTCACAGCAGGAAGTCGACAGTACAAAGGTAAGAGTAGCAAATAAAGAGTACAATAAAAATGATACCAACCGTACAGTATAAAAAAATACAAGATTTCAAGATTTAGTACACAGAAGGGTTGAACTAGCGTTCAGTGTAGGACAAAAATACAAACACTATACAAACAACCTAAACATATGAATATTGATGTGTATTGAAAAACATATATGTTCATATTATACATTGCACATCTACCTTCTATAAACTTCTCAGAAATCCACATAAAATATACAATATGAAAAAACAATTGATCAAATAGACAGCCAGGTCAACACTGGATGCCAGAAGAGATTTATTGTGTGATGTTGTGGAAGAACCATTTTTGGCCTATGGAACCTCCTATAGGTTCTTGAAAACCACTTTTAAATTGTGCTACACTTTCCTGCATCTGTAATGCGATTAAAAAGTTTAAATTGTTCTAGATAACAGTGTTTGTTTAATGTGCAAAAATAAAATTGGTTCTTGTGCAGCATCTTTCAAAGAGCCTTATGTGGCACCTTTTTAAAAGAATGTAAGTGGTGATTTGTTATTGTTTTAACACAGGAAAAACATTTTAATAGTACAGGAATCCATTTGATTGGATTATCAGCTGTTGTCGATGGCAGTCGTACATTGACTGTATTGTATATATTTCTGGTTGTTTTATTTTGTACAGCAAAACAGCTGTGTATTAATCTCAGAGATGGATGAATTAGAATATAATGGGCTCCGTTGTAATATGATGGTATTGATTCAGAAGGAGTAGGAAGTACAAATGGCACTTTTTCAGAGATTTGGTAGCCACTTGGATCTCCCTTCTAACTGAGCTCTGTGCACAGGCCTGTTGTCCTTCAGGAGAAGGTCCTATTCCTAATAAAGGAAACTGTATTTTTCCTCAGATTATACAGATTTTGGGTCTTTTTGGATTAAATCAGGCATCAGTTGTGAGAGGTAGTGATAGAGTTGTGTATGTTTTTCTTGGCCACTGGGCAGATGCTGAACTGACGTCGTTAAAGTTAATGGAGCTGCATAAGCTTGAACATTTCCAGCAATGGGACCATTTGTATTCAGGACAGTCTTTACATTTCAATCAGTTTGACCTCTTAAGTAGTAACAGGGACTGTCATCAGTATATTAGCTCTGCTTTATTTTCCCTTTTCTTCCTTTTTGGTCATGAAAAGGATTGATAGCCATTTTTTTTTTTTTTTTTTACACAGCTCAATAAAGACTGCAGTAATGACAAATATGATTGTATTACTTTTAAGTACTTTGTGATTAAACGACTGCCGATGGTGACCACATTAAAGGATGATGATGCAATTAGTTTGTCCAGAAAAATGGCCATCATACAGCTATTTTGTCTCAAGTGCTGTAATTGCTGGAGCTGTGAACATAGTCGGAGTGATTTAGTGTTGACCATAAGGAGAAATAAAGACTGACAATGTTATGTTCTGACATCTTCTTTATCAAAGGTGTATGGACATGATCAAGTCTCAGTGCCAGAAACGGGTAGCAACTGAAAATAATGGCTTGCTATGTGTATTCCTAACAGTTACTGTCCAAAAACAATACTGAAACCATATAATACAAGTAATATTTTAATATCTGAATACTCCAGTGCAGTTATTAAGACCTTCTGGAGGGGAGTTCAGTAAAAACATCTGTAAATAGAAAGTGATTAATAGAATTATAATTATAAGCCAACATTCACCCTTGGAGTTTCCTCTTCTTTCTTTAATGGCTTTAAGAGGTTCCATACTAGTTTTTTTTTACTACACCTAACCTCAATGAGTGCTCGTAAATACACAGCCCAGTGTGATCATGAAGATTCAGACAGTTGTTCAGTATTTTGAACACTTAAACACACTCCTTTTGGTCAACGTTCCTTGCCTCGCAGCTCCACCGTGCTGTGTAGTTAGATGAGTAAGCAGATGCTGATACACATTTTTTGTCGATGGCTGGATATTTCTCGGGTGGTGGATCACTCCAAACCTAAAAGTGACACTGACGTGTATAAAAACTCAACACACACCATCATGCCACTGTCAGCCAGTGTCACTGCTGTCACCGCTCCATCCAAATAATACCTGGTCAACCTCGGTCTTGTGGGAATAAAAGAAAAACTGTAACTCTACTCCTATATAGAGGTCCTATAGGCAGGTGGAGCTCATATGGCATGGAAGTAGCAGAGTCACCACCTAACATCAGTCTGCTGTACACAGCAGTATTTCTGTAGTTCTTGCTGTGTTAGTGCACAGGAGCACATGTGGAGAAAAACCTGCAGATTGCCTTCTTATTCACTTGTTTCCTCGTAGAATCAACAGGATATTCCTGAATTTAATTAAGTTTCCATGCTTCAAGTCTCCTAATTGTTCACACTAGGAGCAGCCAGTTTATATTAGTCTGTTTGTGTAGATTAAACTAATGTCTTGGTAATGTGAAACATCATTTGTTTTCTGAGTGAAGGCATAAAGGCTGGATGACATTTCAATGTTGTTAATAATAATAATAATAACAACAACAACAACAACAACAACAACAACAACAACAACAACTATTATTATTATTATTATTATTATTATTGTTATTATTATTATTATTATTATTATTATTATTATTATTATTATTAT
>JBBJLR010000001.1:43214488-43229511 GCA_037577145.1 Brachypetersius gabonensis | reverse complement strand
TATTATTATTATTGTTATTATTATTATTATTATTATTATTATTATTATTATTATTATTATTATTATTAACAACAACACAGCAATATAGGAATATGCAAATCCAGTACCGGTATTCTATAAATTTTATGAAGAGGAGAAATCCTTCCTGAAGCTCTGGAATAAACAAATATAACATTTACTTCTGTAGGGCACACATTTTAGCAAAGTAGCCCAACATCACTTTACCTTTTTGAGTACAATTAAAACATCCTCCAATATCAATTTGAAATAGTAGCCAAATTTACAGATCTCTCAGAATTTTTTAAAGATATTGATGTTCCGTAACATTTAAAAAAAAAAAATCACTGTACCTATTTGATCATTGCTGTGAAATATGTACATTGTCTTTATTTGTAATACCATATTCCAGAAAGTATCAACTCTATAAGACAAATTATTAATTAATGACTCAACAAAGCATGTTACAATAGAAAAAAGCTGGCATGCTTATGTTTGCACACTTCCTTAGAAGCCTTATGCTTCTCTCAACATCTGAGTAAACAGTTCACGGGTTAACCGCAAGAACCCACAGAGACAGAAAAAAAAGTCTGTCAGCAAAAGGAGTTACTGCACTGTCACAATACAGACTAATATTTCTCCAGAGTTGTGTTTAGAATCCAATTATATGGAGGCAGTACGCAGCAGAAAGCGGCCGCGGTGCAGAGGACTGATACGTTTCAGAAGGCGCTGACAACCCACGTGGGTGGAGGGATATCAAGAATGAGCATACATCACTAACCTTAAGAGACACCGCTCCTGATTTATTGAAATGTGTGGCTTCCGGAGCTAAACAGGCCGGAGTTAAAGGGGCGCTAGCATGGAGCAGTGTGGTTAGATGAAGCGAGTCCAATCTCCAAGTCCCACCAGTAAACTGAAATATGAAGTGAATTCCACTTTGCCCATTTATTTACTGAGGCTACTCTCAAGCTTGGTTTGGAGTTCACTGCTAGCTGAGCTGACTAAAGGCAATCTCAAATGCAAGTTTGCTTCAGAGATCCATCACTAAATGTCGCAAATGTTGCAGAAATGCAGATGTCACTCTAAATACAGCTGTAGACATTAGGCCTTGGCAGACATTCGTATTTAAAAAAGCAATGTAGAATGATCTCACATACGATACATAAATGATTACATAATACATTGATTATGACTCTTTATTTACTTTTGAAAACAAGGGACACTGCAGTATTTAGGGGGGGCTGGGTAGGAAAATGGGGCCAGCAGACATTAGACCCACCACTTACAGGAGTGATCACTTAAGTTACTGGAGTGATGTCCTACCACATTTTATTGATTTCAGACTATTTCAAGAGAAGAGTTTGCTCTTCCTGACCGCACACACCACTACCCTAGTAGCAAGAACAGACATGCAATTGGGAAAAAAATGTTCAAATCTCCATTTCTGCTGGGGGTTGGGACTAAACAATGAAACCTCACAAACAGAATGAATGCAGTAAAATGTACTGAATGTCTGTGGCAGTATTTCATACATTTGATGTTCTTTAGAGATGTTAGAAAGCTAATTCACTCGTCTGTGTGGAATCCAGTTTAGTGGACAATGCCACGACAGACTTCTTTGATATGTGATATGACAATTGGAGCTATATAAATGATCTCGGTTTTATTGGAATAGAATCTCATTACATTAACTTCCAATAAAAGTTTCATTTTTTCCCCTCAGAGATTTAACATTTTGTTCAATCAGTCATGATATACAATAAAGTAGTTAGTATAGAGTGCACATGACATAATTATCTTGCTATCAGTGTGAAATCCTGATCTAACTTCTGCTCAGTTTAAATGTAGATGTTGACTGCTGGATGTCAGAACGCTCTAGAAAAGCAATCCATTTGAGGCTATAGAAAAGGCATTAGTTTTAAAGGTGTAGGCTGAAACAACACTGGGCCGAATTTACACACAAGTGCATGAGCGGCGCAAACTGTCCCTTAGAGAAATTCAGTGTGTTTGAAATGTGATTTCCTGAGGCTGCTGCATGCAGGACCACCTACAGATGTGAGCTGGTGAGAAGCAGGATTTATTAGGTGCAGTGCAATAATGGAGCCATCAACAAACTTAAGGCAAAATAGAACATATAATGTCTAGCTGGCCATTGTTAAAGGATATCTCCCAATAACAAGCCTCTGGGATGATTCTGCAGATTTTAAAAACAAGAAAAAGCTGATCACCTCAAGTTGCTCAAACTTTAGGAACATATAATTAGCTGTGCTTCCAGAATCTCCTCCTATTTTCTGGATCCCAACCTGTTTCATGCAAGTGTCTTTATATATGTGTGTCATCCTTTCAGAAATAACAGTGCAATGAAAAATGAGCCCCAAAACAGCAGCAAGCACTCTTTTTCTCCTTAAGAAATGCAATTTTGCCTTGCTCCAGAGCTGTGGATGTGTTTCTCTTCACAAAGACGCACACACAATAGCTCAGTACTTCATTCCAATCAGTTTCCAATAACAGTAACAAAAGTCGGGCCAATGTTCATGTACTAGACTAAATCAGACGAGCCAGTGTCTTCAATTCACACTTTATTCACTGACTCATACAGTGATAGATAAAGGAATTGGAGAGGCATTTGAAGTTGACCGTACGTGCGGTTGTCTCTTATGTCAGACTTTTCCTCCTAATGTACAATCTCATCTGGAGATGTCCAGGTTTTTGTATACGTGTGTGTGTGTGTGTGTGTGTGTGTGTGTGTGTAATAAAGTCAGGTAGGAGAGTGGCATGCAGTGCTTAAACTTGATACACTGGTAATGTCCCTGTCCTCCTTCTGTATCTCCATCTCCTCCACCGCCTCGCTCTCCGTGGCCACGCCTGATAGGCTGGCTCTTTATCTCGCAGCCTTTTCACGTCCGCAGCTCAAATTAAACAGCCACGCTGCAATAAAAGGCACCGCTTCAGATTTGAATCTGTAATTGAAACAAACTGTGTATTGCTTTCTAATTTTAGCATGGGGCCACAACGGGGGAGCGCTCCGTCTGACTGTTAGTCATGAGGTCCCCGGTGACCTTGCACTTGTGGCCACCAGAATGATTAAAGATCAAGGCCCAGAACCATTTCCTTTCAAACAGGAAGATGAATGGTGGCTGTCGGAAGGCGGCTCGTACGTTGCCTGCTAGCAATTAGATTCCGATGTCAGGCACGCAGCTACTACTGTATGTTAAAAGTACGAGAGGGAACAGAGTGCTCCGCAACGCATTTTCGCTGCAGGCCATCTTTTGGCAAGAGCAGCTAGTAAGCAATGTGTTCCTCCCAAGATGTATTGTTCCACTGCAAGCAAGAGCGACTTCTCAGGGTACAGAACCGCAGTCTTCAGACGGTTTCATCCCTTTAGGCTCTTGCATCAGAATGCAGCTAGTACCTCTTCCCTAGTACAGCACCTGAATCGCAGACAGGTCAGGCAGGGCGGTCGTTTATTTCACCGAGAGACTTATTTCCCACTTCACACGCTCAATAAACAACCACAGCCGCACCGCAAGGCCGTGCCATGTCTCAGTGCAGTACTCAGCATCAGAATCAGTGAGGAATAGTTAAACTCACGCTGCCATGACTTCATCAAACACACAAATAATGCATGTAAACACATATTTGGTTTCAGTTATGACTGGACTGAATGGTTTGAATGATCAAGTAACTTGTTTATTACTTTGGTATGTATTTGTATATTTGGTATTTGGAAGTTGTATTTGTTAAAATCCATAGCTTAAAACAATAAAAAAAACAGCTTCTTTTTTTTTTAAATAGAGTAATGGAAAGGGACATGAAGTGGGAGTACTACAATTTTGCACGGCATGTGCATGACGAATACCTTGGTGATAATTCACATTAAACATTAAAAATGTATCATAGCATCAAAAATAAGAGATGACCATATAAACATCAAACTACTAATATATGCCTTGCTGAGCAGAGATCAGTTAGATTTTTGATAAATGGCGTAGTAGTCGATAGTGTCGCATCAGCACACAAAAAAGCATCAAGTGAAATTTCCGAACTCCGTGGCCAAACTCCACCCTAAAACTGTTATTGCATTTTATTTTAAATAATTTATAATAAACTGTTTTAGTTAACCAGTTCAGAAAGCTAGGGGTGCTGCAGTGTCCTTAGCACTGCTTTATGCTTGATTATTGTTAATATATGAAAAACCGATTCTCATAAATAAATGATAGCTGCTTTTATATAATGTGTCAGAAATGTATGCTAGGCATCTCACTTCAGAATGGAAAACACTGCATTACCTTCAGTGTAGCTATTAAAGCTAAACGAGCAGAGATGCCTCAGAAATCATGTGTGAAAATCCATCAAATTATAAACTGTTATAAAAAAGCCCATTGCAAAATTTACAAAAAAGGATACCAAAAATGTATAGAGATACTTATCTGAAAACTGTTTGGTATGATACAGTTATTGCTCTAAGAGATTGAGAGAGAAATCCTACTAAGGCTGGTTTAGCTTGATGCAACATCACACACATGAGCCTGGTTTCTGGGGAGCACTGTATGAGATATAATGTCAGAAGACAGAGATGGTGGAGCAAGGACAGTTCCAGTCTTTTTGAAACAGATCTTCTCCCACGTTATTGATTCAACATGTAAGACAAGCTGGTCGCTCTTCAGTCTGAACACGAGAGATGGACACGATAGCGTCAGCCACTCATACAGCAGGGAGAGGAGAGATCCTTATCTCCTGAAGAGAGCTGGTGAAAGTTTGCCTCTCTGCTTGGCTTCATGTTTGAAGCTCCGTTAAATCGTTTGACACGATCGCAAAGAGCAGAGCCAGAGAGATGTCTTAATTACATGGCCGATTGAAATCTTATCTTAATAATTGGAGATGACATCACAGCATCATGCACAGAGCCAGGCTCTCATTATCTTAATTTGTCACAAAGGCGTCTAAGTCAGACTCGCTTGGATTTATGGATAAAGGCAAGCGTTGGGGTTAGTGACACTCTTATGTGTGCATATAACATTAAAGCCCATTTTATAATTTTGTAATGGCGAAGTAGACCTACAGCTTGAGCCTACAAAACCTGACATTTAAGCTTGTAAGAGACTTTAAGATAAATGCCAACTGGTATATTTCAGTTTACAGTGTCTCGATCAGTCAAGGGCTCTTTAGCTTGTCACGTCGGGAAGTCAAGGGACAGAGGCGCAAATGCAGGTTTCCATACTTCCAAAAACAAACATATTTCCAAACATAAACAAAAAGGCGTGAGGGCCTACATACAATAAAAAGATCCCAAAGAGAATACTTGCACCTAAAAAGAAGGTGGACCGACACCTGTACACAAAACAAAGGCCCTGCTAAACTCCCCTAAACCCAGAACAAACCAAAACCCACAATCATTTAACTTGAACACCGGCCAGCGGTGGCCTGACTGGTGTACTCCCTTGTGAAAAATAAATGTCTCTAAACAAAAAAAGCATCCTCTAGGGGCCGCTGACCATAAACCTGACAGTCGCCGCTTTTTCCATTTCTAATAACTGACTAAAACTTAATGAGGCTAACAGGTTCTCTCAGGTTCCACTCATATTAACAGTCAGTCATGTGTCTAAGACTTTCAAAAGACTTGTGAAGAGTGAGGTTTTTGTGCCTTGGTTGATTTCTCTTGCATCTCCTAGTTATTAATGTAATAAGGTAATCTAATATATAAGGCTTTCAGTCCAATGGGAAGGTCTAGCCAATGAGAGATTTCACTTGACCATATTTACCTATATACCATTGACATTGAGGGGCGGGAGTCATTAAACATTTCAAGATCTTAAACCCTTGCATTACTGCAATGCTTACAGAATAAGCACAAGAAACATTTAACCAATTCATCTTAAATGACAAGCATTTATTCCCTAGACGACATTTTTTTTTTTTTCTAAAGGCCTAGAAGACTCCTAGGGTTCTCCACTGTAAAGGTGCAGTGTTCTCCAGGTAATAGCATAAGGTTTGCTGTCTTTTACAGTCGTTTTAAAGTTTGGGAAAACTTAGTTCTTTTGTTAAATGTTTGATTTTTACTGATGATCTACAGTTGAAGCCCTTTGCAGAGCTTTTAACATTAAATAGGTATGAGCAAATTCATTTGGGTATATTTAGCTTGAACATTGTTTCCAGTTGATCAAAGTGTCTTCCTCAGAGAAGGGGAAGTTTTGCAAGCAGGGCCTAAGTAATGATTAGACAGTTTTCTTTTCCAAACTTTTCTTAAAAACATGTTAATATTTCTTACCCAAAGATGGTTTAAACACGTGATACAAATCTATGTTTCTATGTATTTAAACCAATAATTATATCAATGACTGAATAATGTAAAAAAATATATATATATAGTTCCTTTTTAATTAGCTGTGAACAAGTGGCGCGTTCGCTATAAACCCTGTGAGAGGAGGTTTTGACACTCCGGATGATGAATATTTGATATATTCAGTTACAGGAACACTGCTTAGCCATGTTATTGTGACCATTAAGAACTTTGCTACTACGGTGGCTCCTTTTCACGAGACCTGTTCAATGCGTCCCTTGGGAAGAAATTAAATATTACATCAGTGTTTTTAACCTCTGTCCCCTGTAATTCACAGTTAATCTATACGTCTTCAAAGGCATCGACCATCCCCACACCTTAAATCAGAAGGGGCATAAAAACATGACACGAGGAACTTCTTAAATCTCCTAGATTATTCCACTGTCAGCACTTTCCTTGGTGCTGTATAATCGATTAGGAGTGGGGGCTGCTGTGAAATGAATGATTCAACTGCCGTCGACACTCTAAATCACATTCGGGGGTGCTATGTCTGTGTGATGTACATTCACAGGCTTTCCACTGAGGACATGCTTTATGTATATGACCGCGCTGTTTGAGCTGAGCTCTGCTCAAAAATGTTATTTGTAAATATCTGTCGCTTCATTTCAAGAACGTGGAGTGTTTGCAAACATGTCGAAATTAATTTCACATAGTGCTCAGCGTCTGTGGGCAAGAACTTTTAGCCGCCATGAACTTAATTTCAGGCGGAGTTATTTATTCACTATGAGGGATTTCTTCAAATGGCGGTCAGGCTTAAGTACTTTTATTTTTATTTTTATAGGTTCTTACTGCAGTAACTAATTACGAAGGGTTCGACGATGGTTTCAAACAGGTCTAAAATGTTCTTTTTTTTTTACCTTAATGGAGATGGGGAAAAGGGCTTGTTTTTTAGCCTTTTTTTTATTCGAGGAGACAAGTTAAAGAGCAGGTTTAGTACTGATGTTGTCAACTCAATAATAGGCTTTCTGTGGTAATGGGCTTAAGGCTTCCTGCGTGTGCATATAGCACTAATTTTAGTTTAAATGCTCCGCATTGCACAAAAGGGGCTCTCTGACCTCAATTAAATTACTTAGCGAGACAAGCCAAATGGAAAAGAACAACTCAATAGAAATGCCTAATTTTGAGGTTGTGGGGTCACAAGCACCATGTTTGTGGAGCAATTTGCTGCACACACAAATGTTCCTGTCACTCAGTACACACTGTATAACTTGTAAAAATATAGATTAGCACGAAAGAAGTAGTCTATATAGGATTTATTTGGTGTTAGTGTACTATAATCCATTTTTTACTGCAACATAAAACAGTTTATTTCCTATTTTCTGAGAAGGATTTTAGGACATGTATTTATTGTTGATTTGACTTCCATTTCAGGCTTGTCCACAGAAAAAGAAAATAAAAAAATAACATTGCAGAGCCTGTTAGTGTTTTTTTGTAAACAAGAAAATCAAAATAAATAACCAGAATCCACTGCCAGTCTGACCTATGATTGTTTGCACTGAAGATGTCTCTTATAGTGAGATCCTTCGCTTCCATATTTCTTTGACATTTCCAAATCGTCTGCCATCATTCTCTCTGCCTCCTGACCAATGCGTTGCTCCAGTCAACAGCTGCTACATGGAGAAATAATGAGAAGTCTGCTCTGCCAGCCATGTCCCTTCTTCCAACACACGTCAATAGCTGAGCGTACCGAGCCTATTTACCGGGGGAAATGCATGCAGAGGGCTTTATTTTGCCTGCATTTTTCAAGGTCAGCAGTCAGCAAAATGTAGCGTTTTGTAGTAGACGATAACGGGCAGTAAAACCAGATTTTACATGGGAGCATTCAGCAGTTTTTCATACAAATTGGCACCTCGTTTGACCTTTTTCTGTTTTTTCTTCTTTTTCTTTTCATCAAGTTGCTTTGAGTGCACACTATACAGTTCAGCCGGTGTGAGGCTTTCATCCAACCCAACCGCACACACACACACCTCCACCCCCCCCACCCCCAATCCTTCTACACTCATGTGGATCGTGAGGGTTGCCAGAGTAGTTAAATCTCTCTAATTGAGATGCTGCCCCTCTTCTGCTCCATCACTCCACAACTCCCTCCTGCCTCCTGTACCCAGTAGGACGCTAATATTTCCTGGCACCGCTCGGCCAGCCTGTCAGTTATCTCTCAGCAGAGCCACAGTAAATATCCTGCATTGATTAAGCAGATTTGCATAGGCATTGCGGGGCTCAGGGCAAAGAACTGAATGCTAACCATCACCATCCACAATGTGACAGCCCCAAAATACCATCCCCCTCTGTGGGGCTGCCAGGGACGCCTGAAGTGATCCGTACAGCCGTGGTCTGCTGGGGGCTTTTTTTTTTTCTTTTTCTTTTTTCAGTGTGCTGAGCGCAGAACCCGGCCTGATCTCTGCCGAATCACAGTCTTTACACCTTGGCTTTGATGCCCTGTGATAGCTGCATTTGACTCCAGTGTAAACCAGTTCATGACTACAGCTCCAAAATGGACAATCTTCCTTTTGTGGCCTCTCTACTTTTCTCTCACGGTTTTCATGGTGCATTCATTCAGGCCGGTTATCTTAAGGACAGCCATTTCACATCGCTGTGCGCAAAGCAGAGTCAGGATAATTCAGCAAAGTATATTTTTACCCCCCTTTTTTGCAGAGTGGCCAGCTTTTGATGCAGCTTTCTTGATGGCAGTCACAATGAGCTTATCTGAGTGGGATTGTGGTCTCTGGCCTTCAAAGGATCAGGAGTCGGCTTCTGTGTTCTTCTTTACCTGTTCAGGCTTTTTTCCACACCCACTGCTGCGGCTTGCCACTCTTTTCGTATTCTGTATAATGTGTGTCTATTTGTTGTATTTTTTTTCCTTTTGGCAATCTTTCTATTATCAACAGATTAGCGAGCATGCTACCTAGCTAAATGGCAGCCTCTGGTTTAATCCTCAGAGAAAGCAGTGCTAGTTCTGTGTTCAGTGGAACTCCTGGGACGTTCTTCAAACTCAGGATGCTTAAACCGAATCCCTTCTCTGGAAAATCTAAGCTTGCACAGAGCAAGGTGTCATCACATTTCAATGGCAGGCCAGTGGCCAACCTCAGCATTAGTTATAGTTTATTTTTCCCCTCTCAATGCTGACAGCAGGTGCAAATCCACTGAAAGGGTGAATGCCGAAAAGAACCACTAAGGCACTAAGAGAGAGCAGAAGTCCTACCCAGCTTTATCAACTAATATAGAGAGAAATCAATAAATGGAGGAATCTTGATTTAGGGCTGCAAATCGTTTGTGCTTTAAATAATGCATAATTTCTTCAAGACTGAAAATAAATTGAAAGGGTTTAGGCGGATTTGCTTATCTGTCGGACACCATGAAGCATTACACTCTCAAGGCTTTGGGAAGCATATAAAAAAGCACTAATCTCACAGGAGTTCAATATTAAGTTCCCGTCACTGTCAGGTCGGGTTTAAGAGAGGGACGCGATTAAGCCCTTCTGCGGAGATGAATGTTAAAAGCTTATGCGCCACAGAAACATATTCTGCCATTGTTAGTGTGCGGATAAAGCTATTTTCTCCTTCCCAACAAAAGTATCAATAAATGATTATAGAGTGGCATAATGCAACTCATCACTGCACCATTTCTCTCATTGTAAATGGGGGCTCATACAAAGAACACCCACACACTGCACTGACAGTTGCTGGAGGTGTGCGGTACGGATTTGGCTGCAGCTTTGGGCTTTCATGTTAAATATTTGCAGGTGTTTATAAACAGGTCAGTTTGCATTTGCAGCATTTAACATTTAGCAGCAATTGTGGGCCTGACTCTCACTTGTTTATGACATTTGACACTTCTCTCGTCATTCAGCGAGGGGAAAAACCCGAGATCATTTCAAATTTTCTCTGGAATCAGTCAATTACTTTTCTCATTGCTTTTTGCATCTGTGATCTTCCCCCCTTTCAGCCACAAGATGAGGCGTTTGCCACACTAAATATAAATTCAATGAATAATTTTATATTTACTTAGAGCAATATTCCACAGTACTTCGGCGTGGAAAGCCACCCTGCCTGCCATCTCACTGATGTGCATTTGAATGCATTTTTACCGCACAACTTTTTTATCCTCTAACCAAAGTAGAGGGGGGGTATGTTTCTCAGCCAAGTCCACCAAGAAAATGTGTGTGTGTGTGTGTGTGTATGTGTGTGTGTCGGAGGGGGCATTTTATTAGCCCGTCAAGCACAATCATATTTATGGTTCTGCGCCTTCACAGATGAGAGTACTCTCCATTACTCCTTGTGTTATTTATAATTTCATGAACCTGGTGTATGACAGTGCTTATTTTATCCTGCATTCTAATCTGCTCCTAATAAAGACATGCCAAGCTCTGGGTGTGAAAAACGAGTGCCCTGCATTGGCTGGCGAGAGCATGGGGCGGATAAATCAGAAGTGGGGGCGATGCAGGCACACAGATAATCTCTGACTGCAGCGCTGCATTCACACACTCCACTCAATAGCAGTGATGTACAGTAATGAAAATCCATGCAGACTATTGAAGGGGCAGGATGGAGGTGACTCCCAGAAATGATTGGGGTCTGCAGTCAACCCCCAGATGAACAGCAGCTTCTCCGACCAGAAGAGCTGCTGGGAGTGCGATGAATACTCATTTAATAAAAGTGAAATGGAAAATAAAGTCATGATCGCTTTGATTAGCAGCTGAAACCTTTGAGAAAAAGTCTCAACATTTCAACACTACAAATAAAATACATCTTAAATATAGGTCAGTATATCTAGGAAATGCAAAGAAGAGATTCTGATAGTAATTAAACATTTTTATTCTTATTTTCTACTCTTTTGTCTTTGACATGGCTGGATGAACCAAAGAGCACGGATGACATGGGCACGTCAGCCGAGTGCTCCAGCGATGATGAGGACTTGGAGGAGTGCAACCTCGAACATGCAGGTGGGCTAGGTCAGTTTAATTCTGCTTGCTCTTATGTGTTGGTCTTTCATTTGCAACAGAGGATTAGATCCTCAAAGCATCGCCGCCCCCCCATGGATAGATAAAGTGTAACTTTCTGTCTACCAAAAACCAAAGGCAAGCATGCAGACACATGGAGTCATTCAGGCACAAGCTTACTTTATCTAACTCTAAACAATTCCACTCAGTAGTCAAAGTGTGAAGTGAGAACACAATCATTCTCCCCTTAAACCACATCGGTTATGAGCTACACTTGCCCATGGGGTTTTCCGAAGTGGTTAACATGCTCACATTTACTGCTAATTTTGTCTTCCCAGCTCCCTATGAGGGCATAAGTACAAAATTAGTACGAAGACGTGACATGTTCTCTGCATTGATGCTTCAAAATGTATCATATTCAGAGGTTTTCTGCAATGTGACAATGGATTGCATTTTGGTCCATGATACATTTTGAGATTTCTATTGAAATTTGCTTTCAGCTAACTTACAGTGTGATATGTAGAAGAGTTACTGTGATGGAAGTAGTGATTCAGACTTCTTTTGGTTCCCTCATTGAGGCTTAAGTTAAGCATTTTTAATAGAGAACAGATATCATCGAATTTCTGTGTACCGATTTTCGTTTGGTTTCATTTTGTTTTGTTTTTTTACTACCTGATTTTGATTGATTTAGTGTGAACAAGTTATTCTGCTCTTAGTTTTTTCCCCAATCCAAAAACAAAAACTCTAAAATCAGTTTTAAGATCATATTGATTTCATGTTGAGTTTTGAAAGAAGTTGGGCATTGACTTTTTGATAGAAGTGTCATTTTATGCAAAGCAAAAGAAAAAAGTCTGTCATCTCGATGTATAGAAAAAAACATTAATTTATTGTAAGCTAATGTAACAAACCTTTATTTAAAATCATTTAGAGCATTTCTATTGGCCTGCTCATTAGAATATATCCACACAGCTTCTGTTGTGCTTGGATGCTGTAAAAGAAATAAAAAAGGGAAAAATGGGCATGGTTTTGATAAGAATTTATTTTAGCAAAGTTTAGTTTTCTTCTCTTCTCTGCTGGCTTTTCCAACGTATCAAACCTAAATATTGTGATTACTTCATTTTTACCATATCACCCACCTCTAGTACAAGAGTTAGCCAGCGGTAAGTGTTGAATATCAGCTGAGGTCAAGTTTATAGCCTCTAGAGAACCTTCTTGTAAATCAGGTGTATGGATTTAGAGGATCTCTTCAAGGTTTAAAGCAGCTACACAAGATAATCAAACTCAATCCACTTTAAAGGTTATTCCCAGAACCTTTATATTATTCATGATCTGCAGGTTATCTCATATGGTTCAACTAAAAGGCTTTATGAGGGAAGCAATTCTTCTGTGCCATTGAGCAAAGAACTTTTTGTCACCTGTAGTTTTCACAGCTTGTGGCACAAATAATAGCAGCATGCACAGCCTCATCCATTACAGTAATGATTATTGTTGAAGGAGATCATAATTTATAAGTCTATAGTGTACAGCATTTGTTAACAGATCATGCCCTGCAGTTCTTTCATCTAAAACACCCTCATCAGTTCTCAATACAAAGAAGGCTTCATCTTTTACCTCACACGCACAGTGTGTGTGTGTGCTAATGGCTCTTTGTCCTGTATAAATTGGCTGTTATAAATATTTTACATGGACATGGCAGACTGCTGAAAAGCTCGCAGTGTTTCACGAACAGCCAGCTCTCTTTATTTCCTACTGTCAATCCCAATTTCTTTCGAACGTCAGCCGTAGGCAGTTGTAGAAGACAGTGGAAGCACTGCTACCTCTTGATCTATATCTTTATGTACTGTTAAAGAAAAAAATATTGGCAGGGCCCCAATCATCCAATCACGTTTACACAGAAATTCATGCCATTCTAACCCCAGCATCAGTTAACGTGGACAGTTGCATGAGACGCTGTTGTGACAGACGGTTTTCTGTAAAGCATGTCTGGCTGTATCTCTTCAGTTCTCAGAGTTGTCGTTTGATTGTGGTCCTTTTGAGTTTGGTTTTGTTTTGTTCTCTCTTTTGTTTTTGTTTTTAGACGTTGTCCTCATCTATTTCCCAGCTATCCAAAAAAAAAAAAAAAACCCAACAACAACATTCCTGTTGTCTTGCCTCATCTTGTGCCGCATGATTTTTTGGTGTTGAAATCGATTTTTTCCTCCATTATCTTGAGCATTTGTGCCATCAGGCTTCTACTTCAGCATCCCCATCTCTGATTAACAAAGCAAATAACTGGCAACAAAATCTTTTCTTGCCATCAGAACAGGCCCTCGGGCCTCCAGTGTTTACAGTAAAGTTAAGAAAGTTGTGTTTAAAGAATGATGAATATTAACCGCTCCAGTCCCTCTCCCCTACCCTGTTGCCGCTCAGAGCCGTTCTGCATATAAAGTCATTTTTGAATGCAGATGGCATAAAAAGAATTTTATTGCCACAAAAATATCTGTTTTTTTCCAATT
Source organism: Brachypetersius gabonensis (assembly GCA_037577145.1). Lineage (NCBI taxonomy): Eukaryota > Metazoa > Chordata > Actinopteri > Characiformes > Alestidae > Brachypetersius > Brachypetersius gabonensis. The sequence goes on along the minus strand of JBBJLR010000001.1, from coordinate 43,215,743 downwards.
TCATGTTTTCTCAAGCAGTCATTTGTGGCATGTTATATGATAGCTTTTCAGCTAGAATCATCCTCTAGAGAACTCTGCGTGTCTCTCTCTATCTCTCTCTCTCTCTGTCTCTCTCTCTCTCTCTCTCTCTGTCTCATCTTTTAGTGCATGGTGCCATTCCGTGTGCTCCACACATAACCCCCGTGTTCAGACTAACCGGATCGGTTTATGTATGAGCCAGTTTGAGTTTAGCATCATCCCGAGGTTACGGTTGCAACGTTTGCTGCTCCATTCCCTCGAGCTGTGTTTGCGTCCATCCACTTGTCTGTGTCTTGAAGTGTTGTCACGTGATTCTGTTCTCTGTTCGTAAAACTGTTGGATTCCCCTGGTTCCCCCCCTCCTCCCACTTTCAGGAATTCCATAAGAGGACTTGATTGATAAAGGTGATAAAACTGCCTGTGCTTTAAAGAGGAGGTTATGCTGACTGAATACTTGCACATTCATATCGCAATATCACTCTCATGCGAGGTGAGATCTGCCAATTAAGTATGAACTACAGACGTCATTTTGCCCATTCTGAAATGCTGCTAAATGCTCTTGCTTTCACAGTGTTCGAAATTGACAGATCTTTTGAATGAGACAAAAGTAATCCTGACTCACAATTAGGAGCAAAAAGCCCCCTGAGGCCTAATTACTGGAGCGGCTGTTACACCTGAGCTGTACTACAGCTCCAGCGGGGTGCCGTGGTCAATTTGGACTAACAATTTAGTTCAGCTTCGCTCTTATCATGGTGGGGTTAAACATCGCCAGGGGTGAAACAAGATTCTTCATCCACCAAATACCAAAGTCGCCTTTTAGCACTTCCATTGGATAGCGGTCTACACACAATCATTTCTGAAGCACCTGGGATTTTTTTGAATTACTATAATGCACCCAAGTGATGTTGCAATTAGTCTAAGATCTAGAATAACTTTGTCATGACATTGAGAGAACTATTCCATAAACATGTCATGCCAGATGCCATGTGCTGCCATGAGCTGTCAGATTATGTCCTTTAATATAACAGTGTCATGTTACCATCACCAGTAATTGTAATGACAGTGTTTGAACAGACACTTGCCTGCTAAATTAATGTTCTGATATCAGGCATCGTAACTGTCATGACAATCACCTGTAAGAGCTACAGCATATAATGCTATATTAAGGCCTCGTTCACACGGACGTCTGAACCAGGCGTTTTTCTGGCGTTCGTGACGCCAGGTGAGCGCCTATTGAA
>JBBJLR010000001.1:43198988-43213622 GCA_037577145.1 Brachypetersius gabonensis | reverse complement strand
ATGGCGTCAAATAAACGCTGCATGCAACGTTTTCTTGGCGTCAAAATAATACACGAAACTACAGATTGGGCGTCAGATGGCGTCAGACGCCAGTCGAACGCCTTGCTGACATCGATCAAGCATCGCTACCAAAGGGCACAAAAACGCCTATGGCGTTCAGATCGCGTTCATTTCGAACGTCCGTATGGACGAGGCCTTAATGGACTTCTGTTTTGATAATTTATGACAGCATATGACATCTGCCATGACATGTTTGTGACATGGATGTTATGTTGCTGGGTTCGAAACACAGTTAATGCAAAACATGTTCTTCCAGGGACTCTTTGCATAATTAATTTAATTAAGAACTTATCAGAGTAACACGAGTCAGAAATTAATGAGAGTAGAAGTGTGATGTTGTTTTTCTCTTTAAGAATAGCAATTAATTGGTGCTCTAGTTACATATTTAATCTTTATTTTTTAAATCCACCCGAGATAATATCTTTTTTATTTGTTATGATGACCTTTGAAAATAAGAACAAAGTGGTAAAAATTTAACAGCATGTACAGGAAAAATATGATGTGGACATATGACAGTAGAAAATGTAGGTGCTGGCCAGTTCTGTACTCTATAATAACTATAAATAACTATAAATAGTTGAACATTATTAGAGCTTCATTATTATCATTGTTTTCAATAAAAGAAAAACTCTCTACAGTGCAGTCCATCTTATCTTACAAATCTATCACTCTGGTGTAAAACCAGCTCATGATTTCATACATTAATATATGTCTTGCATGGAATGCTGCTCTGATGCGTTCAGTCTAAAAAGGCTGAACTTTAAGTCGTACAAACCCTGTTCAGTGTAGGAGAACCATAATAGATTATAATATAGTATAAGACAAGGCTTACAGTAGCCTAAAATTGTGGTCTTTTACATTTCTGCTGTGTCGGGCTACAAAGAACATATTCATGTTCGCTTTAGCCGAATTCATAAAATGCATATTTTACTTCAGTGCTCGGTTCAGAAAGACTTTTAAATTCACTCCGACTTTTAAATTCGTATTCTCTCTGCGGGTGTCTGGAGGTCTGGTGGTGCTGATAAGTGGAGAGGTTTTAGTTTCACTTCCATGTCTTTGGAGAAGACCATTATGGCAATTACACATTCTTATCTTTCCTTACTTTGAACACCAGATGGCATGATTTGTTAATCTCAGACCTTGAAGTCTCACAACTCACAGTCCTCCTATGTTGACCTGGTTTAATTTACATGGACTTTTGCTTAGTTCTTCAAGACACTTGCCCATATAGAATAAGAAGTGGCTGCATGCTTTGAAGTGGAGCTTGTTTTTTGCCCCATACTGCTTACACTGAGGTGAAAAGCTTCAGATTCAAAAGCAATTAGGCACCACTAAAATGCATGAAGCGAACATAAAGGCAGAAGAAAGAGAATGAAGGTGGAGATGGAACAGACGCTTTTGTTTGGCACCATCCTGTGCTGGTGGGGTTGTGCTTATAACATGTCAGCAGGTGGCTGATCAGCAGTGGAGGTTCGGCTTAATTGCCCATCTATTGTGTAACCACAGATAAGACACACCGCAGAGATCCGCCTCACATACATTAAAGGAGCAATAACTGAAATTGTTAGGTTTTCCCACCACCCCGGCCTGTCACTAAAACAGAAATGGAACAACAGCTCATTTCTTGGCCTGTGGCTCTGTCATGTGATCTCAGTCAAAGGCCCTACACTCAGGATCCTGCACTATATGTACAAAAGTATTGGGATGCCTGACCATTACACCAAGAGGGACTATAATGATGTTGCATTCAAATACATAGAGTTTAGTATGGAGTTGGTCCCACCTTTTTAGCTATAACAGCTTACACTCTTCTTTTGGCTTTTCACAAAATTCTGTGGGAGTTTGTGCCCATTCATTCTGTAGAGCATTTATGAGGTCAGGCACTGATGTTAAACGAGAAGATCTGGCTCACAATCTCCGATCCAGTTCATCCCAAAGGTGTTGGATGGGGTTGAGGTCAGGACTCTGTGTGGGCCAGTCAAGTTCTTCCACACCGAACCTGGTCTTTATGGACTTTTTTGTGAACAAGGGCACAGTCATGCTGGAATAGAAAAAGGCCCTCCCTAAATTGTGTCCACAAAATTGGAAGCAAGCTGTTGTCCAAAATATGTCAATTCATAGAAGCCTTAAGACTGCCCCTCACTGAAAGTGGTCTAGGCCGAACCCTGAAAGACTGGTGTGTCGCAATACTTTTGTCCACACAGTGCATTATGCCTTTAAAACAGGTCAGGTAAAACATGCACAATGTAAGCAATGACCATGCTAGCCAAGAGTGATGTCAGGTTAGCAGCCGTGAAGCCCCCCACCCATAAAGGACTGTAGTGTGACTGAAAGACGACTATAGTTCTGTATAATACTTCTATAATAATCCACAAAATAATAGCTGTTTAGTACTGTCTTATGTTAATTCACATGTGTCTATTGGCCTGTCATGATAAAACCTTAGCTGGTATAATAATTGGCATGCAAATAATTGCAATTAACATTGTGTCTTTATTGCTCACTGTACGCAGCTAGCAAGACACAAGTCAGAAGAAAAGAAATTAACTGATTAGTCACACAATAAAACACAAAATGATTACTTTTTACTGCAACAGCGGATTACAGTTTAAACTGACTGTGAGCAGGGAGCTCCATAAGCTGTGTAAAATCTGTCATAGCGTCTATATAAATTAGTATGAATCTGATAGATCAAAATCCCTGAGCTAAAAAAATGTTTTTGTATCTTGTCATAGATTACTTTTTGAGTAGACACCCCCCCGCCCACACACACACACACACTACTGATGACAGACAGGACTCATCATGTGTCAGTTAATGTATTTTATGCTTTCTTTTAGTGATATGATAAATAACTATCTCAAACCACTGGATTAAAAACATGTCCTCCCAAATTCTCATTCTGGTTGTTATGGCCTACACAACTGACAGAAGCTGAAAACTGCAAAAATAATCAGCTCAAATAGTGATTTGCTATAATAAGCCACAATAGCAATCTGAATTTACTACATGATTCTTATAGAAATCCTAAGAAATTCCTGTAGTGTTTTTATTCATCTTTATTATAAGGGCTATACTACATATAGCGCCAGCACCAGTCCGTCACATAGAGCACCATCAGCTTCTGTCCTGGCTTAATTATTCTTACAGTTCTAACTTTTAATGACAAAGATTGTGAAGTATTCTAAACTGTTTTAAATGATGGCACAAAAGACTATTTGCCACAATTATTTCAGATAAGAAATACTACTGAACACACAATATGCCACACAAGTTCTGTACAGTTTTGTGGATCCGGTCTTTGCTGTATAATTCAGCTATGTCTCACCTTGCATTTTTTGTTGTAAGTCAAAGCTCACATAATAACAGTACGCCTAATAGAGCACTAAGGGTCACATGTGCTCGCTGTGATAAGCTCTCTTTTTTTCATTTACCGTGTGCCATCACCTCATTACAATTTCATTCCATGCATAGAACACTAGCCCTTAAATCTGTGGATTCTTGAACCAAATCTTAGAGAAAATCTGCATTTATTCCCGCTTGATGAGGTTCTCTGAAACACGAAAACTCCAGGACGGCTGGCAGGCAGGCAGGGAAGTAGTTAAGGAAATGGTGACGATTATTATTATGATGCTGATCATGATAAATATGAAGCAATTCTTTGTTTTGCGCATGCAGTATACACAGAGGGAATTCAATGCTTCATTACACTGACACAGTAGACCAAGAATATTATTACACAAATGCACTGTACGTCCAAATATATGTAGACACCTGTTTATTCTGAAACCAGGGGATTTTTGTCATCCTTGCTACAGTACAGGCTATGCTGTTTTAAGAAGACGTTACGCTAGATTTTGGAACATTGCTTTGGGGATTGGATTGCATTCATGCACAAGAACATGAGATCAGGTACTGATGTAGGACGATTAATTCTGGTATTGGATGGAGCTCCATCACTCCAGAGAGCACAGTTCCACTGCTCCACTACCCAGAGCTGGGGGCTTTATACTCCTCTACATTAGGCATGATGATCTTAGACTTAGACTTAAGAGCATCCCATTTTATTGGTGGTACTTTCAACTGAAGGTTATAAACTGTGTCCAGTTGAACACATGTGACAGCAATAGGACATACAGTATATTGATTCACTATATGGGCCATTCAAGTACCTAATGGAGCTACTGTTTTGAAACCCAAAAAGGGTTCTTTTGACCACTGAGAACTGCTTCCAGGGGATAATGACACTGTTCTTGTGTGTGTGAAGAACTATTATAGAATGTAATGGTTCTGCCCTGATCTAAGGGTTTTCTTGTCCAGATTCACTTAGGAACCTATATTAATATGAGTGTTAGGTTGAGATCTAGCTTGAAATAACACACACACACACACACACATACACACACACACACACAAGCACACACACACGTACGCACACCTGTGTATTTTAAGGGGGGTGTACTTTGAACATAATTGCCTACCTTTCCATGCTCATCATGAGTGAGGGGTTTCAGTGAATAGCTTAAAATGTATTTTTTACAGAGTAAATATCAGATCAGCATCAACTAATAAGGTTTCACTCGCTATATTGGAACAGAAAAAAGTGTCATCATGTCATTTAATGGATATCATCATGTATATAGAAGCTGTTTTACTAAGGCTTTAATAGAAAGTATGTTATTTGCCTGGGTGGTCTTACTGCTACAGCACCTTTTTTCCTAGGTACATTAAACAGAACAGCCATGCAGGTTTCACTGATCACCTCTGGGCCCATTAAGCAGGAGTCTTGCTGGAGAAGAATGTAATCCTGAACATCAGGGATCATCTCATTTTTCATTGCTGTATTACTAGGTACATGGATATGCACAAACCTCTAAATCTCAAGCCGACCCGCTCCTAGTGACCCTTGGGTGCTCAGTAGTCAAATACATTACCATTCATGCATTTATAAGGTTTATTTTTTTTATTTAAACAGCATTCCTTAGTATTCATTAGCCTAATTTGAATAACAAAACAGTTTTACCATACAGTTTCTGTAAAACTTTGTTGTGTTCTGAGTCCTCTGCCCTCTTGTGGAATTCCTAGTTGAGTACTGTACAGCTTTCGAACCAAAGTCTGTGGGTATCATGCATAACCATCCTTCCTTTCATAGCAGAAACAGGTTGGAATTTGAATTACAGTCAAACAGAATGACTCACGATTAAGAAAAACTGTTTTTGTGGCTTTAGTAACAGTCAAGAAGGTAAAGGAAAAAACAAACTGTGCCTTTGTAACCTGCAGGCCTTGGTTAGATGGCTCCTCTGCCTTTTAACCTCTCTCAGTCTTTAACGTGTGACCTGACCCCCAGCTTGCTGTGTTGTTTGTCTACTCTCCCTAAATGCAACTTACTTTAAGCATGCATCAACATCTTGGAGTAAAAAATTAACCCATTTTCAGCCAATTTTCTTCTCTCTTTGACGTACATCCAGACTGCACGCCTGTTTACATGTTTAAGACTAACAATAACAGATATATTTGTCTTTCAGATCACATGACAGAGGCGGCAGTTGTCCATCAGCTGTCCCTCTCGACTGTGTCTGTTTATAGTTTGTGCATCTGGTTGTAGTGTGTGAAAGTACAAAATTGCTTTGTTCTTTTTGTCTCTGGAATTTCTTTTTTTCTTTTTTTCTTTTTTTTTTGCTTTAGTTTTGACACACCCAAATCAGTTTCATTACTTTTTTCTGTTGGTTATCATTTTTTGAGTAGCTGAATTTTTGGGTTTGTTCAAAATATAGTGTTGCAAAATTGAAGTAGATGTAAAGACCAAATCTCAACGATCATTAATTTGATACTATGCTTTTGATTTCCAGTCTTCCTTTTTCAGATTTGGAACTACTTCAGCGAATGTTTTATGTGCTCAAAAAGCTTCACTCGGAAAAAAATGATGTAGCAACAAATGTGTCAGTGCATCAATTAACAAAGATCAACTGAAAATGTAAAAAAAAAATAAAATATATATATATATATAGTCACATTTGAATTCTTACATTGAACAAACAATGCACATATGATTGTCGGTGAAACTGTTCCAGATCTTGATGTTCTCTTGTTTTTTTCAAATTTTGACAGCTATCTTGCTCAACAATTGACTTTTAATATGAATGGTTTCAAACTGCATGGCGAAGAAGTTGCAGTTTAGGGTTTGTCAGATTGTCAGTGTTAGAGTTTTGTTCTTTTTCGTAGATGGGCATGTATATGCTCATTGTTTGTATATCCCCATCCCTTCCTTACAGCCAAAAGCTCTAATGCCGCCCGACCGCTTCGTACTGCCTTTACATGGACATGGCAACTGACTTACACAATCACCCCCATCATTGTCATCTCCTATGTAGTATGTTCATAGGTCCAGCCCGACCCCTCCTCACACCCCCCCCCCCTCGCCCCTTCTAGCTATGCTAAAATATGTACAGCCATCCATTCATTCAAACTTTAAGAGTAAATCAATCTAAGCAAAAAGTTTAATTACTAGAATGTAGATATTTATTGAAAAATGATATATCAAATCAAAGGCTCAAATATGTACAGTTTTTGTATGAAAACTGGATGATTTAATGAAGAAGAGAAAAAAAAACAAAACAGAATAATGGTGAAGTTTATTTTTCATGTTATGTGGTGTGGATGTATGTGTTGTTGCCTCCCTGTATACTCATGTCTGAAGAATATATCTAACAATCTAAGAAATACAGTGGCTAGTAATTTTCTTTTCACAAGAAAAACCTGTCCAAGGACATTCTTACACAACTTTCTTTTGTGCACTTTTTTCTTCATGCCAAAATCATGCGGGCAATTTGTTGATGTAAGTTAACACAAATCTGGTCTACTTATTTTCCTTCAAATCCTTATGTGTGTATATGGTGTTACTTTTTTGAAAGCTTTCTTTAAATAATGAAGTTGTTTTGTTTCATAAAATGTCATTATCAGTTTAGACTGTGCTTGTGTGTTGTATAGTAATGTATTGCAGTAACTAGATGGCTAATGAATTCATTTGATAACTGCCTACATTTGTTATTGTCTGCATTTTCAGTTTTGAAGCTACCTACACGTTTTTTATTGTGTAGTTCATATATGAAAACCTAAATGGGAAAAGAAGGCTGGCAGCTACAGTGGCAGCTGGATTGTCTGTCAACCCGAGCTTCTAATGGGAGTCTTTCTAGAAATTACAATAGCGTTCCCTTATTTTTCATGTCTGCTCTGTCTGTATTACATCTCAAATTAGATCTGTTGAACTACGCTACAGTCTTAGGTAATAACCATTCCTAGCAGAGTATTTGCAATTCTAATTCACAAAGTACACAGTAATACCTTACACTATTTTATGAGCTGCATGTAAGTTCTATGGGTGTTTCTCTATGGGTTTTACTGAAGGGTGTAGTAGCAGTAGTAAGCTGCTTGTAAAGCAGAATTGGTCATAGTGGTTAAAGCATTTGAGTCTAAATGGCCATAGTGTTGACAGTGTTATATAACATTTATATTACTAGCATTTGTGGCTATTTAAAGCTATTAGTTCTGATATATATACGCATGACCAACACAAATCTGCGTCAACACTCAAAGCTAGCTTTACCATTCTGGATAGACTATTGATTTTGATAGTCTTCAGATTATGCCTTTGGGCCATTTAACAGATCTAGTATCTAGTATATTATCATGAATATGCCCATTATATATCTTCATATGGATACTCATTTAAATCCTGAGAAGACCTCAGGCCAGCATAAAAGCTGCCAGACTAAGGATTGGTGTGAGCTCTGGGATCATTCAGCTGTCACTGTAGCGCAGAGACAGGCCTGCCATTTTGGTTTCAGTATAAAGGCGTTCAAAAGGCACGAGGCAGGGGCAGCTGGGGAGCCAGATTTTTCCTCAGAGAGATTATAGCCAGTTCCAGTAGCATTTCATAAATGCTCCAGCAAACACAGTGTCCCTCATCTGAGTGTGCTGGAAGATATTTTGTTCTTTCGATATGGTTTACTTGTGGGGCTGTGGACAGATAGCCTGAATATCTCAGTGTGTGGTAAATATTAATGAGTCTCATTCAAAAAGAGATGCCACGCATATTGTGTAGTGGTCAATCATGTATCTGATCCTATACACATTTTATGCAAGAATATTACTACAGATATGCAGAAGAAGCCAGTATGTGGATTAAACCCAGCCATGGCCTAATTTGCAATGCCAATGGTGATTCACCATTTAAAATCCTTTTTAGTCCAGGCTTAGGCATAATCTGTGTGTGAAAAACTGGCCCAGTCTTAGTTTGAAATGGGTCCGTTTTATTTTTTGGTCACTGGCTTGCCCATGAAGACCTCTGAAAGCCTTTTGACATAACTTAGTAACTTTATTTTCTGTTTTACTTTTGATCAATTTCATTTTTTTTTTTTTATTCCTTTTGCTTAGTATCATTTCTTTGGTTTTGTTTTTAGCCTCTTTGCAGATTCTGTGTTACCTTTAGGTCAAAAGCAAACAACCTCTAACATGATCTCCTGTTCGTTTTCTTCAATTCTAGGAGGTGAATTAATTATCCCAGTACATGTAGAAGATCCCTTAGAACTCCCTCCTGTAGCTACACGTGCACCCTCCATTCCTCTCCCCCCAACCCTCCGTCCCCCCCTCACCATTATTGAGACCACCAAAGAGTCCCTGTCCATGGCCACTGAGGCGGGGGTACCTTGCTTGTCGGACCAAGGCAGCGATGATTGTGATGATGATGGCTTGGTGATATCTGGGTATGGCTCTGGGGAAGCATTTGACTCTAACCTACCCCCTACTGATGATGAAGATTTTTACACCACCTTCTCCTTGGTAACAGATAAGACCTTGTCTACGTCGGCCTTTGAAGGTGGCTACAAAGCTCACGCGCCTAAGTGGGAAGCCAAGGACTTTAGACCTAACAAAGCCTCCGAATATGGTAGGACTACTACCGCGTCTTTATCCCCCAAGCTGAGCCGCTCCACAACTACGTCCACGCCCGCAACGCCACCCAAACTGCCTGCAGGCAAAATGAATAACCGTGAGATTAAACCCCAGCCCGACATAGTCTTGCTGCCATTGCCCACTTCCTATGAGGTAGACAACACAAAGCTGAAGAGCCCATTAATAACCTCCCCCATGTTCCGTAATGTACCCACAGCAATTCCCACGGAGCCAGGCGTCAGGCGGGTTCCGGGGGCCTCCGAGGTGGTCCGTGAATCTAGCAGCACCACCGGAATGGTCGTCGGGATTGTTGCTGCTGCTGCTTTATGCATCCTTATTCTCCTGTACGCCATGTATAAGTACAGAAACAGGGACGAGGGATCATACCAAGTGGATGAGAGCAGAAATTACATAACCAACTCAGCACAGAGCAATGGTGCGGTCATGAAGGACAAGCAGCATAGCTCGAAAGGCAGCAACAAGAAACAGAAAAACAAGGACAAGGAATATTATGTGTGAGTGAAAAAAAATAAAGTCGCGAGACTAAAAGAGACACTTGTAGAACACTGACTGTATTGGGAGCTGCACTCAGAGCGAGTGAAGGAGAGATCGAGCGAGAGAGCGAGCGAGAGAGCGTGAGAGAGAGTGAGAAAGAGGGGAAATGGCACTGTGCTGAGGTGCTGACCACTCACATGAACTGTAATATAAAGCACACTTACTATTGTAAGCATACCAAGAAGGTAAATAGCGACATTAGTGACCTTATTCTTCAATCTGGTCGAAGACGTTATCAGTGTAGAAATACTTCACAACTACATCATTATCCTAAGTGACTCTTAGAGGTATGTGATCCTTGGCGTAAAATCTCGTTTTTCTTTTATTTCTCTCTTTTCTTTTCTTTTTTTTTGATTTTGTAATCCTGTAAAAAACATAAAAGAGGAGAAGCTCATTCTCATGCAAGCATGTGAGCGACACGTAGTGTTGGCATCTTACGAGAGTGGGACAGTCGAAACAAAAAAATGAAGAAAATATTTATTGTACAAACAGAGAAAGAAGGACTCCTGCCAAAAAATATCTATATATGAAAAAAAAAGATTTGTATTGTTTATACATTATATGTGGTGTCATAATTTTTTTTGCTCTCTACAGAAGAAGAAAAAAAACAATACTATGTAGTAAACAAAATCAAGTTGAGTGAAACTGCTGAGGACAGACCACCGAAGCTCTTGTGGCACTGTTATTTGAACTCGACCAAAATTATGTTGACTTTACAACACGACTGTGACTTTGAAAAATTTGTGCATTGAGAGAAGTGGTGCATTTTTCTCGTCTCGGTAAAGCGACTGATTGTAATGCATGCCATCTTAGCGCGACAATGTATGATGTTCGAGCGAGCTCGAGCAGACCAGGCCAGTCCATTCATCAGACACGCCTTCTTTTATCCCCTCGAAGTGACGATGACAGCAAACGTATCTGTGAACCTTTATTTCTTTATTTTGTTCCTTTTTTTTCCACAGCCAGTGCTGGTTTGATCTCTTTTTTTGCAGTCACATGTATGTCGGTCCATTTCCTCTTGTTCTCTTTTTTATGAAGCTGTCTGGTGCAGACTGGCACTCTACTATAAACGCTGTTACGGATGTCTATACGGAAAATAAATCTAATGTGAAAAGTGTGAATTCTATCTGTTGTCACAGTCAACTGTGTCAAACGACAAATTTGTTTACATATTTTATTACATTCTAGCGGTTGTACTTTTTAGGTAGATACTGTACATAATGAACTTAAGTTGTATTTTTTTTAGTGACTCTATTGTACAGAGAGATTCATTTGATTTATCCGTGTGTTTCATGAAGAAAATCCGACGTTGTTGACTTATGTGAAGAGAGACTTTGCAGTGATGAACACATATACACATATTTTGTAATGAAAAAGCAGAGAATATTGTTAGATTAGAGGTCTAATCTTTCTCGCAGATGTTTCTAAGTCGCATGGATATTTGACTACTTGACGCTGTCAATCAAATACAAGACACACTTCTTAATTGTTCTAAGGCTTCCTTGTTATCGGTTGTTTTTATTTATAAAAGAATCAACAGAACATGTAACAATAAAAATGGAGTCAAATGGATGCAGACATGCAGCTCACACCATTTTACATCGAGTGTGATTCTTATAGTCATGTCTTACTGAGCCAATCAGAGCATGTTTCTCATTCAGATTTCAGTACAATTATTTTTTATTTTTTGTATTTGTTCCCATAGTAGAAATACAATGTGGAAATGTGACCATGTACCTTGTTTTTATGTTGTTTTTTTTCCCTATTTTATTGATTTACCAGTTTATGTTATCATTTCATCACATCAGATTTATTTTTGCATTGTGTTCTTTGGGATGTTGTGTATAAAATATTTAAAGAGGTTCTTCAATACATACCATTTATATCAAACATAGTATGGAAATGTAGCGCCATTTGCAGCTTCAGGTAGGTAAACCAATGTGTATGGCTTAAAGAGAAATGTCACCGTTTTTATATCTGCATAATCCAACAGTTAAGCTGTAAACAAAGTTATTCAGAGTGGGTTGATGCAACATGTTCTGGAGAAACTGTGTTGGTGAGAGGAACCAGAAGTCCAAAGCTTCTCATGCTTCTAAACCGTGGAGTTATTACACAAAATGAACACAAATATGCTGTCTGATGCCTGAGGTACTGTTTTCTTATATTTTGAGTCACTTTTTAAATCAGTTAAAAGTCAAAATAGTCCCCAAACAAATCATTACATTCTGTATGTCTTACTTTTAACAAAAATTACATTACCATTACATACCAAAACAAATTTAAATTTACTGTTGGCTTTGCATGGTTTCTTAACAATTTACTTTTTTAGCAAACCAAGCTACTCACAATGTGATCTTGTATATTTAGTAACTGAATTATGTTAAATTTAACAAAAAATCAGTGCATTTCCATTTTAATTTTGTCTTACACTGAAATAACAGAGGTGGGTCTCTAATATTTGTCTTGACTATCAATATTTTAATCAAATTTGGCCTGATTTTAGCTGCATGTCTGCAGTGAAAGCCACAATCTCACTAACAGCTTGACGTTCGCATTGTGGATTTCCATCTCATACCCCGCAGATGATGGTGTCTTCTGTTTTCTCTTTTTGAAGCCTCTTCTTGATGTAGGCACAGTAAGTATGCAGTGTGAAGGCAATGTCTCTCCGAAATCCTAACTTATGCCAAATTTATTCATGTTCCACTCACACAGGCCGTGAAAGTTAAAATCCATTCCATCTCTATGGGGGTTTTTTTGTTTGTCTTTTATAATGAATTTATTGAAACCTCAGAATTTGTGTGAAAGTGATCTAAATAGGAACGGAAGAGGATCTTCATTAACATCTTTTGATCTCAGACTTGTGTTTCTACTGGGGGTAAGTGGGGCAGTCACAGTGGTGCAGGGTATGGTTGGTGTGGGGTGGGGGAACATTAATTTATGACAAAAATATATTTTTCTTTCTAAACAAATGAATAAATAGAGCTATATTAAGGCATAGCTGTAAACTTCAACTGTTTTCTCAGTTTTCTCATTGTATGATAATGCTCGCTGCCTCGTAATGTGTTTTATTATAGAAAAAAAGTATATAGATATCATCTAAATTTATTGGAATAAAACCTTTAACATTAACTTACATTAACAGTTGTTTTCCCTTCTTTTGTAAACCTCACACTTAACAGGCTTTGTTTACAACCAAAAACGTTGTCTGGTGACAGGTCACTCTTGTTCTGTAATTTAGATGTTTTATTAATTATGTTAAAGTATATAATGAATTTATATGTTTCTACCTTTTCTCTTTTGCTATGCAGCACCATGTGTGTTCAAAGTCTTAGTGCCAAAAGTCATCTAAGGATTTTATTGATCTTTAATGCGTTCCACCACTGCATTCAGCCCTAATGTAAAACCAGAATCAAGCGGAATGCCCTGCTGAGAAGCCAGAGCTCATTACCATTCCTCAGCACAGTTTTCCACTAAGTATGCTGGGTGTTTGCCCTGATCCCCAGTTAGGTACTCACCGGCAGACCACGGAGCCTCCTCTGAATTAAAGCAGAGTGTGAAATGTACAATTTCAAAATGAACATCTTATTACATGGGTGGCTGGCTTATTGAACCACATTGACTGAAGCCACCCCTTTCCAGGCGATGAGAAAGTTAATTAAAATTCTGCAAAGGCTTAAAATTCAATAATCCCTCCACAACTTCCAGATGAGCTCTGGTGATTAGAAAGATTCATTATAGCGAGCCTCCTTTATGCTAAGACTAAATCCTGCGTTCTGCATGTCAGAGACAGACACCTAATCAAACTGCAATCACAATGTATACTTGACTTCTATTCTCATCCTATACAAACAACTCGTGTTGAGTGGTGGTTTAAAAACACTCATGTTTGTAATAATATTCTGAATGGCCAGATTAAACACCATCTACACAGGTGTGCTTTATTTATACAAGTAAATTGTAGACCATTTATCAGCACCCTTCTTCCCTCTCATTCCCTGGAATAGGCCATAATAGGAACACCAGCCCCCCAGACATTATTCAGGTAGTGGACCGTTCTCAAAACAACAGTGACATTGAGATGGTGGTTGCATGGTTCCACATAAGTTGTGTTATCTGGCTTTTGTGGATCAGGACAGCTGATTTAAACGCACTTGTAATCAAGTCATGAGAAACATCTAATTTGCTTATGACAGGGCTGATTTACCTCTAGCCCCAATGGTGGACTGGAAATGGAAAGAAACACCCTAGACTGGTCTACACTAATTATTTTAGCTCACCTTAGCTGCCTAGTTCCTCCTTCCTGCAGTCTACTTTAGATTGGTTGGAAGGCCATCCAGTTAATTACAGCTAATCTGAGAAAAAGTCCATGTAATGGTATGTGCATGAGAAAAGGCGTTTGTACGCCTGACTCAGGTTAGAATAGGATGAACTTGTTATACATAAAAAATGTTTAATGTGCACTTATAAGGCCTGCAGTCAATCTGTAACAGTACATGCTGGTCAATTTAGTATGTTGTGGTGTGTTGTACCCAGTGGGGCTTTCGAAGGTATTGCCCCCCTAAGCAAGTTGCCACGCACCCCCTACACCCTCTAGTGTTGCTCATATGAATATTGGTCACGATTAATAGAGCCTCACCCCCCCATTGTTAGTTAGATGCCAGCCTGGTAGATCCGCTCTGATGCCAGCCCTGGTTGTACCTGCTATTTTTCACACACTGTTGACACAAAAGACATGTAGTCATGCAAGATAATCGTGATGATTTTTTTTAAGGGTAAATTACCTTCCTCTCCCAGAATCCCCTCATTTTTAAAAAGGGCCCCTGACTAGTAAGCCCTTGTTACACTGAGGTAAGTTGTTTTTAGAATGTTTAAGATATTGCTGGTTTACACCCTCCTTCAATAATGATTTGAAGGGGGTTTCAAATGTGGGGCTACAGTGTGTGAACTCATATATAGTCGTGGCCAAAAGTTTTGAGAATGACATAAATATGGTAAATTGGAAAAGTTGCTGCTGAAGTTTTTATAATAACAATTTGCATAAACTCCAGAATGTTATGAAGAGTGATCAGA
>JBBJLR010000001.1:43177076-43187627 GCA_037577145.1 Brachypetersius gabonensis | reverse complement strand
TGTGTGTGTGTGTGTGTGTGTGTGTGTGTGTGTGTGTATATATATATTGTCCCAGTTTCATGGTGATATTATTGTTATAATCTCATACATTTTTGCAATCTATACTCATTAAATACTATTTGACAGCTATAAAACAGTATCAGACCAAATGTTTTATTGTTTGGTCTGTTGTGTCCAGTAATATAGTATTGTTTCCTCTTGTGTTTGAAAGTCTTGCACTTTTCTTTTTGCACTCTATGTAGTTATGTAGTCCTTTCCTTTCTACACTTGGTTAGTCTTGTGTTGCACCATAGTTCTGGAGGAATATTATTTAATTCAGCTGCGTACTTGTGTTAAAATGACAGTAACCGCCTAACTTGACTTGATAGAATACAAATCTGTTTTACATGCTATCTAGTCTATCTATTAAAGTCCAACAAACCAAAAAATTGGGACATTCTATAATATTTTGCAACCTATATAATATATGGTATATGTAACATAGCATATAGACACTAGCGTGGATCTGAGACCACAGTTTCAATCAGTTAAACATCCCTTCGGGGAGGGAGTATCACATACACACCCATCATTTGAATTCAGTGACTCTAAACCTCAAACACATGACGAGGCAGGACTGAGAGCCTTATGTTTTGTTAACAAATGAATTGTTTTGCACTAAAATGTAAGATTTATATTCGGACTATTGCAGTTTTCTTCTCACCAAGACCATTTATCATCTGCAGTTTATTCAAAATGCTGCTGATAATGTGCTATAAAAATAAACTTGCTTTGCCTTGCCCTGTGGATGATGTGTTTACACATTTTCACAGAAAATCACCAAAACAATTGACTGGCGATGAACACATTTTTGCATATGACTGTATAAACACTCATTACATAATGACATAACATTATGTAAGAAGTCCCTAATATTGAACAAGCAACCAGAAAAAAATAAATAAATAAAGAGCTAATTAACTGTTTGAATGATCACATCGATTTACAACCAATTATTGAGGTCACTTGGGGCCAGAGGGTCTCTGCCCCTGCTTTTGTAATAATGTTAGACTTGTATTGTTGCTTACCCCACTGACCCAAAAACTCCATCCAAGCCAATCAAGGTCAGCAGGACAAGGATTCCTTTGTCCTATGTTCATTTGCATCTCAAACACACATATCAATCTCTTCTTGTACTCATAGTGCTTATATGAGATGTTACATATACACATTTTCGCCTTAGATCTTTGTCCAAAAGAAAACAAGGAGGATAGCGGGGGATGGAAGAATAATGAAAATATGTTTTGCTTAAATATCAGTGACTCCCAGATGAATAGTGCCATAACAATAGTAGGATTGATGAGCGGGGTGGACAGCGGCCGCTGCTTTCCCTTTTAGCCTTTTCTTGTGACCAGCTGTTTGGTCCCCTTTGACTTGACAGTCCACTCACGGGCTTGCATGCAATGGGTCAATGGGTTTATCCTGCTTTATACTGTACAGCTACTCCCAGAACGTTCTTTAAGGAAGGATCTGGGTACTTGAGTCCGGTCCAACGTCACTCGCACTCAAAACTCTAACAAGGTTTCGATGCAAAGTTGAGGACATGGCCACATAAATATTGTTATTATGTTCTAGGTCTGCTCAGTCTAATGAATGCAGCATGATATGTTAGTGTTTTGGGAAATGTAGCCCTCTGCAAAACTTGTGGCTGCAGCGTGTGGTCCGTTTTATGTTTACATGGGGGTGTACATATATACTGCCCAGTTTGGGGATATTTCTGCTACAGTAGTTTGCAAAAGATTTTGACTGTCATACAGTACGTCCAAGAACCAAGGGATAATGACAAAATCTGTTATTTCTTGGCAAGACAGTGTTTATCTAGTTCTCTTAGGCTAGTTGGGGGTAATACATGTCTACAGACTCCCACAAAATAAACATGTTGTGCTTGTGTAATTTGCCAGCTCAGTTAGGTACCAGAGCCTATGGTTTAAAAGGTCTCCCCAGACTTGATGTTGTAATTGAGAAATGTATTCATCTGTGCTCAAGTATCCACAGAGGAACCCACAACTGTTTATGCTATCTGCGCTATCGCCTTCCACCATTGTGTTGTCAACAACAGTAAAGGTATAAAGAATTATTCACAATCACAAAGCATTTCTTTCCAGCTGTTGTGTGTTATAGTTAACAGTCCCAGGATGACATAACTGCACATAACTGTCTTCTGAAACTCTACAGCAAGCAAACCTCGGGCAGAAATAAGTGTTAATAAGTACAATTAGTTGTTTGTCCTTATTAATGTACACTAAATCTACATGAATATTCAGTCTTCTGTGCTTCTGTAGGATGGTCTAAATCATTACATGCTTAATAATGCCTTTTGTTTAGAGTTTCTAAATGTTCACAGAGTAATTATTTTTGTTCTCCCTGCAATTGTTAAAGTTGATTGTCTTAGATCACTGTTTTGCCTGTTTTCTTAACTTTCTTTTGTAATCTTTCAGGTGTTTTTGTGACTTTTTTCAGTTTTTGTTTATTTCAAGACCTCTTTTATTTTATTTTTGTAGTTTATTGATATTTTTACATTTTAACATTTCTCTATAATACTACTTTTTAATTTGTTATTAACTTCTGCTTTCCCCCTGATAATACTCAGTTACACAAAAAAAATAAGGATCCCAGTGTAAATCTAAATTTAGTGTAAATCTAAATAGAGAATGATGACAATAACTTGGGATTAGAATCCCAAGACTGGAAGTGGCATCACTAAAGTACCCTTGAGCAAAATACTGTTCCAACACAATGCTCCCCGGGTCGCCCTCACTGGTGACATCTCACTGCTTCACTTGGTGAATGGGTTAAATGCAGAGAAACTGTTTTCAGACGTGCCTAAAAGGGACCACTTTACTTTACATACTTTACAGTTTGATGTTGCCTGTAACAGTAATAGAGCAAAAAACATTATGCAGTAATCCCTGCTTTTCACAGGGAGTGATGTTCCACGAGCACCTGCCTATAACAAAAAGCTGCGTTGTTGTGTTTTGGTAAAAAAAATGCCTAAAAATGCCTATTTTTATAGTGTTAACCCTAAATAGGCCCCCAAATATGCTCACAGTGTGAAAACATCCAGAAAAAATATACTTTTCTTGCCCCAAAAAAAGCAAAAAAGGTGGAGGATATTTGCAGTTTCCACGTTATTGTCGGTTATAGTTTGTTTCCTTTAAAAAAAATCCGCGTGTGAGTGAATCCACGACTGCTGATCCGCGTCAAACTTGGAGATTATAGTAGACTGAAACATCTAGAGAAAAGTAACTTCCCTTAATCCTGAAATCGGATTTAAATCAAAAGTCAACCAGTAATTAAGCATTGATGGAAATATAGCATACGCCGTCGAATCTAGGGTCCACCAGGTGGCCCCAGATGGCCTAAGCAGAACGTCTGCTCTTGTTAGCTTTTTTTAACTAAAAGTAACACGGAAAGTAATGCTAGCTTCAGAATATAAGATATTCAGGTACTCTGGTACTTAGAGCTGAGCCGAAGACAAAAAGAGTTGGCTTTGAAAAAGTTCCATAAATATTTGTGTTACATGAAAACATTTACTGTGTGTACCACAACATCAACAGACCTTGAGCTGTTTCCCTGCCTGGTCTGCATACCACTGCCTGTCACACAAAGACGAGATGGAGAGCGATCACTTGTGCGATTCAGATGCAAATGCTGTTTTGATGATCCTAAGTATTGCCACTGACATTCAAATTACAGCTCGCCTAACAAGAGTTCATGTCTTTGCATGTCTTTGTGGATATGAGACTTTGGTGATATTTCCTTTAAAATCAACACTAAGGAATGTTGGAGCAGAATCAGTCCAGACAGCTTGGACGGAGAGCAGGCTAACTAGGGTTTGGTATCTAACAGATGCAGAGTCATTAGAGCTTAAAGAAACACGGCCAGCTCTCTTTCAGCACAGCCAAATACTGAATCTGTTGTGCTATATTACTGCGTTATCTCAGCCCACTCCTACATGCTGACACATGACCAGTAAACCCCAGGTGCAGCGCAACAGCATAAAACCAATATCAACCATTACAATCTATAGCAGTTAACAATGACAAATGTGTAAGTGTTTGAAAGGTCTGACAGTTTCTTACAGCAAATGTAGTAGCTGTGTTGAAACGCATGTGTTCTGGTCTTTGGGGTGGTCAATGCTGCAGCCCCACACTTACACTTTACCTCAGGAAGCCAAAATACATCTTGTGCAAATAAAAGCTAAAAAAGGTTTCGGGCAACAGATAAATGTCCCAATACTTCAAAATGTTCATGGTTTTATCATCTTGGGACCTTTTGGCCTCCAAAAAGAGCACAGGCCTAAACTGAAAGATCAGTCATGAAGGAGGCAGCCAAACAGCTGCTTCTGCCCGGGGATGTCAAAGTGACATAAAGGTACAAGTGACTGACCTGTTCCCACTGACATACATATGGACAAAATGGGGCTCAGACTACTGTTGTGTTCGTGAGCTGTCTTTCTCGTGAGTCACAGAAGAAGCAGACGAGGCAGCTGAGGACGCAACTATTCCACCTTACTCATGGATAAAGAATGTAATTCTGTTTATTATATAAACACCACTAATTTCATGGAGATTAAGTGACTGTCTGGTGTAAACAGTGTCCTATGGCTGCTCCTGACAAATATTTACCTTCATCACCACAATGTGTACAAGCAGGACTAAAGCCAAGAGACAATGAGCTCCAATAATGCAAACTTGGCATGCGACATCTGTATAGAATGTTTATCCACAACAATGTATAATAAGAATTTTGCCAAGAATTCAATCACTGCTAGTGGAATAAGTGCAAACAACAAGACTCAAATCATGTACACATTCCCCATAGTCCTATGCGTCTTTCGAGACAACCAGAGTCCTCTGGGGGTGAGGGCTTATTCACTCCAAAGTGGAATGTTAAGATGTATGTAGTGTTTATAGTATTTATATAAAAGTAGATAAGAAGTAACCACTAGACAAGCTAGAAAGTTACCTCAGGATACAGGCCATTCCATGCTTGACCTAGTTTCAGCAAGAAAGCGCTCTATTGGTCGGGGTTCTGGACACAGTAGCCCGAACTTTTAGCACACCCTGTTCTGGATTAGGCACTTCTCTGTCATACCAAGAAATACTAGATCAGAATCTTACGTAAGAGGATCAGGGCATATTTTGTGGCAAAATGTGAAAGGATGCCCTGTGAAACTGTACCACTGGGTCAGCTGATTCCTCCGAAACTCCTGCCTGTGTTTTGAAGAGATGCAGCAGAATGCTTTTGGATTAAAACTTGTGGACGTGTGTCATAAGCCCAAATCTCAGCCATAAGCCATGCAATCGTCTCTGCAAGCGTGTATACACAATGAGACAGGCTTATGTTCTTTAAACGCAGCAAGGTTTCAGCAAATTAAATCGTGCAAAAACACTGCCGTGCACCGCAACCATTTAAACTAATTTTAAAGGACTGCCGAGTGGCCGACACAATACAAACACTGCATAGAAGACGACTTTCTGGTTGTCTATCTGCTTAGACATATTATAGCTTTTTTGTGTGTTTTCAGGCATGCTAGTTTAAAAAGCTCCTAGGCTGCTTGTGTTCTCCTGTGATAAGATTGGATGAGACTGTGAACAGGCCACTGTTACACTGTGAGGATAATGAAGCCATATATAAAGTACAAATACTTTAAAGCAGTTACCACTGTATCTAGAACCTTCTCATGATTAGCCTGAGATAATTGTGCTTATCTACATTTTATTGATGGAGTCCTCTACTTTCCTAAAAGCCTTCTTTAAAGTCACTGGGTTCACTATAGGAAACTTTTCCAAAAGATTCCTGTATGGGCTGATTTAGGTCCACGTAAAATATAGTGTGTCAAATGTCTACCTTCAAAAGTGTGGAAATATTTTGCTCTTGGTCTGAGTATGAGCTCCAAATCCAAAAACCTTTAACACCCGCCTTCCTCCCCATGAGTTATGACTTTACTCTAGACATAATGTGGAAATATAACACAATTCACAACTGAAGCCAAATCCACTCCCTGAGCTGTATGCACTATAGAACTATTCAGTGTAATTCAGGGCTGGGGCCAGTTATTAAAGAATACAGTTTACAATCATGTTTCAGGACCAAGTTCACTTTTTCACACCCCTCCCTGCAGAAACTCTATGAGCCACAAAAACTCATCTGATACTAAAAGTACTCTACAGCAACCAAAACACTGCAAACACTATAATTTAAAAAGAAACGGATACTAAGGATACTTAGTCAATCAAAGCACCTATGTAATTGCATTATATATCAGAATGAAAACTTAACAGGTGCAGTGAATACTTAGTTTACCTCATTGACAGAGCACTTAACGTCCTCTCTAGCAGTGCTTTATTTAGTACTACTGAATCATTCAGTAAAAGGGTTTGTAAGCATTTGTAATCTGAGCTCTAGAAATACACAGTTTGGCAAAAGGCTTGTGGTGCTAACTGTGCTAAGGGTTTTAAAAGGGGAAGTCAGTAATAAAATATAATAAACATCAAATAAAATGAGTAATAAAACTAATGTGTGAAGCAACTATCTAGTATTTAAGCTCTACAAAGTTAGACCATACAATCTGCAAACCTATAAAGCCTGCAGAATGGCTGGCAGCTACGGTGCTCAGTCCTTTTTAACATGCAGCAGAGAAATACTCTCCGTGGAGGTGTGGTGTAACACAGTCAAACAGTTAGTTGCCCATCCTATGCATCCATTACTTCATGCTGTAAAAGTGCTCACTCAGCTGTCGGCAGTTAAAGACGGATTCAGACACTTCACAGCTCACTAGCTAATTTCCTTGAAATGTTGACAAGGAGCTTCGCTCTTCACATCAGCAGTTTATTCTCAGAGTTGTCCAAACTGGTTATCTGCTAGTCTGAGTAAACACATCAATCTGAACATGGCCCTTGACTCACTTCCAAGCTACGTTCGAAAACATTTCCACCTATAATAATAAAAATAATAATAACCGAATATGACTGAATATGTGCTTATTGTAAAAAATAGTTCTACAAATGTGATGGAACAGGGTAACACTCCGACTGACTAACACAATCTGCAAACCTCAATCCCACTTCCCAGAGTAGATCAGAAGGCATGTGGGTAGTGCTTTTCATTGTTAGTTTTCTTAAAGCTATAACTATATATATGGCCACAAATATTGCGACACACCTCTTTGTTATTGAATTCAGGTAAAGGGTAATCTTAATGCTTCAGCATACCCAGACATTTTGGACAATGCCATGCTTCCAACTTTGTGGACACAGTTTGGGGAAGAACCTTTTCTATTCCAGCATGACCGTGCCCCAGTGCACAAAGCAACATCCATAAGGAGATGGCTGGATGAGTTCAGTGTGGGATCTCAACCCCATCCAACAAGCTCTACAGAGTGAGTGGACACAAATTCCCACAGAAACTCCAAAAGCTTGTGGTAAGCCTTCCAAGAAGAGTGGAAGCTGTTATAGTTGCAAAGACGGGACCAGCTCCAAATGAAAGTCTATGTATTTTAATGCAAAGTCATTAATACTTTTGAGTATATACAAGAAAGCTAAATGTGACAAACACACATTTTGTTGTATTATCTGATTGTTTTAATACCTGTATTTGAAGTCTTGGATTGGTCTGACACAAAGCTTAGTGTTTTGGCTTCCTCAGCTAGTATTAGACCCCTATATGTCAAACTGGGCCACTGATTAGTTGCCCCACTTTGTCCCACTGCTTCCTTAGATTTGATTCTAATGCGAAGGGGGAACATCTGAAGCAGAGATATCCATGAATAGTGAATGAGAGGTCATGAGATCTGCTAGTTGAGGCTTATACACAGAAGCAATAATTCACAGTGCGTTTTCACAAAATGCGCAATTGACCCAGCCTTAAAGATCAGATTGCCTTCTCCCCTTTCGCTCTCGGGGGAACCATTGATCCTGCAGCAGAGGACATGCACCTGTCTACTACATAATCAACAATTCACTAACTCAATTAAAGTCTCCATTACGCTGAAAGGTCATTGACGTAAAAACACACTGGATGTTTTGCTGGACACCTGCTGATTACATCTGTGTATCCTTTTAAATTTTTTCAACCACATCCTTATTCAACGCACTTGATCAAGGAGATGGACGGTAACTTGATCAACAGAGCAAAGCAATTGGGATATGAGTTCAGATAAAAAGCATTTTGAAGCATTTTGTGTAAAGGACAATGTTTGAGAGATTAGAGCACTCATCTGAACCCTGAACAACAATAATGAAGTTTTGCATGTGCTTCACATCTGTCTGTAAACTCTTATTTTTTATATTTTGCTCAAGAGTAATTTTCAGTCCTGACAATATGTATCCCCCAAAGCAACCTGTATGACACATATGAGATATGTACTTTTTGAATATTTTTTATAAAATATTATTTATCAAGTGAATTCAGAATAAAAGACATTTCAGTCAAGGAGTTATAAAACTTTCTAACAAAGCAGGGTGACTCACAGGCTCTAATATTAGCACAAAGGTTTAACAGATGTGTGCAGACTTTTTTGTGAAGATGTAACTTTTAAATGCTAAAAGTCATTTTTTAAAGTGCTATGATCTTAAAAATGGCCAAATTATGCCTTTGCGTATAATTTCAGAATCAGAAAACTGTACAAATCCCAGAGCAAACTGCCTAACATGTACACAGACGGTCATTGGTTTCAATAATCGTTGGCTTGTCTCATTTGAGAGGAAATCTATTTAACACATTTTTCAGTTTAATTAAAATGTATTACTGTTTTAGAATACAATAAATTGTGATATTTGATCAGAAAAATTACATTTTCTTTTTCAGGCAAGCAAAAACTGGCTTTTGAATGTTCAAAGTTAAAATAAAGAAATATAGATCTATGAAACATGGTGGAGATTGTGTCATGATTCGAGCAAACAAGGCAGCTTAACTCCTCACATGTACTGCTGAGTAGAGAGAAATCGGAGGGTTTTCTTTTTTAATAAGAGTAGTATTTCTTCACCTTTAGAACAATACATTGTGTCTCAGTTTGTATTATGATCTTTACATTCTATAGAAATCTCATAAGTGACTACCAGAAACGGTCCAAAATGTACTAGGAAACAAATTGATAAACTTTCATTATTCATAAAGAGTATTTTTTGCTTCTCCGGTTAAATTATTTTGAAAGTTTGTTATAACAGTAACACTTTACATGGACAGTTATCTGCATACACATGTTTAGCACAGTTTCCATGCTTTTCTATTTCCAGTTTTAGTAAACTGTAAACGCTTAAAAGAATCTACCTAGTTTACTGAGCAAGCATGAGCACACAGAGAGATGTGGTGGAGGCCAGAAAGCAGTAGCAGGCAGGATAGAAGAGATCCAGCTCTTTTTATTTCATGCACATCATTCTGTGAAGTGAGTGATGCTCTTCAGCTAATGATGCATAAGAGCTGTCAAACGTTTGGCCTCTTATCTGCCACTCATATTTGCACCTGGGAAAAATCCTGCACAGGACACATAATTACAATTACTGTTTTCCTCTGCCTGCCTCGCGTGCGCTTATTTTTCTTGATTAAAACCCAAGTCACTGTTGTGTGGGAATAATTAATTACACTGGCAAGTTTGGCAGGTGCAGTGACTCCGCTGCAGATGTTTTCTCCAAACCCACTGATGCTGCTTGGAGGTGGAAAATGTGAAAATGTAAAACAGTAATTGTGTCTGTGTCACACACAAAGATGCATTATGTTGATTTTTATAAAAAGAATTGAATGATGCATGAAATAGATCAAAAAAGTGGTATAAACTTTGGCAGCTGCCCCATGGCTTCAAACAGTAGGACAAACACACTAAAGAAAGAATGCAACAGAAAAAAGGAGGCAGAGGTGAAGAGAAACAGAGAGTTTATATTAAGATAAGACTCCAGAATGGAAATTTAAGAAGTATATAGTTTATCATCACTGTCAGAACAAAACCATGTGCCTCTGTTGCATTCCACACTTGATTTTTTTTTTTTTAAATGACTTCAGTTGAAAATTCCAGCTGTTGTTTACATTGTGTTATAATTTCATGCCAAACTGACCAATAACTCAAAATCAAGTCTTTGATGTAGTGCTTGATTTAAAACACGACTAATAAGGCTGCAGACAAGTGATTAAAATGCGTCTAATCTACAAGTTTCAAATAATTAGTAGAACATAAATAAACGTTAGATGATTCCACAATGATAGGGTGTATAGAGTATAGATGGGGAGTGTGAGTGTGTGTATGGTGTTTATTTCTGTGTGTCTATATGTGGGGCGAGTGTGTGAATATTTGTTTGTGTGCATGAGGGTGGGCATGTATGTTTGTGTATATGGGTGCCTGTTTATCTATGTCTGTTTGTCAGGTCGGGCCTTAGACTCCACCCTACTCAACATCTCTTGGGACTCCCGTGCCCTGGGGGATCTCTGGATGTCTGGGGCATGGGTCTCCTACATGTTGGCCACATGTCCTGGGGGACGGGACTGTGGTCCCCCACACACACTATTAAACATTTACAT
>JBBJLR010000001.1:43140814-43170032 GCA_037577145.1 Brachypetersius gabonensis | reverse complement strand
ACACACACACACACACACACACACACACACACACACACACACACACACACACACACACACACACACACACACAAATGGACTAAAGAATCATTGCATGTCCTGTCGTATTCTACACCAGTGTGTGTGTTTTGAGTGATGCAGGCTGTGCTTTTTATTCCAGAGGAGTGCGCGTGGGTGAGTGTACGCGTGAGAGAGTGCACGTGACATAGTGCACGAGAGAGTGACAGAGATACAGAGCGTGTTATGGGATCTTACTCAAGCGTATATCACTGTCTACCAGGTATGGCCTGTGTGTGTGTGTATATATATATGTGTTGGCATGCAAAAAAAAGAACATTCAGAAAATATGAACATTTTATCAAGATGGGTGCAAAAATTGCATTGCAGAAATGCAACACCAGCGTTGAACTTAATTTTATGGTTACAGAGTACCTCAGACATGACATTACATTACTGATATTTATAGCCTGTCACCTGGGAAAAAAACAATCACATTTCAGAAAAGGGGGAAAAACATCCCCTTTCAGAATGAAAAGTAATGCGTAACGGGACCCTTGATAGAAATGTAGTGAAGTAAAAAAAAAAAAAATTGTCTCTCAAATGTAGTGAAGTGAAAGTCATAAATACTGCAGATGTAGTACAGATACACAAAAACTCTACTTAAGTCGGTACTCAAGTAAATCTACTTCGTTTCTGTCCACCACTGCCTGATTGTATTGTTTGGCCTTCGCAACATGCTTCTGGGAGCTGCATGCTTTTAAATATCTGACAGCTTGGCAGAAAATTCTGTTTTACAGTACAGACAGAAAGCCCTACTGTACCTGCTTTTGGAAGTAGGATTTAGGTTGCCATCGTTTCAATGTATTTATTTTACAGGTTTGTGTAATAAAAGAACAAATAAAGTTTGATTTCTGTGTCTGTATGGGAGTTTACTTGTTCAAAAAAAAGGAAAGGAGTGGTTTGGAAGGTGAAAGAGACGAAGTTCGGGCTGATCGGCAGGGAACATTGGCGACAAGGTTGTACAGAAAGATTTGTCAAACAAACATGTCTCTTTGGAAAAAAGTCGTTAAGGGGTCTGGAAAGTCGTTAGAAATGGCGACAAAGTCACTAAGTTGGCAACACTACACAAGTGTCAGGTGTCCCATTACTTATGTCCAGCAGCAGGTCTTGTGGGGAGTTCCTGGTCAGTGGTCTGTTCCTATCAAAGACAGGGTCACAGACACCCAAAGGTTTCTGATGTGTATTGTGGTGTGGTGAGCTGTGGTGTGGTGTGTTCACGCATGACTATAAGGGGCCACTTTTCTTTATGTGTGTATTTATCAGACATTAAAACCAGGTCCCCCTAGTGCCAGTATATGTATATCAGAGGTTTTGAAGCACAAAATGTGGCTCCTAGGCCTGTCATTGTCTCAGTTCATAACTGATGAGTATTTTTTTTTTTTTTTTTTAGTCCTCTTGGTTATGCAAATCAGTCCAGGGAGCTCCAGTCAAATTCTACTGCTACTCCTTATAAACTAATTAGAATAACTTTTACAATGAAAATCTGCAAAAAATCAAGGATGTTTAATTCATTTCAACAAGATATTTCAGCAGTGTATGAAGTATTAGGGACTCATCTTATCTGCAGAACCCCCACTGCAGGTTTGTGTGGAAAATGGTCACAGCATTGGGTAACATCCAACAAGTTCAATTCAATATCGTCCGTTGAACCTAAATTTCAGTAGTTCACATTGTTCTGCCTACTTAATATAATGTCACTAAACTGGTTGGGGCTTTTGATCTTTTTATGTAAACACCAAGTCTCACACAGGCAAAGGGTTTTTGTGGGCGTTAGTCTTGAAGATTGGAAGCTTGGTAGTTCTTTGCAGCAATCTTGGGCAAAAACATGCTTTGTTATGAGATTTTTCTTAAGCGATCCTTGTTTAAACCAGAGTAAGAGGAACAATTTCAACAGCAAGTGAATCAGAATCATAAGAATCTTTTTTTATTCTGGAGGAAATTGCAAACAGATTGTTGATTTGAACCATCTGCAGTTATCAGGTTTATAAGTGCTGCTTCTTTGAGGTTTGGTGCTTTGGCTGGTCATTTGGCTTCTTGTTGACAGAACAAAAAGACCTGGACAGACTGAACAGAACAATGACTTTATGAGCTCTGGATAAGATCAGTGGTGGATGAGGTCAAGATTATAGTGTGACTTCCATTTGAACATTTTCTGCAGCAGCTTGGTTTCAGCTGGTGGATCATCAATGGGGTTCTGACGACTCCCATTTGTGTTGAAAACCTGTTTCTCTGATGGCATCATGTATTTGAATCAAAAGTAATATTGATTTGCCTCAAAATCTCCCACGTGGAACATTTGCCTGTTTACCAATTCATTTCATATTGTAGAAACTTACAGAAAGAGATCTTTGCTGGAACTTTCCTGGCTTCCCCAAAGAACCTTTCAGTCGACTGTTCTTTAGAGAACCACTTTTGTAAACATGTGAAGGGTTCTTATACATTGAAAATGTTCTTTACCTTCACATCTCATTTATAAGCCTGTTTGTTCAGGATCTGAGTTCTAGTGCAGGGATGTCAAACTCCGGTCCTGGAGGGCCTTGAGGTCCAGCACAGTTTGATGGTTCTCCTCCTAAACTCACATTCACTAAACCTGACAATTAACTGGCGAAGTGAACCAGGTGTTTCTGAGGAGGGAAATCACCAAAACCTGCTGGACCACGGCCTTCCGGAGTTTGGCTCCCCTGTTCTAGTGAATTGCTCCAATAACACACTGCAGCACAACCCCCCCATCTTCCCTTCTTTATCAAAAAGCTGATTAGTTGGATCAGGTGTGGTGGGAGCAGTGAAAACACCTCATTGTGCAAAGCTGGAAGCCACCTGGACCAGGGTTGAGACAATTAGACTTCTTTGTAGGCCACTACTACTTCTGTCCAAACACTTCTGACAAAATAAGGACAGAACAATCAATTTTAATTACTGCATATATATATATTGGGAACTGGGTCTATACTACGCAAGCTATGATGACTTTCACCTTGATATTTTAGTGCGGATGTATACCTAGCCGAATTGCGCTGTAGAGGGCGAGTGAAACAGGGACGTCACTAGGACGGAAAGACAAGGGGGGCTTAGGCCCCAGGGTTGTAGGAAGGAATTAGTGTGTATAGAGGGCTGAAAATCTTTCACCAAACCTTTCCTTTCACTTAAGGAAACAACTAAAGTTAAGCAGTGAACAGTTATGGACACTCATAGTATTGTTCTGTTGAACAGGGTTCAGATGTCCCATTACTTTTGTCTATATTACATGGACAAAAGTATTGGGGCGGATAACCATTACACAAACAGGGACTTTAATGACACTGCATTTAGATACATAGACTTCAATATGGAGTTGGCCTGCCTTGTAGCTGGTTCCACCCCTCATGTTCCAGAATTATTGATTCAACATCAGTACCTATTGTTGTGGCTGAACACGATCAAATCCTCACAGCAATGTTCCAACCATAATGTAAAGTGCAGAAAACCCAGCATATAATACATATGTGTCTGTATGTGTGTGTGTGTGTGTGTGTGTGTGTGTGTACACAAAACCGTACATAACATATAAAACTTGGTATAGCTTGAGAAAGAGAAAGAGCAAGAGGCCTGCCCACCTCAGCCCAAACATCAAATTCATATTTTAAGCTGTGCTTATGTTATCAATATTTCAGATCTTATGGAAAGGATGTCTTATCTTTAGTATTTATGCCACTGAGACATATATGGCATTGGAGAGATCTGTCTTGATCCATTTATCTGTTACTTTCTTTTTAATTAAAAAAATTAAATCACTGTGTCAGAGCACAGTCTATACCAGCCTTTACACCTCTACTGTACATGCAGAGGTAAGTGAGGGCAAATGTGTCTGCAGTATGACATACAACCATACAAGGGTCAAGAAATCCAGGTCTCATCTATGGCCCAAATAAGTTCCATGAGGGGTTTCAGTATCGTAACAGCACTGATCTACTGCCCATTTAAAGTCAATTTACCCTTTAGTGGCTAGAAGGGTCTAACTTAAGGTCTTTCCAACCTAAATACTGCCAACATATGGCACTGAAAGACACTCTCCCCTGCCTAGAGGTCTTTAACTTTTTAAAGGTGGACACAATCAACGAAATACATGAGATACAGCATCATAACAAAACCTTTTTCATACAAAACCTGGTTTTCTCTTAAATGTGAACTTTATAGAAAAAAGAAAAACATATTCCTAAAATATTTGTAATGAGATCATTTTTATTACTTTAAAACACTTTATTTTCAGAATCCACTGTAATCGCTTTGTATCTTTAATTTAACTTCAACTTGAACCAGACACTAACCTGGTTAATAATCAACAGAGCTGAATGGTACAGAATAGTGGGCAATAACATTGCCCTCTCTGCCCTCCATACAGCAGATTGAGGTTTGATTCCAGTCTGGGCAAGCACACCACATTGCACCAAGTCCTAGGGCAAGACTAATGCTACATTCACCCACATCTGCAATATGAGTCAGTTATGAATTGCTCTGGATAGGAAAGTCTGCCAAAGCCCTTTATGTAAAAGAATTTCATAACAATTAAGCCAACTCTAGATCATTTAGGGTCTAAAAAGATTACTTTGTTTCATTATGACAGTGAATAATTTGCCTATTCTGTTGTGATCACTTTGAAATCAGAATATCACAAAATCACAACAAATTTTACAAACCGATAAAGAGCTTCATAAATTTCCTTTTAATGTTCATATTGAACTTTAGATTTTGATACAAAGACAACATAAATGACAATAGCATCGAGCTGATGCTCAGAAGGACTGCTGGATAACACTTTCACTGAGATGTTAAGTGTCTTTTGTCTCAGAGCTATTAAATAGCTCTCAATGAGCCATTAAACGGCATTCAACTAATTATTTGATCAAACGAAGTCTCTCTCTTTCGCTCCGATGTTGACTTGACCTAGCGTTTTTGTTTCTCTGAGTGCTATTTGGCTATTTGCTCACCATGACTGGTAAATAAAGAGCTAATAATAATCTGCTCTGCAACTGGCCAACAAACTGCAGTTGAGCTCGTGGTGGCAGGGACTGGACATTATTATGCCAGAATTGAATATGTGCTTATCAGTTTGGAAAAGTGGCAAGTGCACAAGCTCTTTAATAGCAACTGATGCCTCTTGAAGTTGGAAGCATCTCATTGTCACAATACCCCTCTGTGCAGGCCATGGGAATAAAATGATGAATGCTATTGCCTAGCTCTCTCTAGTCATGAATCACTCACTTGTTCCAGTTTTTGTGTGAATGTTGTAATGAGAGTCTCCATGTACTTTCCTTTATTTGGTGCTGCTGGTGGTGCCGCGTCTCTGGGTACAGCCTAGGCCTTCATTAGAGAGTATTTGGGCCAGCAGTGATCTGGCAGGAGGGCACTAACACATACCACACAGGGCCTTTGCTCGCATGAGATCATAGCAGACATTTCATTCCAAAACACATCAAATCTAGTTCCTCCAGTGAAGCTAAGTCTTCAGACACTTTTGGTTTTGTTATTTAATAGACCTTCACTGAAATATACCCACCTGAAATGTACATAACGTTCTTTAATTTGGCAAAAAGTCTTCATAAGCATAAACAAAGATGTGTTTTAAAAATAATTTATAGGGAAAAAAGTATTCAGACACCTAAAATCCATAACATTACTACACTGAGGCAAAGCGATTACAGCTTTGAGATACCAGCATTAAGAAGTAATTAGCTTTTTTGCAGCATAGCAGTTCAATTTTGACCCATTCCACGTCCTTAATTCTCCAGTGTGATGAAGGTCCCTCTGTTGAACTTGCAAAATGAATATAGGCACCCTTATTAAGTTTTATTTGTCTGAAATGTGTAAGGTCAAAGCGGATGTGAGGCTAAAAAATCTCATTCTTAAATAATGTATGGTGTTCATAATAGTCAGTTCTTGCAGGTTCTGAAATATTCTGTACTTTCATCCTGCACCATTACATTCAAAGCATCAGATGCCTGAGATCCATTTAACTGGTATACTGATCCAAATTGAGAGATATATGTAGGAAATATCTTGCTTTAATGACTTATTGGAACAAAGCAAAAGACCAAAGCAACATACTTTCCAGATGACAGTTCTAGAAAGGATTTCAAAATGATTGGCTCTTTGTGGACAATGGGTGTGGCCAATAAGTCCTGTTTTGGTTCCATGTAATCACTGCGCCAAAAATGTCTGGCAAAAACATGATTTGGTCAGTGTTTTCAATAAAAACCTTCTTCAGAAAAAAAAACATCCAAAGAAACATCTGTTGGAATGAAATGGGCATCAAATGGTTTAGATTTTGCGACTTTATGACCCCACAGAGTCATTAAAAAGTCACTATAAATTACATCATGTCTCCAGTTTTTCTACATTTTTATCCTTTTTTTCTCATAAAGGTTTATTACCACATGTTCTAGATGTTTGCCGCATCATTATCACTTCTCCAATGGCAGATATAAATGCATTCCTCTCTTCTCCTATCTCCTGAAATGATAAATGCTGCTCTGTGCTGATAAACAAATGATATTTATTTTTCAACCCTTATAAAACTGTAAACTATGGAATGAATCTAATAATATTGTTTAAAACCAGGTGGAAAGTCACTCACTCAGACATTTTCTGGAACTGCTTAATCGAAACTAGGGTCGAGGGTACCCAGACAGGTCAATGGCCGCGAGGCAGAGACTGGGCGGGGACACAGCACGCCAAAGCAGTTGGAAAGTAAAAGGTATAAAGCAATAGACATACGAAAGAAAAGAAGAATTAAAAGATACATATGTATAGAAGCAAAAAGTATATTGTTTCATTGTGGGAAAATGAAAAACAGATCGTTCGATGTTTCTTTTTTTACTTTTATGTTTGCTAGCTCTATTGTTAATATTTTTATTAAATACTTTAAATTGGATTGGCTCTCACTGAAGGAAGTCTCTCAGTGAAGGAAACAGAAACAGGGCTAGGAAACTGTCTAACAGGTGAGAAGATATAATTTTAGCACAGTGGACATGCCCTCAGGCGAGTGTGAATGCCATCATCACTCTGTGGTTCAATGAGAGTGGAAACTAGACCAAATAAACCACAAGACTGGACGGAATTCAAACTGGATTTACAATCCCTAGATAGTTCACTGAAAATGATTTCAGCTCTGTACCACAGCCTGCATCCTAGATGTCTCTGGAATAGCTTCAATCTAGACTATAGTTTCCCTGCCTTCCCTATCTTTACAGACCTATATAAGGTTTTTAATGCTCCCAATAAACAGACTCAACAACTATTGATCAAGCCCTCCATGATGAATTTGGTTTTAGAGCAGTAACTAGAGCAGTATGCTGATTTTTATTTTTTTTTATTATATTAAAGCTCTCTATGGTAGCTATAGTAGAAGAGGCACTTCAATCAAGAGGACTGAAATAAAGATCGGCTTGAACCTTTGCTTAATCTCTTAAAAAACAGACATCATATAAAATGTAATCCCATCTCTAACCAAAAAACTCAGACCAGTTTGGACTGAATCGATTATTCTGTCTAAAAGCCATCACCCCTGAACTAGGTGATTATATCAATGGCACAAATATAAAAGACACCTCCAAGACTCATCCTCCCCTTTTGTATCCTTCCTCTACTACTACTATCCCACTCCTGCTATTATTCCTCATACGTATGCTTCTGCTTCCTTCCTTTTCTCCTTCTTCATCCTTTTTATCTTTGTCTTCTACTTCTCATTCATCTTCTACAGGTCCACCTCCATCTTTTATGTCTATTGTGTTCTTCCCATTCTTTTCCTTCTTCACCCCTTTCCTTCGTTATCTTCTACTTCTTTTCCTCCTTTGTCAAGACGTTTCTCCTTAATTCTTTCTTCTACTCCTCCCTCTTTGTCTGTAGGCTATTTCTGCTTGTTTATCCACCATCTTTGTCTATTTCATATACAGCCCCCCTCTCTAAGATCTCCTCCCCTCTCCATCATCTTCTTTACCATACTTAAAGAAATCTCCATACCTTCTGCTTAGCACCGCAGCTAAGCATTCGAACAAAATGTGTTTAAATAAAGATGCCGATCTAGCGTGCCTGCTCTGTAAATGAGGAGTTCAGGGAAGAGGAGACAATCACACATTCTGACAAGAACTTTAATATTCCCTCTGAGCTGAGATGGGCAGGAAATGTTTACCTTTGTTTTCTGTCTCTAAGCTGCTGGCCATTGTGGGACAGGGTAAGTGATGATCATTAATCATAAAAAATAACTGATACTCAGTAATATCACAAAGGCACCAGCCTACAGCTAGACTCATTTTCAGGGGGTAAATAAATATTTCTCAAATATGAGCCAATACAGTTTTGGTCCTTAGGTACAAATGTCTTATTTTGACCTCAAAAGCAGCACTTTTTAACCACTAATTTCTCTCGTGCTTGGAGGCTTTTAGACTCAGCCAAAAGGCATTATTGATGCCTCTATCGGTTCTAGGTTCGCCTCTGTCCTATGATCTGCCATAGAGAGTAGAAATCACTCAGGACGGACCATACAGAAGTTTCACAGAAGTCACCCATCGTTCGTTAGCACAGGAAAGCTTTAATGAAGATCTAACTATAACCTCATGTAATATAACCATTTAACCATCTAATATATATATATATATATGTATATTTTATGTATATATATGTATATATATATATATATATAAACATCTAAAATAAGCATACAGGAGTGCTAATAAGTACTCTTGGTTCTCAAATTCATAACCTGTTCAGGCTGCTACCATCACGGGAATAGTGTTGCAGCATTCAGTCCTGGACCAGCAGACAACGTTCTCCACCAAGCCATCAGACTGCTGAACTCTCACCACTGACCACACACATGCACACTTCAACATCATTCACTCACTGCACTTTGCACAACTAATATTTTGCTACTACTTCTCCTTAGCACATCTACACTTTACACTATATACAGTACTGTGCAAAACTGTACTGTACTGTGTCTTGAGAAAATGATGCTTAAAAGCTGTTTACTACTGAGCAGTGGTGTTAAGTTAGTGATAATATACATTACAACAAATACAAACAACATTAATACAGTAAATTGTGTTTTTTTGTGTGGCAAAGTGTTCGCTTAACCATTACCAGACCTATTTCTGCATAAAGGCCCAGTTTTACCTGTAGCTCCATCAAATACCTGGTTTGGCCTTTTTACAGCTTGCTTGGTTTTTTTTGCATTTATTCTAATATTCAGCGGTTTTTGCTGGCAGAAAGAAGCCCACTGCTGATAGAAATGACTTCAAACTGTTTGTACAGGTGCCTTAGACTTTTGCACAGTACTGTATATATTTACATTTGCATATTGTTAATATTTTTTTTTACCTTTTCTATATCAACCTATTATATGTTGTAAGGATACCATTGCAACTATGTGCAGTTTTGCATACAAGTGTTTCACTCACTGTACCTATGCACCTGTGACAATAAAATAAAATTCACTGTTACCAGCCTGTCAAGAGGTGAGCATTAATATATAATCCTCTGAAAGGAATAGTAGGGTGAAGAACTTTTTACTCTAGTCAATCAGCTCAGACAGCTTGGTGTCCAACATTTTGTTTTGTTTGTTTAGCATTTAAGATACGAGGCTAGCACTGCCAGTCCATTCATTCCATATTCAGTTCTTCATTAAGGTTGTTCACACCATTTAGTCAAATGCTGCAGCCAGCAGCTTTAGACAACAGGGTCTATTTTCACGAACCATCCCAGAAGCAGTGCTAATCTAGAATCAGTTTTTGTTACAACGACCGGATAGGAATATGATCCAATACTAGTATATTAGTCTTGGAGTGGACAGAAATTGCTACCTGTAGCAGTGACAGTTTATTCATTTTTATAGCTCACAGTAAGTCACACTGAATCCTACACTACATCCACAAGTCTCCAGTTGAAGTAAGTGTTAAACTGAGTAAATCTGATGTTTCAAAAGGAATTTTACAATAAACATCTCTTTCAGTTATTCCCACCTACTCCAAATATAGTCAGTTTGCAAATCTTTATGTTTGGTGTCTGAAATTTGCTTGTCACTGGAACTACAAGGCTAATGTAGTGACAAATATTTGACGTCAATTTCAATTTCCACATCACCCTCATAGCTCCAAATAAAGAAGTTAACTTCTGACACCCAATATGTCGTGGCCAAACATCTACATTTGAAGTTAGTAGAAAATTGTGTAACACTGTTTCTTTAAGCCACTGATTAAAGAACATGGTCCAACAAGGTGAAAATAAGTCACACAGTGATAGTAGAGTGTGCTACCATTTGCTCCCAGACTGCATGGGCTCTTTCCTCCCAGCAGTGTTGTGAGTGCTCACACGGCCAATACAGTTTGTAATGAGAAAAACAGAAAACAGAAAATTCAAGCATGGCCAACGAATAAATGGCACTTCATTGGCAGAAGGGAATACCATTTGGACCATGGAGAAGTGAAATATCTTAATAAATCACAACATACATATTTTTTACACCAAAATAGTCATGTAACTGGGTTTTTTTTTTTTTTACATCCTCAAGAATAATGAGAGTCATTCCTGTATAATTTCCAAGCTGGTTCCCAAACTGAAGTAAGCACATATGAGTGCTGCCTGAGCACCACTCAGCACCCAGAGGGGTCACAACACCACAATCAAACAATACGAGAAATTAAAATAGTTAATGGCACACACTGGCACGTGTCTTATCAGGTGAACTGATATTCATGTGTTCAGATTTAGGCTAAGCCCTCACGATTACTATGGTGGAGATTAATGGGAATTACAAGACATGCTAAAAACTGATCGGCCTCTCTGTTAGTGCTGCAGAGTTGGTGAAAGCTGAAACTACATTCAAAGAGGAATGAAACATCAGCATCAGTGTACTCATTCATACATTCTGGAAACAAACTGGCTTTACCAGGAAACTACTAAGCTAGAATTCTTTAGGAACCCTTAAGTAATCAAAGCTTATTATCAAAAGCTGCCAGAATAATTAAGCGCATGCCATGCATTT
Organism: Brachypetersius gabonensis; assembly: GCA_037577145.1. Taxonomy (NCBI): domain Eukaryota; kingdom Metazoa; phylum Chordata; class Actinopteri; order Characiformes; family Alestidae; genus Brachypetersius; species Brachypetersius gabonensis. Next base: position 43,158,958 of record JBBJLR010000001.1, on the reverse strand, counting down.
AACACTTTTCTGATTATCAGGGTCACTCAGTAATGCTACAGTATAAGGGGAATTCACGAGTGAGGTCAGGGGGAGGTATGACTAAAACAAGCAACACTAAAGCCGCCATGATACCTGGGATAAACCATTCAGTTTTCCAGAGATGAGGATGAAAAGATTACAGCGTGTTTGGTAAAGATCTGCTGGTTCTCTGAAACACAAGCTCTGGCCTGCACGAGGAGATCGAATAAATGCAAAGGAAAAATAAAGAAATAAATATAAGCACAATGGGAGACTTAAAACAGAACAAAAATTCCTCTTTCCCTCTCAGTCCTAAAGGCTATAGATAAACTCTGACCTCCTCTGAAAGGTTCCGGAGCTTCTTAGATTACCTCTCTCTGCTCTAAAACTCAATCACAGGGGCTTTTGTCACACTCCAATGTCTGGAGAGAGAGGGAAGAGCAGCACAGTGACCTTTCCACAATAGCCCCGTTCCAAAATATGAACTGTTGAGCTTAACGGCACCGAATGAAACCGGTTCTATTCTGAAGTGACAATTGCATTCACCGGGTGGGCTAGTGTCTGCTCTGCAGTCAACCATCAAAAACATCAGCTCCTGAATTAAAGCGCCTCGGCTGGTCATCGAGGGGTCATCATCTTCAGGGAGAGAGAGGGCAGGCCAGACAAACAGCAGCTTTTCATTGTGAAGCCCTGATGACATCGCAGCTATCGCAGCATGTATGTGCGTCCACTGCGTCCCTCTCTGGCCAAAGCCAACAGGGCCATGACAGCCTTTTAATAGCCATCATACTTACATTGGAAGGATTCTACACATTCATGGACGTCATAATAATTACCCTTGGAAGAATAACATAAACGTCCCATATTTAGGGGCCGAACCGGGTTGATTTGGACAGCGTTAGTGTTGCACCATAAATACGACAAGATCATATACATTGGAAGAAGGGTTTGAAAGATTGCTTGAGGTTTCTCTCCTGGCTGTGCATCACAAAGAAATAAGCTGCTATTGAGTTGGCTTGCTCATACGTGAATAAATGATGTGTGAACGTCTCACTCAATTGAGATACACACACGCATGCCAGCATGAAGTCATGCAACTCCATACAATCCCAGGATGGAGCACAGGGGGGCTAGGCCGAGGGATGAATGGGGTGAGTGGTTGAGGGGCTGTGAGGTGTTGCTGTTTGAGGTAGTGTGTATATGTGTGTGGACGGAGTACAGAATTCCCAGCACATGACACGACCCTTGGATGAAATCTCCTTGTTTTCTCACTGTAGAAAGAACTGCTCTCTTTTGTGCGCCGAGATCCAGCTTTCAAAGGTTTCAAGCTCATCCACTGAGCAGCTGTGAATGAGAATGTAAAAACGACAGACAAGTTCGAAAACTTTATGTCTAAACCAGGTAAAAAACATTTACCTAGACATTCCATAGAGATCATCATGGTCTGATGGCCTGCATGACAATCTTTGATCCGTGGGCGACTTAGGTTCTGCCATCTAATTGGTCAACAGAGGAGTTTTGGACGGAAGGCTTGGCCGCCTTCCCCGACCTTCAGCACAGCGCACCAGACAAAGAGCAAACGGACAGATGGAAAGAGAGATAAATGGACAGACAGAAAGACAGATGGCTGCATGTGACATCTGAACACACTTGGATCGGCCCAGACATGGTTGCTCATTCTTGCAAGCCTTGGAGACTGACGCTAGTAAACTTGGCAGCACCTGCTTTATGTTGCCCGCGTCCACACCCCACGCAGTAAATCAATACTGTACCACGTGCGCCATGGCCAGCATGCCATGCTAGTGAGGCACCCACAGCAGGGTGGTAAACCCTCCAGCATGAGCCTTCATGAGACTTTTACTCATCCTGTTTTCCACACCATCATCCATAGCAGTGAAGGGCTACAAGCAAAAGCAGAACCAAGCTACATTTGCAAACAAGAACCTGCTGACCCACCGCTTACACTTTATATAGAACAGGTGATTTATTGCATGAGTATGAACCACTTACAAAAATGAAGGCCAAGAAAAGCATCCCATATGGCGATAAATCGAGGCGGCTGTGTTGGAGTGGTGCCCTCTACTGGATGGGCTTTGAAAGTACTCCATTTCTGCCATTGTCTTCTTTAAGAATTCCACCAATTTCCCAAAATTGCTGTGTAATGCAAACATTCAGATGTGAACAAAGAGTGGATTGATGTCAAATGGTACAATATAGATCAACTAATTTAGATTTTATTTTTACAATTGTGCCAATAGAAACCAGGCCTCACCATGTCAGTGCGATTATAGGTTTTATTCATAATCCAAAATGACCAGTACACCTAAACATGGCTTTGGATATTTTGCACATGAAGCTGATCATTGTAAATTGGTGATACATTTGAAAAACATTTCTGTGGTTACTATTTTGCCTCACAACACTCTGCATGTGCCTCTACCTTAGTAACTAAACACAATTATAGAGAGACTGTATTTAAGCCATCTCAGAGCATATTTTAAATATTACATTTTTTGAATTAGAATGATTAGAATTTACTAGAAATTATACATGTCCATACAAATTACATCAGGGTCAATGAGGGCTTGGAAATGCTTCTTGGTATGTTTCACAAAGTGCAAAAATCTGATCTTAACAGCCACTGAAGCAGCACTCTAACAGCAGAATAATTTTACAGTGTCAAAGCTATTACTCCTCAACAAACTTCACAGTATTGCAATGCTGAAGCCCGTTCTGGATATTCTCTACATCCCGACAGAAGAAAAAAGTACATATAATGAAGCAGTAGGAGCAGCAGGTGTGTTCTTCAGCAGCCCTTTCCATCACGTTGCCTGCATTTCAATTTTCATGATGATACCCAATGAAATGGTCTGGCTGAGATGAAAATGTAGGCCACAGGTTTGACAGAATTTTTTGATAATGTTCACATGTGTGGTTATGATTCATTTCAGTAAATTATTCTTTTTACATAGACCAGAAGAATTGTAGTCAAGGAGATGGGGTGGGGAGACGGGGGTGGGGGGGAGGGGGGGGGGGTACTTTTCACCCCAAACAGACCACATGGACTTCCCTGTTCAGAAATGGCAAAAAATGGTTCCTTTCATTTGGGAAGAAAAACATCATCCATTGTAAAACACTGCCCTCATGTGGACCTCAACTGAGTTAGGCCTATATCCGTTTTTCTTACGTCAATGACTCAGCAGACTATCTGCAAATTGCAGTATTTACCTCAGTGGTTAAGTAGATGGCTTAGGGGATGTAACTCTTTATCCTGTGGCCCTTGCTTGTTTTCAGCCACATCATTCTGCTCTAAGAAATAAGGTTTTACCAAAAGTTCTAAAACACAAACAGTCTAAGACTGTTTTTCCCCTCCCAAGATCTTTCTTTGAGATTCAATGAATCAAACTGCCAAATCTTCTCAGGCCTAAAGTAGGTCCCCCACAAGATCCTTACTCAGGCCAAGAAAGCTATTCAACTATGAAACACCCCAAAAAACAGCTGAATAGGCCGCAGTCACACTCCGTTCGAAAGCTAAAATGGGAATTAACGAGTCTGACAAAAACTTAAAACAACTGCTGTAACCAGAGGAGGGAATACAAATAAAAAAACTCACTCTACACAAGATAAAAAATGCTTTACTTACTTTCGCCTGATATGAAACATGCCGGTGTTTCTGTGCACTTTAGCTTTGTCATGAATTCTGTTAATACTGCTGGACAGATGTTGATTAAAGCAAAGATTGCCTGTCTGTGTCCACGACTCTCACATGGGTTTCTCCTAATGGCAAATACACACAACATGGTTTGGTCTGGTCCCAGTCCTTGGTTCCAGCCCACCAGTTGTTAACTCTGGACATATTGAATTCTATGCAGGACATATTCAGTTCTACAAGCGACAGAATTTAATGTCTTGCATAGAACTGCCATTAGTTAACATCTGGTGTGCTGGAGATATTAACCTCTATATGTGATAGAATTTAATATGTCCAGCCCACCAGTTGTTAACTAAGGCAACTCTATGCTGGACATATTAAATTCAATTGCACATAGAAATAATTGCTTTCACTATTGCCTTCCTCTAACAGCAATGAGCCAGATAATATAAATCTTTAGCAATTATTATTCTTTTTAATGATAATCGTTCTATAGACAACCCGAGTAGGAGACAATACAATCATACATCAAAACTTTTTAGTGTTTATTCACCAGTCAGAATGAACACGCATCATAAAAGAGCTTAAAGGCAGAATACAGTACCTGTTCATCTTTTTTGCATGACAGAAACACACAGTTGTACATACAGCCCTGCTCACAGTCAGATTTGTAAAAAATCAAGAAAGAAAACATACACCACTGACTTTTAAAATGTGTACTTTCTGTTATACAGGACTTATTGACCTTGTTGGAACAAAACCTTTTATCGGCAATAATATTTCATAGTTTTTTAGAAGAAGGGTAATCATTCCTAGATTTTAAAGAAAGCCAATATACCTGCTATCCCAAGTCATTTTGAATCATTTTATCAATTCTTTAGGAAAAAAATGTATGGAGATATAAGGATGTGGCACCAACATACTGGTAAAAAAATCTCGCTACTCCAGTACATGACTGTCGAGGATTTTGAATGTATGGGGTAGTCGATAAACTTAAAAGTAGTAATTATTAAAAATATTAACATCCAAACTTTCCCAGTGATAACTTCTCCAACTGTTAGTAATCATTACGCAATCAGACACAAAGAGACAATTAACAAATATAAAATTGTTAAAAAGAATGAATCACTTGAATCTGTTAGTAATTATTAACATTTGTAATGAAAAATGAAAGTTAATGTGGAAATAAAGACTGTTTTGATGTCCACCATGAGCAATTTCGTTAAACACCTAAATTCTTTACACAGTGCAACAAATCACTGCGATCAAAACGCAACCATAAGAAAAAAAAAATTAAGAAATTACTTTTTTTGCCAATTCTGATTAGAAACGCAATTTAAAATTAAATAGGAAACAAAATGACATAATCAACCCAGTTGATTAAACTTTTGATGACCAAACTGTCCGCCAGATCACATACTGGTCAAACTGGCCACTGCAGCCCCAATAAACTAATGAAAAGAAAATAGTAGTGCAACACATCACAGATCTCCTACCTCCATCTCTTAGTAACGTTAGTAGAAAGAAAAAGTACGTCATACAGTCAAAGCACAAGAAAACAACTGAATTTCTCAATCCTAACAAACCCTCCACATTAAAAATACAGCAGTTTTACAAAATTACAAATGTTAAGCCCTTACTTATCATTAACACACAAGAAATAACTTGACCTACACTGAAAGAGAAATATATCACAATACAAAGTGACCAAGAGCTCCATTTGTCTATTTCCAAAATGTCAATGTATTCATGATTGAAATCCATGTCAATGAAAAATAAATGTCATTTTTATACCAGGACAAAGGTTAAAAAATAGATAATACAAAATAATACAGTGTATACACAATCCCCAATGATTTATAAATGAGTCCCAAAGCTCTCCCTTTAGACCTCCATGTTGGAAGGCCACAGTCAATCTGTTTTCAGTTAATGACTGTGGTGTTATGATACTTTAGTAATGTATAGACTTATTATAAATATTGGTAATTTATACTGTACCTTGTGAAAGTGTTAAAGTTACATTCTCAGCTGTAAAGTCCGCTGTCTACAATGAGTCCATGCGAGGACTAAAAGTAAGAATAATGCTGATCATGATACCATCTGCATTCACACACCGTGATTAGACGGATTTGGGGTGGCGGTAGCTCAGTGGGTAGGATACTTGCCTCCAGACCATGGGTTCGAATCCTACCTTCAGCATACCACCACTGGGTCCCTGAGCAAGACCCTTAACCCTAAGTTGCTCCAGGGAGACTGTCCCCTGTAGTTAGGGAATGAAAGTAGCTTTGGATAAAAGTGTCTGGTAAATGTAAATTTGTTTTCTGGTTTTCTCTTGGTTTGCTCCCCTCTGTTGCTGCTTTTACAGAAAAAAGAACTGTAAGAAACATTAGTTAAGTTAGTTATTAGTTAAGACCATCCACCACCCAGCAAAGCTACTGCTTTTTGTTTAGACATGTAACTGACACCAGAAAAAAATGATCATTATTATGTTTTCAAAAATCAGTGAACATTGAAAGGACCATCACACTGATATTATCATGTGACAGCTGCTCACCGCATGCATAAGCAAAATGATATTTTCTCTATAATTCCAGAAAGACTTTCCTGGATTGAGCAGAATTAACTGGCTATGGTATCTAATGTATCTTCTTACCCAGTCCATGTTCTTTTGTTGGGGTTTTCTAAACTCGTACCAAAGATGTACAAAAACTCCCAAAGATAAATCAGTCCATGGCAGGAAAATGTAAACTTTCAAGATGTCAATTTATTTTAATGCTGACATTCAATAATGTTTCCTCATTTATCAAAGTGCAAGTTTTCCACAAATAAAGGGTCCTCCTCATTGCTGAGAGCACTCCCCTGGCTGCTCCTTCTCAGGACAGTTCATCTTTCCCTCATTCTTATGCTCTATCCCCACCTACAGGAAAACAGGAGACATAAACTAAAGTGAGCTGTGATGACAAACTGCACCCACCAGAGGGCAATAATCTGCAATCTGAACTGCAAAGAAGGTTTGGAAAATATTAAAGCATGAGCATTGTTGCAGAGATTACAGTCCACATTTAGTCCATCAGCACTTATCCACTACTTATTATTCCTTTTCATTTTATACACATTCTTCAAAGTTTATAAAATACCTTTATAAATCTTTGAAGAAAGGTTTCAGATTAAACTTCAACCTTTAATTGCACTCAAATCAATATGCTCTGGGATCGGTGAGCAGAGCAGCATTTTACTGGTTTGGAGTATTCGCTGGCACTTGAAATCCTCTTCAAATAATATTTATGTTTTAAAGTTCATTTTAAGTATTTGCTGCCACAGTGCAAAATATATCCAGTAGGTGGCAACAATGTATCAACAGCGTGCTGCTTGCATGCCATATGTTGATCTATAACCTTCACTCATAGCCCCTCATTCAAATACAGCTTCTGTAAAACCCTTTTTTCTCCCTCCCCAGGGTCTACAGTGGGGTAAGAGTAAAAAGCCAGCTAGTCCGCCCTGCTGTTTAAAACGCTCCTGCGCGGTGACAGTGGAGCTGATTTCCTCTGTAAGGCTGATGAGAGGTAATGGGAGCAGATGCTTGTGGGAGACAGCTCCAGCCACCTTAATGACATGTTTGGATTGCAGCAAGGAAAACAGCTCTGGCAGCTGAGACAGTAGGTTGCTGTAGGGTTACTGCCTGTCATCCAGTCACACTGTCAGACGACTGATGAAGTTTAGCAGGAACTGACCCATCCCCAAAGGGCACACAAATCATGGACAGTGTTAACTGTATATTGAAAAATTAGTCAGGACTTTCGCTGGGTGGGGACAGTAGTACAAACATAACAATTTACTGCATAAACACACACACTATAAGGCTGTATGTGTGTCCAAATGTGTTAGATGCCCCTTATGCTACTAGAACAGGTCTGACCTGTTAAGGTATAGACCTTACAAGATCTCTGAAGGTGTGTTATGCCATCTGGTGCCAAGACATTTCTGGGAAATCTGGGAAAAACTAAATACCTTCCTCAAGTCATTCCTGAACACTGTTGTGTCTGGCAGGCCACTTTATCCTGGTGATATAGCTCACAGATGTGAGGGACTACTGTTGCTATGAAAGTGCACTTTGTCTGCAATATTGTTTAGGCAGGTGGTACATGTCAAAGTAAAATGCACATTGCTCAGAGCATCAAACTGCCTCTGCTGGCTTGTCTTCCTTTGCTAGTGCACCCTGTGTCATCTCTTCCACAGGTAAGTGATGCACTGTTCTGATATCCTTCGATCATAGACAGCAGTCACTTTTTTGTGCTACAGGAGCACTTCCACGAGATCGAACAAGGCGGACTAGAATTTGCAAACCAAGTACTGCTATTGGGTATCCTTCCTTGGATATTTTCGGTAGATACTGACCTCTGCATACCAAGAACATCCCACAAATCCTGACCCAGTTGTCTACCCATCACCTTGGAGGGGTCTCTTCTATCAAAATGAACATCCACCATCTAACTCACACACACATACACACACACACACACACACACACACTCTCAAAACACATAAAAAGTACCTGGTAGGAATAGTGTGCTTTGTAAGTGATCCACTTCTTCAGTTCAGTCCTGCCTTCCACAGACAGTGAACGAACAGTGGTCTTTGAGGCAGAAGCAGCAGGCATGTCAAACTCTACCTCCACATGGCTCTGAAACTTCCGCGGCACCTCCCAGTCAGAGCCCAGCTCCAGACGGCAAAAGAAGGTGTGAGGGTGCCCTAGTGCTGGAGAACACAGAACAACCAAACACAAACTTAATGATGGCCTCAGACCTGCTCTTATGAAAACACCATTCTTCACTTGTCTTGTCTATTCTCTCTTCTTCATATTGAACTGCAAACAAGTCCATTTTCTACAAAAAAAAACAGTTGTACACACTGCATGACATACTCAACATCAAAAATACATTAAAGAACAGCATTTTGTACACACTTTACACATGTGTCATACAATTTCAGCAACCACATAAGCAAGTCTATTGAGATTACTTCAGCACTTGATGGTTTTGAAAGTGTTCCTCTTTGCATAAAATGTAAACTCACCTTCGCTGATGAACTAAATCTGGAATAAGATTAGAATATCTCAGTACTGCTTCATAACCTAATCCTTGGGACTCCTGTCCTGCACAGTGAGTTGTTTTCCCTGCTCTGCCACACCAGATTTTAACTCATCAGATAATGACCAAATCCTTCAGAAGCTAAATCAGGTTTGTTAGAGCAGAAAAAACCCAGTGTGCACAGCAGGAGAGAGGAACTAAGAACCAGGGTGATTAAGGACTGTAAAAGTCTCTACAGTTAGAGTAAGGATTTCTGTACTTCCAGACCATGCCATAACAGTACAATACTGGGCCAGCTTCCCAGACACAGATTAATTACACTCTCATTGGAGATTCTCTATTGCAAACCCTTTTCAGCCTAAGTTTAAGCTCAGGCTGTCTAGAAAAAAAAACATTTTCAACTGGAACAATTCTGTTTAATTAAATGAAGAACGAAAAACTAATCACAATTTATCAATACCAGACAGGTAGCTGGAAAAAAAAACATTTACAGGAACAGGAACATTTACAACATAAGTGTAAAAAGAGAAATACCAGAAAGAGAAAGCCTTGATAGAAAAGTCTGGCCATAGTGGATGTGTGAGAGAAAGTTGGGGAGTTAAACAAAGGGAACAGAAAGCCAGTGAGTTTGTGACCTAATGAATATTGACAGCTATGGCTTTGTCCAACCAATCAGACATGTGCAAGGGGAACCCTGCTGATGAGCTGGTGAAAGGCCTGGACCACTGGCCTTTCACTCAAAATACCAACCCAGACTGAAAGCATAGAAAGACTACATATTGAATAATCAGTTGTTTCTTTGTCACCCCACATGCTTTGGAATGTGTTATCATTCAAAAACAGAGGAGGGGGGGGGGGCAAGCCCATGAAAAGCAAGACATCAGCATTGTGTCTAAAGTTCTATATATTTCAGAAAACAATGCAAGATGTTATGTACCTCACTGAAAATCTATAGTATATTCAGTGTTCAGTGCCATAATTCCTCTCACTAAATGTAACACTTGGATTTAGACAAAAAGCATTATGTTACTTTATAGCTGATGTTTTGAAAACCAGTTGATGAAGGGTTGATGAAAAACGCAGACCTTGTATGAGCTCTCAGAATAACAAATACGCTTATAGTTATTCAAATTACTATACACTGTGGACAATGGATGTGTGTTATATAGTCTTACTTTGATCTAGCAACCCATTACCCCAAGAGCACTATTTTGGAAACTAAGTAGAACAGGAAATAAGAGCAGTCAAGGCTCAAAGCTGAAAGGTATAAAGATAAAGATACTTCCCTTCAGGATAATGAATCTGAAGTTGACATTTACAATCCCTAATACTCTCCTATTTCACTAAGTGTTTAGCCAGAGACAATCCAGCCAATCGATTTCAAAAAGGATTTCATCTTTCAAAAACAATGGTATTTATTACATGGCCAGTAAATCACTCATATAGATAAGGAGTATAATTCATTTTGGAAGAAGTCCCTCCTATTAAAGATAAAGACGCTTTAACACAGGATCTTCATGCTTAGCACTAAGCATGATGGTACTTAATCAGTAAACATACTTAAGTCACAATAACTCATTACATCTAATTTGTAACCTCCGCTTACCACAGTATTATTATGTGGTCATGTCAGTAGTTTTCACTTTTTCTGTGCTTCAATTCACACCTTCCTAAAACTGTCAATCAAGATCAGTACTTCACAACTTTGCTGTGTAGTAGTTTAATCACCTTCTATGAAGCTGTCACAGTAACGCAGTAAGGCCTTACCGGAGTTTTTGTCTGGCAGACGGCTGATCCTCCAAACGACCGATTTAAAGGCCTGTTCGTATTTAGCAGTGCCTAGTGTGACCCTCATGGCTGGTTCGGAACCTGAACTACTAACAGAACCAAAACTGGCTCCTTTATTGAAGCGTGCCTTGAGGGACTTCTCTCCCGTCACACTCTCCCTACGGAAGTTCTTGGCCCATGTATCAGGAATAGGATAACGAACAGCCACGTTTTCGCATGGTATCAAGGTGAGAGGGTCTCTATTAGATGAGAAGCCTGTCGACATCACCAGCCAGGACTGGAGCTCCACCTCCGCACCATGGACACTTACAACTGTTCTCACAGTAAAGGGGAGCGTCTTTTCTGCATAAGCTGTCTGGAAATGCAGTAGTTCAAATCGCCGTCCAGATGGGGGATCAAAGGAGATGATCCTAGATTCATAAAATTCTGGCTGGTCTGCGCATTCGTGTAGTCTACAGTCTCTCAAACGAATCCAGCGTGTGGTTGTGTTTGGAATGATGTCATGCCGGGATACTACCTCTTTTCCTTTGACCTGGATGTCGTTTAGCCCAATGCGACATAGTGGTGAGCCCGTCAGGAAGGCGAGAACATTGACTTGTGTCATTACCAGCTGCTGTAGAATACGACTGTCACCTATAGATAGAACTCCATGAAAACTATCCACAACTTCAACCTGAATCTCTTCTTCTGAGTAGGATGCATTTGAGCTGGTAGATTCAGTGTCTACTAGGTCCACTAGTTTCTCCTCCAAAGCGTGCCTGAAGCTCAGGAAGTCCTGATAGTCAACGGTTCCAAGCTTTACGACTTGCTCTTTAACAGGTATGTGAACAACTGTAACCTTGGGCTGGATCTTACGCTTCTCCTTGTATACCACAAGGTCTAAGCTAAGAGTATGCACACGGCCGTTCTCTTCATAGTTCTGCAACTTGTGTTCAGACAGCTCCATTTGGCCATTCAGCTGGAACTCCTTGAAGGGTTTCTCCAACCCCTTCTCATACAAGAGCTGCAGCCGGCCAGCATGATTTAGCCTGACAAAGATAGGACCCCAATGGCGAGACGACATGATGTTCTTTTTCTCAGGGATGCGTAGCAGCATGGGCCAGCCATTCTGGGGAGCCATATATGGCGGCTTATATGGAGTTTCCTCCTCATCCACTGCATCCACAGAATCGTCTGGCAAAGCGGGACTGTCTAGCTGATCAGGGTCTGAGATCTGCATGTTTCTGAGTTGATCCAGGTCATCTTCAGAAGGACCTGAAGGGAAAAAATCATGACCACCAGCAGAATCACTATCAGGGGAGAAAAGAAGAAGCGACTCCCTTTTAATATCGGCATGCTGGGGCTCAAAAACAGGTGAACTAAAGGACGAAACACGAGGACTCTCTGAGCCGTTGCTTTCCGAAGACTTCAGGTCACTAAAATAGGCACTGAAAGGGTTAATAGGCGACGGCTGCACATTTGAAAACTCCTCGTCCAGGAAGGGATTCTTCTTGGTGTAAGGAGTGCTGTTGATCAACAACGGTCTGCCTAAGGCAAACACAGGATCTGTACTATCTGGGGTTAAGTCCAGGATGGGTCTGTTTGTCTGGTTCTGAATGGGTGAAACAATCAGGTTGCTGTTGGCATCTTGTAACGGAGAGTTGTTGAGGTTGTCGAGCTGGATGTTGGATGGTTTTGAAGTATGCTTGTAGTCTGGCACCTCATCATCATCATCAAATGTTACCCATCTGGCAACGCGACCAGAGCTGACACAGGATTGGCCATTTGTGTGTGGGTTGTTGGTTGTCCAGTTGAGTGTATCCATGTTCATTCCTTCATCCTCTTGGCAAACAGATGAATCTGCAAAACACAAAAATAAATAAACATGAGCAAGTGCACCAATGCATAAGAATTTTCCAGGATCTTGTCAAGTTTCAGGAAGCATACTCTAGACACTAGACAGTGATGCTGTGCTTCTACCCAGTGTTTATTTTTTCATCAGTGAAACAAGCTTAATGAGAGCTGATTGGACTTATGAGCAGAGATAACAAAAGAGCTGAAAGGCATTTTCAACAGCACACATATGTATGTATTTCCTTGCATTATGTACAAATTAATTTATGGAAGGAGAGGGAACTGAACACTCGTTCTTTCTGTCGGATGTTTTTTCTTGGTCAGAGAGGGCCCTGAGTTCAGTAACAAAGGAACTTTCCATTTAAATCCTTTCTATTTAAAAGCATCAGGACAGAAAGTGAACACAAAACCTCACAGATAATACACTCAGCCAAAAAGAAGATCCTCATTTTCTGTATCAGACACAAAGCTTCAGCAAACTAAGGATTGCAAGACTTTTATTTCTACCTTCTTGAAACATGTACGGCAAACTGATTAACATTCCACTGCTTTCATAACAGTGAATATATTTTTTAATTTACCCCTAGCTCAAAGGAGCTCATACAAAGGTGGATTTTTTGTCCAGAAGAGAGGCCCCTCTAGCCTGAATTCAGCTGCTTGTCGGGCTTTCACATACTAAGCCGAATCGTTTGGCCATTCCAGCACTCAGAGGGCATCTCTGTGCTGCCAAATAAGAAAAAAAGCTTCACCTGTTGCTAGGCACCAGCATTCTGTACCTCAGGTCCACTTTCACTGCCAGTGAATTTGTGCTCTCAGACACACACATACACAAAGTAGCACATACACACAAAGGTAGGTTCTCTCAAACTACTACAACAACTTTGCAGAATCCATGCCCCCTGGTGTAAATGAAACTCTAAAAATAACAAGAAAACGAAGAAAAAACACAATAGTAAGTAAGTTAAATATGGTAAACAACAGTAGCCTCATATTTACGTTCAAAGTTCCTGCCTGAACTCTTATCAGTGAGCAGTCCTGAGTGTCAGCTGAGAAGTATGAGCTACTGTACAAAGAGAATTCTGCAGAAGTCCAAAGCAAGTCTTTTCATGTTTCAACAAAAGCTGCAGCAAGAAAGCCTGAGGGAGAGATCTAAAGCTCGATCGGCAGCCGACCTTAAAGTGCATCCAGTTTCAAGACATTGTAATGACAAGCAACATTATCAAACCAATCCACTTTCCTCCCCCCCCCCACGTCCTCTTTTTAAACGTTTTCTGCCATGCTATAGCAAGACTTTAGGAGGACACTGGGGCTACTGAACAGGGTCTAAATCACCCAGCGCTCAGGCAACTGCCTGTTACTAAGCACCAGCTTCTATGGGTATTTCTTACCACGACGGCCATGAATTACCACTGAGCATGACTACAATTTAAGGCATTTCAAGAGCTTCAAGCCTTCTCCGAAGGCAACTCTGCAGGGGAATAAGGTAAAGGAATTCAGAGTCCCACCAGAATTTAAAATATACATAATATAAATAAATTATACAAAATGAATACAATGTTAAAAAACGTACATCCTATCGGTCTTGACAGTTCAGACTTCAGTTTCTGATGCTAATGAACTCTGTCAGCATAAAACAGGGCCGTTAATTCCCACTGCCAAGGAGGAATAAAGCAGTGATAAAAGGGAACTAAAACCTCTGAATAGCTTTCCTCCTCTCCTCTCAAGGCAAAGGCCATATTACCATGTTGACAGAAGCAAAACAACTCACACAAAGAAGATAAAACAGTAATTCATCCTTACTTTATGAAGGTTTCCAACGTGAGTAGAAATATACTCCTGTGTGGCTGCAGCCAGAGAGACTTACCAGAGTTTTAGGGTCAGGTTCAGCTGTGTAGGTGCTGAGGAAAAGGGCAGATGGTTCACTCACTCTCAGCAGCTCAATCCCGCTCCATAGGAGTTAGCAGCAGGTCATGTGACCTGCCGACCACAGAGTCGCCTGCAAAGCTGAGCTGAGACGTGTAGATGCCTGTCTGTCTGCCCCTAGCGAGTGTGTGTATGTGTCACTCTTTATCTCTTCCTCCCTCTTTTACTCTCAGCCTCCCTCCCCGTCTCTGTCTCTCTCCCAGATGAAAGGAGACAGACGGTTCCTTCACAACAGGTACAGCATTCACAACTCTGCACTACCCAACTGGGAGAAAAGCATAATAATCACTCCCATTTCATAATTACAATAGTTACAAAAGAACACATCCTGCAGAGAACAGGCCTATGTACACTTCAGCACAGTTCTTAACTGTCAAATCCATGAGAAAAATACTTTTTACCATAAAATGTAGGATGTGCACACATTGTAACACATATTGTTCTACTTTTTCCCAATGTGTTCAAGGTGGAAAAAAACAGAAATTCTACACTAGAAGTGCAAAGATGCTAGATTTTACTCTGTTCCCTGTAGAGGATTTGTTAACATCTTTTCACCAGAAATGCAAGCATGTAAATTGGCTAGGGGTATGAAAACGTTTGCACTTGACAGCAGTTATAGAGAAAGGAAAATATTTACAGTGAAAGCACAAGTCAAACATAACCCTGACCTAATTCTTGAACAATCTGTTGTTGTAGACACAACCTGATGCTTCCCACCCAAACTATAAGGACAGCCCACAATTTATCTTCTCTCTCTCTCTTTCCTCTTTCTCTCTCTCTCTCTCTCGCTCTCTCTCTCTCTCTTTCTCTCTCTCTTTCCTCTCTCTCTCTTTCCTCTCTCTCTCTTTCTCTCTCTCTCTCCACAAATGAATGTGACTGAAAATATGTGCTCACAGGAATGGAACAGAAGCAACTAAAGCAATCAATCAAGCTTATTTGCATTTAAAATAATATAAAATGGCCAAAATTAGTGTATACATCATTAAATGTTATTGTATTTGATTATGACAGATTCCATCTTCCAAAAAATGATAGAACCACCACCTTGAAGTATATTTCACACCCCTAACATACAGTGTAAGGTGGATAGTTCTGAGAGTGCTTTGAGGAAGTGCTACACTCACTGGAAAACGAAACAGAAGAAGCTGAGGAGAAGCTATGACTCTAATGGAGAAACACACACAGACTTACGTGTCTTTTTCCCACTAAGGCTAAAAATAAACCCTAGCATGTGTGAACAGCAGAGTCGCACTGTACTCTCTCTTACACAGTTCATTTATTATCCTATATAATCTGTGTCCTGCACAACATTTACATTTACAGCATTTACAGCAGACACTTTTATTCAAAGCGACTTCCAATCCCTAACTACAGGGGACAGTCTCCCTGGAGCAACTTGGGGTTAAGGATCTTGCTCAGGAACCCAGTGGTGGTATGCTGAAGGTAGAATTCAAACCCATGACCTCTTGGTCCAGAGGCAAGTATCCTACCAACTGTATTTTGCCCCCCCACCCCTGTCCATAACAAAACTGACTGAACGAAGTTGATAACGTTACAGTCTAAAAGGTACAAAGGTTTACTTACTATCCAGCTTAACTGCTTACCCTCCTCTGTGGTAACAACAGGTGGCCAGCAGGCTGTAAGTCATGGTCTTTATGCCGTAATCTGCTCTGAGACCTCTCTAACCCATTCTGTTTTTCCTCCAGTGACCACTCTTTAACCCTGAACTACCTGTCCCCATACAATCACTGTCATAAGAAACCCTCAGAAATACATGTTTCCATTTTATGTTACACATTTGATAATAGCAGCTGCCTTTTACGTTATATGAACGCTTCATAATGAATTGGCCAAAATAAATGAGCCAAAAATACTGAAGATGTAACATTTGTCCACCATACATCTATTTAATAATCTACTAAATAGATTCAACAGAATTAGTCTCTATTCAAAATTCTCAGCAGTGTGGGTAGATATGTGCTTTAAATATGAATTATGAGACATTTTGATGTTCTGTTTAGATCTGAGTGATGTTTCAAACTGATATTTGAAAATGTGGTTAACATACTCTGGAAGTATTTTTCTTAAATCAGCAGGTTATTAACAGGGTTGCTGTGTTTAAATATCTACATTTCATATAGTTTACTCCATATGTAACCTTATAGAGATAAATTGTTCTGCAATGATAATCCAGATAGGTACATTTTCCAAATGTTTATGCATCGGATGTAGCTATTGGCTCAGAATGGCCATATCTGTGCCTCCTTACTGTTTTTCTGTCTCGTTAGCAGATATATTAGGAAGTTGTTTGTTTCCCCAGTTCTCTTATGAACAGAAACAGAAAACATTTCATGTCTGGTGATGTATGGTCTGCTTTACACTTTCAGTCCATTTTCACTCAGAAAACAGAACCGGGATGGTCAAAAGTGACCCAGCAGCAGGCTGGTTTGTGTTTTACAGGCCACGTAGAGGATGTAGAGGCGGAACAATCCGATCCCCTCTCTTCCTGAGGGATGGGTGCAGGTGTGGTTCCCCGGAGGTGCACAGTTAGAGGTCACAATTGCAGAAGAAATGTGTGACATGCACAGCAGGATGAGCTCTCACCTAAGCAGCTGCTGCTTTGCGAAAACACTGCGCTATTTTTACCACATACACAAATGTGACTGGAAGTACCAGGGGTGGGTGTATATGTACTAAAATATTGAAACTTCCTATCCTGATGGACCTTTCTGAAGACAGAAATATCAATACTATGTTTTTTTTTCTAAAGCAGAACTGTGTATATTTGTCATTGTATTAAACAAAACGTGTACTTCCTTCATTTAGAAAAAGTGAAAAGTGATGTGATTCTAGCAAATAAATGAGTGACATAGAAACTAATTTTCCTTCCACCTTTCACATCTAGCCTATAAGGGCAGATTATATCACTTGACTCAGTTAGAAGGTGTATTGAATCCTAGCACAGGCTTTCAAATATCATTTTTGATGTCCATTTTTGTTAGTTTGCACTGTGGAAACCACAAAACCTCTCCTTACATGCACAAAATGACTTTATAAAAAAATATCGGTATCAGGATATTAGCCTTAGTATTATTTGCTATTGCATCAAAAAAGAAAATTAGCGGTATTACCCATCCCTACTGATGTCGACAGTTACAATACACCAGCCAAAAGTAGACTGATCAATCTAACTGATTATAATCAATTGTATAATTTCTAAAGCAATGTAGTTGAGTATTCTGACAACGGTGAGAGACCTATGCACACGTCCATACTGGGTAAACAGTACCTAAAAGTAGTTCTTCTCATTTTTCCAAGGCATAAGCATTTTTTTCAGTTAATTATCTACTGTCCACCTGAGCACACAATTCATGGACCTCCATTAGCATAACTTAGTTCAAAGCTCTAACATTATGTAGCCAGTCTTGTTTTGCTTCCTGTGCCAGAAGCCAGAAGCCCTTATTATAAGCATGTCTGCAACGGTTGGATCAAGCTACGCATATTTGAATATTTAAAATAATGTGTAGAAAATTATTTAAACATTAATTAGAGATTGTGCCAATCCAAGAGCAAGTGATAGTGTTGAACAAAGCTCATTAATGTATCTTGAAAAGCTCTAATATCAAATTGCCTTGTTTGCATCCCTACCTTAAAATGCAGAGAGAATGAGAACAGCTGGAAAACTGCATGCCTTTATGTGTCCCATGCTCAATTTTAACACAAAGCTACTATAAGGACGTAACCCCCACCCCATCCTCTCAACCGCACAGCTGCATCAACATACTATGCTCACACACACACACACACACACACACACACACACACACACACACACACACACACACACACACACACACACAC